>CM034531.1:85391205-85479217 GCA_020002185.1 Paraescarpia echinospica
CACACACAAACACACACAGACACACAAACACACACATACAAAAACACACACACAAACACAAAGATACGCAGACACACGCACATAAACACACACACACACAGACACACCCACCCACACACACACACACGCGCAGACACAGTCACACACACACACACACACACACACACACACACACATACACATACAGACACACACACACTCAAACACACACACACACACACACACACACACACACACACACACACACACACACACACACACACACACACACACACACACACACACACACACACACACACACACACACACACACACACACACACACACACACACACACACACACAAACACACACAGACACACAAACACACACATACAAAAACACACACACAAACACAAAGATACGCAGACACACGCACATAAACACACACACACACACACAGACACACCCACCCACACACACACACACGCGCAGACACAGACACACACACACACAGACACACACACACAAACACACATACACACATACAGACACACACACACTCAAACACACACACACACACACACACACACACACACACACACACACACACACACACACACACACACACACACACACACACACACACACACACACACACACACACACACACACACACACACACACACACACACACACACACACACACACAAACAAACACATACACACACATTCACAACCACACATGCTGAAATTCGCGTGATAACAGCCGTCATTTGCGATTGCTCGGGGAAGCCGTCTCCGGTGTCTATATGTAAGTAGCGCGAACCGATGGACATTTTGCTAGTTATCTTAAATCGACTGATTGCGTGCACGCCGACCAGTGTCATGGAGTCGCGGAATGCACGGTGACCCACTCGCCATCCACAACACGCTAACATGTCGTTAGTCGTACATTGCCGCGACACGCAGAAGTTTAGATATGTATGCCTAGTATCAGCGTAATACCAATACAATGTGTTCAAACAATAACCTGATCGATACGATTTTAACTAGAAATGTATTACAAATGAGCTATCTTTGATATTTCTTCACTTGTACATATGTTTGTTATATGTGTTTGTACAGACATCTGAGAGCTTCCTACGAATAGTATCTGCGCTGGAAAATGAGGCTTTGGTACGATAACAAGTGCTATAGTCTTGTATTAATTATAATGTTAACCACTTGAGCTCACTGAAATATAGCGTGTCTAATGGATTCATCACATAAAAAAACATAGAAATGGACACATTAATGAATATAACATCTGTCATAGTTACTAATATATGCATATATTCGTGTTTCTCATTTATGCCCAAAAGTGAGATAAGGTTGCTACAGAAACCAGCCATTTCTGCAAAACGCATAATAATCCAGTAAATCAATGGTTCAACCTCAAACAAATTGCAATAGTAAGTTTTTGTGGCATTTTTAGATTCTACTGTATGTTCACGCTACCACAAAAAGTCCACCAAAATCCACTTTGTGGAACACTGTCATTTTCATATATTGTCAAGTGGTCATAAGTTTCACTGAAATTTAGGGGGGTACATGTAATTCATGTTGTATAACTTATTTTTGTGTGAAAACACTATAAAGATGATGTATATCGTTGGAAAGGCAATGCATTTTGCTGTGTAATGGCACCTAACAAGTGTCATTGCAATGAATATTAAGGTCAGAATCGTATTCTAAATACATTTGCAAATTATCGCAATTTACATGTACCCCGATTTTCGGCCTAGTCCAGTCAATCTATGGTTTAGCCTCAAGCAAATTGTAATAGCAATCATTATGGCGTTTTTAGTTAGCACTATATGTCTGCATTAGTTGATAACAAAGTCCACAGAAATTCATGTGATGGAACATTTTCATTTTTGACGAGAATGACAAGTTGTCGAAAGTCGCTGCCGGTTACTTTTGTGATCGTAAAATTTATGGAAAGGCGTCATTTAAGTTGAATATTCTATATTCTTTGCGCAATTTATACACATGATGTACACCAATAGAAAGGGTATGGATAGATTAATACAAGGATATACATCAATTTAATTTAAATTTAGTAATAACATGAAAATCATTTTCTAAACCCTGTGAAACCCGAATTGTAGCCGCCATGGGGAGTAGCTTTGCGATCAACCGAATTTTGCATACATATACAGTCATAAACATGGTAATTTCAACAAAGTTTATGTCCTTGGATACTGTTTCTAAATAGTAACAATTTTATATTTGGTTGATATTTTCACTCAGGTACTTATTCCAATATAAGTTATCTTCATCAAACGCATACGCTATATAAAAGTTGCAGTGAGGTGTGTGTATGTACATCATTATTATTGCTTAGCATGTAGTGTTATTTACTGGTACATGACACGTTCAAACACTGCTGTCGTTGAGAGCTTCCACGGAGATGTTCGTGGAAATTTGACACACCACGCACGCACAGAAGTACACTCAACTCCGTTCTTTCCGCAACTGCATCGATCCGTGCGTGGATCCTCTACAGAAAGCAATTACAACTGCTTGAACGTACCTCCAGCGATGTCGGCGCTCCATCACAGGATTGCATTGGCAGGACTATGTCTCCAACAAAGAGGTTCTGGATAAGGCAAACCTCCGGAGCATCGAAACCATGTTGATGCTCAGACAGCTCCGCTGGGCAGGCGACGTCTCGCGAATGGATGAAGTTGTATTTTATGATGAGTTTCGTCAAGGCAACCGAGATAGAAGGCTCTCACAGGCACTAGAAGGATCAGCTGAAACGGCAACTCACCCTGGCAAGACCACAAAGGTTGGGAACAGCTAGCAGCAGGCAGAAACAATACAAAGCGACTAACATGACAGCTCCCCAGGACTTTGAGCATTCCAGAAGAGAAACATACGGGAGAAGCGTAGGCGGAGGAAATAATCTGCGTCTCAGGCACCTTCAGACCAAGTAAACCTTTGCCCAACCTGCTCCAGAGCCTGCAAATCCAGGGTAGGCCTCTGCAACCACCAGAATGCGTACCGTCGCCCCACCACCCCCACTGATCTTCACATGCAAACAATCTGCCCCACACAGCGGATGACCGACTGCAAATGGGCTGGTGCTGCTGGGAGGTCAGTCATCTTTGGAACAACAGCAGTTGAAGTACAGGGTAGATTTATCCCTGTGCGTAAGCTGCGCTTGATGCTACATTTTCAATGAAGTGCTTGTACAGCAAACTATCAAACTTTTTGCCAATGTTGCCACGTTGAAGCACACATTAGCCTGTTTTCCTGCGGAATCCAATTTAACAGTTGCTGTGGTATGATACCTTAGCCCACAGCTGCATTCAGATATTCTGTGAGAGCTCTGATGTCCCAGATCGTTATTTAATTTTTGTGCTATGCTTTTTTAGGTTCCGGCATTAAGGACACACCAATGGGCTCCTGTAGAAAGAGGTAACACAACAGCACTAGCAAATCGGTGTCTTTACCAATGAAGATAGTGTCGATTTTGTCTGCTGAGTTCAGCGCTGTCTAACGATCATTACTTTAGCGTCCTCTGCATGAAAACAACAGCACCCAGCTTTCTCAAGCTCATTGCTCAGTACGTTGATAAATACGTGCTTGTTTTCTCTGTTGGCAAAAAAACTCCTCCTCTAGGAGGAGGATTTTGCTGATCAGCCGCCTCCAACAACATCATCTGAAGATGTGCCCTCCGCACGTAATATGTGGGAGGCATGATGTGCACTGGCTTCTCATTCTTTCTCCCACACTCATCTTCAGAAGATGCTGTGGAAGGTGGCTGATCAGCAAGGTCCTCCTCATTTGGACATCACACGGTTTGTGTGGGAGGTGAAGGACGGTATCCCGTCACCCAGCTTTGACATTGGACTCCTGGATCCTCCAGGTCTGACTGATGTCATAAGGTGTGATTGCAAAGCAGAGAGCAAGGCATGTAGCACTGACGGTTGCAAGTACCACGGCAATGATATGTCATGTACCATCTATTGCGCGTGTACCGCTGGCAATGGGTGTTGTAACCCTCTCACGATTGGGGACGATGCATATGTAATATATTTGAAATCACCGCACCTGAAAATCAATCTTTTGGCATCAACATTACAGCTTTAGCTGATGTAGATCTTTAGTTATAGCTATAATTGGTTTTGATGGACGCCATCGTTCAAAATGGCATATATATGAATGTTAGCAAAGGTCATGTGTAACATATTTGAAATTGCCGACCAAAATTGTACACATTAACATAGACATGATGACTTTGTGTGACATAATTGGTAAGATATTGTGAATTTTTTTTGATGACCGCCATCTTTAAAAATGGCGGATCCGATAGTCGGTGAAGGCAACAAGTAAAATATGTGAAACCTCTGACCTCTAAAATCCATGTTTTGACACCAAAATTATGGTTGTAAGTGACGCAGTTGTTAAGATATGCCTAAATGTGATTTGGCAGCCATTTCTTTAAAAACAAAAGCTAAAATTGCCACCTCAGATTTTCTGTTGACTGAAACATTCTAGATGATATTCGTGCAAAAAATGCCTTTGGAAAGCAAATTGCACGGGAAGACATGGCACTATATTGAGAATTTGAATAGACACTTGTATGCAAGCAACCACTGTTAACTATTCGGATTAATAACTATTTATCATGTGTTGTGCAACAATATTACAATGAGATTCAATGTTGGCTGTGCTATTATTATAAAAGGAGCATAGATAATAGATGCGAATCAAATACATTGGAGATATGCATAAAAATTGCATTGGAGATAAGCATGTAATAAGATCCAACATGGCCGATATCTGAAAGTTTTATGAAATGACAAACATGCAGCCGTTATATACATCTGGGGATGTGTTTATCTTAACCGTTGACCATGAAAATGTCGGTATTGACACCACTTTTGTGACATTATCATGCATAGTTGCAAAGCTATTGAAGAAAATAGGTGTTTCAGTAATGAAGGCCCTAATTTGCATATTAAAAAAATGCCCAAGGTTTTCTCAAGGACAACCAAACTGAATTGCTTCAGGGACCCCATGGGATAGAACATCCACCAAAACATTATACTTTAAAGCATCCATTTATTCAATTGCAAATGGACTAAGTCAACGTTAGATCGCAATGTTACCCCCACAGCGGCTAAAAATCGGGGTTCATTGTGTTTAAAAAACAATTGTTCACGTTAATATTTAACGAATTTATACTTATTATATATCGTTGGGCAGATCAATCCATTAACTTGCCAATGGTATGCAAAATTTGCAATGAAAATATATACCACACCCTAAATAACGCCTACCACTACATTTCACTAAGCCAAAACGTCACTGGCAGCGACTTTTGATCACTAGTCATTGTCGTCAAAAATGACAATGTTCCACCATATGGATTTCGGTGGAATTTTTTTCTGGTAATGTAGACATATACACTGTAGTACTTACTAAAAACACTGTCATAATTATTATTGCCATTTGTTTGAGGTTGACCCTCTTTTGGGCATAGATTGACTGGACTACAAGGGTGACAGCTTGTCACCCTTCGGATTCTGATTCTCCATAGTCTGAAGATACAAAATCATGAAAAACCCATTGTGGGACATTTGGACCAAAAATCCCACTTTGGCTGCCGGACTACTGACCACAAATCGAAGGTAATTACAAAACAGCTAAAACATTCGAGTCATTCCGGAAATGTGCTTAGTCATCTTCTAGACAGTTTAGATGACCTACGATGCCCACGTTCTTATAAAAAACTGGGTAATTGTGGACCCTTATCTGGTTTTGTAACACTTAAATGTTTAACCTTGCACAGAAAGGTTTTATTCATCCAGGGGTTTGGTAAATCAGAACCCGAGTCCAAATCTCATCACGAGGAAATATATTCTCTAGTCTCGCTTAAACGACTCTCGCCCGGCTGCGTGACTTCGCCGGGAAACAGAGTCTGACCGAGAACCCGCGTTATGAATGCATGCATTCAGTACCGCTCCTGCGGTGCTCCCATCTCGCAGCGCCTGGATAATCGCCTGTTTCTGAAGGCGCTTTTTGACTGCTCATTGCCAGTTATCAAGCTCTATCTTCCAGACTGTTTATAAATAATGTATGCTTTCGATAACGAAATGAAATTACGAAATATTGTATTATACAAAATAAAAAGTAAATGAAAAAAAAACTTCGAGTACTCTACGGGATTCGAACCGAGAACTCCAAAAACAATTATTCCACACGCTATCCACTTTGCCACAACGATCAGTTTGCCTTTGGCGCATTTGGCGGCTACATTTTTTTGGTTAGCAGTCCGATCGTTGCGCGCAACATCGATTGCACTTTCTTTAATTAAATTAGTTCTTGTTTGGTATTTATATTATGTTTATTCACACCTAGTCTTTTGTTTCTGCCGAGTATAAGCAAGACAACGTCGATACGAAATTTTTGACAGCCACGAGAGCTCGCAGCCGGGCGAGAGTCGGTTAAGTTATTCTAGGCCTAGTGATGAGATGCTGCCACCTCACTGAGCCTGGATAATCGATGCTACTTTAAAATCCATTTTGCGTACTCTGCCAGCAGCAAATGTTTTGAGCGAGCAGCCAATCAGAGTCGTTATCGAGATCCTTAATAAAAAAAAAAAATTAACAAGATTTAACAAGATTGCCACCCAGAGAATTAACTCTTGGTGGCAGGTGGACAAGGAAGCCCTTTGGCTTATCGAAAGTCCAACCCTTTTATCTATGTGTATCCCGCCCTTCTGAGGTATGTGTCGATTTTATTTTAAAACATATTCACGCTACAAGCACCCACACAATCAGCAGATAATCTGTTCCATTCATTTACAGTCCTTTGTGAAAATGAGAACTTTCTTATATATAATCTACACTGCTCCTTTGCTAATATAACTTCATGTCCTCTAGTCCTTCTATCTTTCTTAACTGTGAAAAAAATAGGTCTATCAATATTTTCATAACCATTCAGTATTTTAAATACTTCTATCTGATCTCATTTCAATCTCCTGGTCTCTAGTTTCATTTCATTACTAATATCCCTCAGTTTTGGCATCATTTTAGTCGCTCTCCTCTGTACTCGTTCTAGCATATTTATGTCCTTCTTGCGATATGGCCTCCACGCTTGTATACAATATTCTAAATGAGGCCTCACTATTGTTTTGTACAGCTTTATTATTAGTTCTTTTTCCTTATACGCTATATTTCGCCTAATTAATCCAAGGATTTGATTTCCCACACTGCTCTGAAACCTTCATATCAGCACTAATGGTTAACCCAAAGTCCTTTTCTGTTACAGTAGTACTTAGTACAGTACCCCCATTGTATATTCTACATCTTCGTTCCCATGTCTTGTGTGGAGGCATTTACATTTCCCAAAATTGATCATGTAAATGCTGTCTATCTCCATCACTTTGAATCATTCTAAACACTTTTGTATCATCCGCAAATTTCAACCTTTGCTTGTTATATCATCATCCAAATCGTTGATATATATTAAGAATAATATAGGTCCTAGTACTGATCCCTGTAGTACCTCACTCAATACCGATTTCCAGTTTGAAGCCTCCCCATCAACCACTACACGGTGTCTTCTGTCAATCAGCCATTTTTCTATCCAGTTTATTATACCTTTTCCTATGCCATGGGCCTTTAGTTTAAGCAGTAATCTTTTATGCGGTACTTTGTCGAAAGCTTTTTGAAAATCTAAGTAGATGATATCTACTGGTGATCCATCATCTAGTGATGTCTTCCAAAAACATAACATATTTGTTAAGCATGACTTCGCTTTTAAAAACCCGTGTTGAGATGGGATTATTAAGTTATGTTTAACAAGAAAATCCACCATATGATCTTTAATTAGTCTTTCTAATAATTTGCAAATAACTGATGTTAAACTCACTGGTCTATAGTTCTCTGACTTGTTTCTCGAACTTTTTTAAAATAACGGTATAATGTTTGCCTCTTTCCATTCTAAAGGAACCACTCCCTCTTCTAATGACAAATTGAAAACTGTTGCAAGCGGTACGCTAATATGTTCTACAATTTCCAATAGTAGTTTGGGCGGAATCCCATCCACTCCAGGTGATTTATTATCCTTCATAGCCCTTATTTTCTTAGCTACCATTTCCGGGGTTACAATTAACTGTCCTAAATAGTCTGAATCTGCCCCCTTGAACTTAACCTCTGGTACTGGCAGTGAACTAGTGTCTTCTCTGGTAAACACTGAACTAAAGTACTCATTCAGGTCTTCTGCCATTAAGAATCACTCTGATATTATATTTCCAGCACTATCTTCTAGAGGACCGACCTTATCCTGAACTTTCTGTTTGCTTCGAACATACGCATACAAACTCTTGCTGTCATGTTTTATATTACAAGCTAATTTTTTCCATAGCTTCTCTTTGAATTTCTAATTTCAGATGTAGCTTGGTTAAGTGCTTCTTTATAAATGTTGTAGTCTTCATAATTTCCAGTACATCTATATGACTTCCACATCATTTGTTTATACTAAATTATTCGAATGGCTTCTTTCGATAGGTGTTTCATTTTGGACCGTTTCCCTTGTTTTTTTAAGGGTAAAAATTTATCGAATAATTATTGAATTAGGATTTAAGTTTTGTGTATATCACTTGTGTCAATATAACCAAAGTTTCCAATGCGTAGCATAAACTTATAAAAGTTGACTCTTATTTAATTTTTAGTCCTACGGTGCTCCCATCTCGCGGCGACTGGATAATCGAGGCTATATTCTCATGCAATCGCGCGTCAGTATCGTCTCATCAAACTCCACACGTTACGGAATCTAGGCACGATAATTAATCTGTGTTACCCCATTTAACACATGACAACTTTGAGTACAATGGACACACCACAAAACAGTTCCGATCTATTAATTATGACACATTGCGGTGTTCTTATCGCTAGCAAAATACCCATCTTTTGAAACGACTAGCTTAATAGAATAGAACACAATTTTATTTCGGTCACAATACACATTTCTGATTATATTTACAATGGATTACAAAAACAATACTGCAACCGAGGACACCCTCTGAAACCCCCAAGAGGGCTTGTGTCGAGGATCACCGGGACAGTCACCATTATATCAGACAGGCTCCTTATTCCATGAAATTACAATGTAACATTAAAACAGTACATCCAACTGGAACAAGGTGAATAGTATATACATGAAGAGGTGTTTTTTTTATAAATGAAATTGGTTGCCTGCTAAAGAAATAAATAAATAAAAGTTACATATTAGGACATGTAAAGTTTTTTTTGACTAGATTAAAGGTTAAACATTGAGTAATACATTGAATAAACCAAAAAAACATAATCACTTATAATACCATGACAAATTATGGTAGATGATGAGTAGAATAGTTTGTATGTGTTTCTGTGTGATCATCTTCATGATTAGGTAAGAAACCAAGCACCAAACAACTACGTCCTTAGTTCTGCATAATGTGCAAGAGGGCGCTACATACGTTCAATCCACATGGGACGCTTTCAAGACGTGCGTTTGGCAAATATACGTAACTTTGAACAGTCATTTGCAACACCATGCATATTTTCTACGATTGTCCCAAGCTAGGTATACCGTCCACTGATCAGTTGGGACTATCCCACACCAGGTACACCGCCCACTGATCAGTGGGAGATTGACCCATGCCAGGTAAACTGTCCACTGATCAGTTGGGGACTGTCCCAAGCCAGGTATTCTGTCCAGTGATCAGTTGGTGACTATCACATTCCAAGTACACCGCCCACTGATCAGTTGGGGCCTGTCCCAAGCCAGGTATACCGTCCACTGATCAGTTGGGGACTGTCCCAAGCCAGGCATACCCCCGACTGATCAGGTGGGGACAGTATCATGGCAGGTATACCGTCCACTGATCAGTTGGGGACTGTCCCGAGCCAGGTATACGGCCCACTGATCAGTTTGGGACTGTCCCAAGCCAGGTATACCGCCCACTGATTAGTTGGTGACTGTTCCATGCCAGGTGTACCGCCCACTGATCAGTTGGTGACTTTCCCAAGCCAGGTATACCGCCCACTCTTCAGTTGGTGACTGTCCCATGCCAGGTGTACCGCCCACTGATCAGTTGGGGACTGTCGCAAGCTAGGTATACCGCCCACTGATCAGCTGGGGACTGTCCCACGCCAGGCATACCGTCCACTGATCAGTTGGGGACTGTTCCATGCTAGGTGTACCGTCCATTGATTAGTTGGGGACTGACCCATGCCAGGTATACCGCCCACTGATCAGTTGGAGACTGTCCCAAGCCAGGTACAACGCCCACTGATCAGTTGGAGACTTCCCAAGCCAGGTACAACGCCCACTGATCAGTTGCGGATTGTCCCAAGCCAAGCATACCGTCCACTGATCAGCTGGGGACTGTGCCAAACCAGGTACACCGCCCACTGATCAGTTGGTGACTGTCCCATGCCAGGTATACCGCCCACTGTTCAGTTGGGAACTGTCCCATGTCAGGTATACCGTCCACTGGTCTGTTGGGGGAAGCCCCAAGCCAGGTACACCGTCCACTGATCAGTTGGGGACTGTCCCAAGCTAGTTATACCGCCCACTGATCAGTTGCTGACTGTCCCAAGTCAGGTATACCGCCCAATGATCAGTTGTTGACTGTCCCATGCCAGGTATACCGCTCACTGATTAGTTGGGGACTGTCCCAAGCGAGGCATACCGCCCACTGATCACTTGGGGATTGTCCCAAGCGATGTATACCGCCCACTGATTAGTTGGCGACTGTCACAAGTCAGGTATACCGCCCACTGATCAGTTGGTGACTGTCCCATGCAAGGTATACCGCCCACTGATCAGTTGGGGACTGTCCCATGCCAGGTGTACCGCCCACTGATCAATTGGGGACTGTTCCAAGCCAGGTACAACGCCCACTGATCAGTTGGAGACTGTCCCAAGCCAGGTACAACGCCCACTGATCAGTTGGGGATTGTCCCAAGCCAGGCATACCGTCCACTGATCAGGTTGGGACTGTGCCAAACCAGGTACACCGCCCACTGATCAGTTGGTGACTGTCCCATGCCAGGTATACCGCCCACTGTTCAGTTGGGAACTGTCCCATGCCAGGTATACCGTCCACTGGTCAGTTGGGGGAAGCCCCAAGCCAGGTACACCGTCCACTGATCAGTTGGGGACTGTCCCAAGCTAGTTATACCGCCCACTGATCAGTTGCTGACTGTCCCAAGTCAGGTATACCGCCCACTGATCAGTTGTTGACTGTCCCATGCCAGGTATACCGCTCACTGATTAGTTGGGGACTGTCCCAAGCGAGGCATACCGCCCACTGATCACTTGGGGATTGTCCCAAGCGATGTATACCGCCCACTGATTAGTTGGCGACTGTCACAAGTCAGGTATACCGCCCACTGATCAGTTGGTGACTGTCCCATGCAAGGTATACCGCCCACTGATCAGTTGGGGACTGTCCCATGCCAGGTGTACCGCCCACTGATCAATTGGGGACTGTTCCAAACCAGGTATACTGCCTACTGATCTGTTGGGGAGTGTCCTAAGCCAGGTGTATCGTCCACTGATCAGCTGGGGACTGTTCTATGCTAGGAATACCGTACACTTATCAGTTGTGGACTGTTCCAAGCCAGGTATTCTGACCACTGATCAGTTGGGGACTGTCCCAAGCCAGGTATACTGTCTACTGATCAGTTGGGGACTGTCCCAAGCCAGGTATACTGTTCACTGATCAATTTGTGACTGTTCCAAGCCAGGTATACCGCTCACTGGTCAGTTTCGTACTGATTACGTAACAAGGATTAATCGTAATCCGATTGTTCATAAAAAGGGTAGTAGGGGCGAATCCAGAAAGCGAGTGTAGGGGGGGGGGACACAACAACCTCCCTGGCGGCTGAACATTTCTATAGAACATTTTTAGTTGCCTCGCCGCCACAACTTCATCTTCTTAGCTAATTCGGCTGGGTCGACTGTGACATCGGAAGACGGGGTTGGGGAGTAAGGGTATTTTCAGCTCTTCTTCAGCTTCTCCGCTGGCTCGCCACTGGCTAGACTGTGATAATATAATTTCACGTTACCGTAACCTGGACGTGGGCCTATTCAAAAAGGTCTACGTGCACGCAACATTACAAAGGTCTAGGGGGCTCGTGTAACCCAGGCCCCCCTGGATTCGCTTATGATAGAAGTAGGGTGGAATTCGAAAACAAAACAACAGTGTTACGATTCCTTCATGGAGTAAATTATCCCATTGAAGATTGGCACCAGAAAGCTAAGTATATAGTGGTAGATGCGTAACACACGCACGCACGAACGCACGAACACACACACACGCACACACCCACCCATCCACCCCGCCACACTCACTTACATGTATATACTTATAATCATACTTAATCACTGGTTTCATGGTTTATGCCACTACACCTAATACATGGACACAATCTATCTTCATCCGCTTCCGGGCTCCTCCGTCCATACGGATCTGTTTCTCCAGCACAAGTCACGCCAGTAACAGCGATCGAAAGCACACCCCTTTGCTTGTAAATATGTGAAACTCATCTCTGATAGCTGTTTCTTCATCAGTTCGAGCCACGTCGTTTTTTTGTCGTCCTTTAGGTGTATGAGTGTCACATTGTGCTTCCCTCAGAGCTATCTTGACTGGAGCTTCCTCTAGTAGTCTAATCATGTGGCGTTGTTGTGCTAATGTTTGACTCCGGGGTATTTCTTTGGTGATATTTGAGAGGTTCTGATTTGTGATTTTCTTTGGCCACCTGATGCTAAGTTATCTTCTCAACAGTCTTCTGTGAAACTAGTCCACCACTCCTTCAAGTGACTTGTTTAAAGATAAGAGTTCCGAATTGTAGAGCAACACAGTTCCTACACATGTTGAATAGTCTGATTTTCAGCTTATTTGATGTTCTGTAATTTTTCCAGAATTTGTCAACAAATTTCTTTTGATGTCTGTTTCAGAGTCGACCATGGAACCCAAGCATTTGCACTTTTTCCAGTCTTTGCAATAGTTGATATATCAGTACGTTGCGCTTTGCGGACGGCGCAATTCTAAATATTGCGCATGACGTCCGTCAAACTTCACCTTTGCCATCAGTGTTGATATCGGTTATATACGTGAATTACATGCACGACATCTCATAAATCAAACATCCCCACATACTGTTGTCACTTCAGAAACTTTGTCTTTTTTTGACATAAAACAACACTGTTGTCGCCCAAATGTCTACGAAATACACGACAGCATGAACGCATCACTTGCTCGGCATCCATTTTTGATAGCTTGACGGAGCTTTAGCTAGGCAACAGGTCACGTGATGGACTGGTCAATTGTCCAACTAATGGAAAACAAAATGCCGTTTTATACATACTAGGCGTGGTTGGATCAGGGACTCGCTGAAGTATCTGACACTGACTAAAAAAAAGTGTAATGGTTAACGAATTACTCCTTGTGATCTGGTTTAATAATGGCCAGGCCCAGAGATAACCTGTCATCTTGTAACTAAGAATCGTCCTTACCAAAATGTTCTTGCAATATCTTGCAAACGCGACGCATAGTGCTGCCATCTACCGGCTCTCAATATATATATATATATAAATATCGCATGGTCGTGAACATTGGCTGTGCACGAAAATTGAAATAGCTATTCAATTACAGCGAACTATTATTGTGTATTATGTTCCGGATGTCATGCATACTTCCAAACGTCTATTTCGCACACAGACACCATATCTGTGACACAACGCAATTGCCACAGTCGCTGAGAACGTGCTGCTAAGGCTTCCACAATTAACAAGGCTATTTTGGGGCGTGACTTACTCCAATTCTACATCTTCACGTGGGTATAGTTGGGACATACACTCTTCCAGCCGAAACAGAGATTGGTGGCATAATTTACGGTTTGGTTAGTTGAAAGTATTTGAAATTAAATGAAAAAACAAACGTTCTTTTATGCATGACGTTTAATGGGGATTTGTCGCGTTTTGCTAAAATTTGATATTATACTAAACCAACACGTGATCAAATATACTTTTCGTCCATGTTTGGGTAAAACCCCTGAAATGGCATTGATCGTGTTTGCTGTGAAGCCCATCATTCGACAACTCAACGATAACGTAACTGTTGCCAAGTAACGTTTGTTATTTCTGCGTACTGTGCAGACATTCATGGGCGTCGCGTGTAGCAATTTTATCTTTGAAGGACTTTCACTGTTCCAATGCCACAGCTAGTGCAGAGCCACAGAGTCACAGCCTGACAAGGCGTGAGATGCTAGTAGTTGTCCAGCAATGTTTCTGTGCATGTGCGCATTTGCTTGTATGTCATCGCATGTCCTGTCTGTGGATGTGGCTTCCATCGTTACAGGGCAGGTGAGGTTTCCGTGTTGGTAGAAGTGGATTAACAGTACGAACACGTCAGTATCATCCGAAATGACATTGATATTACAGTTCATAGCATCAGCTTCCACAATGAACATCATCTGGTGGATGATAATCACATCAGCCTCTTCCTGGGTGTTTCTCATGTCTTCCCGGTCAATCATTATGCCGTTGTTGATTTCTACAGGAACCGGATCACTTCCTGTTACCACACGTTTGTGGCTCATCGTTTTTAACTGTTTTCCCTGTTCCCGCAGAGTCTCAACGATCAGATCGATCAGTTGTACTTTGTTATATGTCACAGTTAACACAACTTTCTGTGATGTGAGGAGCATCGAGCGTGAGAGTTGGTGGTGTCTGCTTGCTTCTTTCACTCTTGCTGTACGGGTGACACCTTTGATACTGTAGTCGACGTATCTATCAAACATTAAATACACAACAGATTCCTTCATCTTTCTTGCAACATATTATCACACTGGTAGCTTTGGGTGCAGTTCTTGCCGGCACGTCAACGTTTAGCTTGTTCGTTAGTGTTGACTTGTTTGTTGCTAATCTCATTTCACCAGCGTTGGTGAACGTTGGAGTAGGCATCGGGGCCAACTCGTAGTTTAGAGCTTTCCCAATGTCTATGTCTATGTCTCTGCCAGAAGCCTGCAGACCAATGATGCGCGAATAAATCAAGTTGGTGTCGTATATCTTTGTGGAGCCTACATTGCTGCCATGGTATGCACTTGTTTGGGAAAAGTGTAGTGGAACCCGAGAGGCCAACTGCTTTCATACTGGTTCATCATCTGCTGATCTATTGACACAGCTTCATGTACATTCACCGCAGGTTCAGTAGCTATTCTGCCACTCACAATGTGGATGATGTTGTCATTTAGGTGAGTGGAAGGATCAAGTGGATCAAACGACTTTTGCAATTTCTGTTTGATTTTCGATATGTCTTTATCATCTGATGTCAACCGATCTTTCGTTTCCTCTTTGTGAAGATGTTGGTGACATTTATTACCGTAGGTCATGTCAAAAATGTCTTTGTACAGGACACTGTAAGTGTGAAGACTGGGGGCTCACGTCTTCATGGTGTTTGGTTTCAGCATAACACCAATGTACCAGTGGGTCCCTTTCCATACCACATGAAAGTTGTTTTGATCATCATGTCCGTCCACATGCTATTACATATGCCTGGAGGGTGCCGGGTAACATGATCTCCATTCATGAACACTACGAAGATGTATGTCAGCATCGCCGCAATTGAGCGCAGATAATAAAGGCCATTGTCATATTATATACTCCACAGCAAGCAGATGAAGTGCCCAGTCTGCTTCCTTCTCAGTTCGACAAAACAGCATCATTAGTAGAACAGGTTTGATCAACATATCTACCCAGAGTTTCGTGGTTCTGCTTTGGTTAGCTCTGTTTTTTTAGCTCATACATTAAGCTATTTGGCTCGTCAACTTGCTGCACCATGCTATGAAGAAGTCCCTCCATCACCATCCTCAGTGCTCGGAAGTTCTGTGGAAACCACTTGCCTGTCAGCATGTGAGCAACCCCTCCAAATGCACATTCCATGATACCAGACAGCCCAGTGTCTGCCATCAGGCCTCCGATACATTCAGTAAAGTTCATTATGAAGTGCATGCCCCCAAGCGTAGAATGAAATTGTTGAATCGTTCTGGGTATGTCCATGTAATGTTCACTGCAGCTTTGTAAAGTTGCTGGTCACAGGTGAACACCACGATGTGTTGTTCGACAGACTTCACAAGCCTTTCTGCCTCCAGCATAGCTGTTATCATGGTGTCTGGATCAGATGGCTTCATGTCGATCAAAGATGTGTACACACACGTGGCGGCTGGCCTTACCAGGTGACCCTCGTTTCTATTTAACACACTGTTGAATCCATTCCACTCTGGACATGCCTTATCACACTGAAGACATCCTTGGCTTTATCACGAAACACAAGTATACTTGCAAATGCCTGTTGCTTTAAAAATGAGAAGACCATCTGCAAAATGCATAGACACTGCACTCAATAGTGCTCTTCTGGACATGACGGTGCCTCCAAATCTTTGATAAAGTTTGTATATATTTCTGATGCATTTCTTATGGGCGATCGATCCGCACCTATGTCAGAAATGAGTTTATCATATGTTGGGTCTTTCGAAACTTTTCCAAGAACTTCAGTACGACTTGAAGCAAGCTGTACCAATTTCGGTGCCATAAATTTGGTGTTGCAGTCATAGTGGTATCTAGCATCAGCTGCATGCAGATCACTGAGAGCTCCTCCTACTCTCACTGATACTTCACTGGCCCACTGATCTCCACGCGCTTGACAAGTCTCCAGTGCAGCTGTCTTGAATGGCTTCTGATGGACTCGGTCAGTAATGGTACGAACTCTGGCATATTATGCTTCGTTTCATAATATTTCATGAAACTGGTGTATATTTTAGGTTTGACCTTGACATTTACGTATGACGTTGACCTCAGATCATCAATATAGCGTGTCCAGTGGATTCATCACGTCGAAAAAACATAGAAATGGACATATTAATGAATATAACATCTGTCATAGTTACTAATCTATGCATATATTCGTGTTTCTCATTTATGCCCAAAAGTGAGATAGGGTTGCCATAGAAACCAGCCATTTCTGCAAAACGCCCAAGGGTGACAACTTGTCACCTTCCGGATTCTGATTCTCCATTGTCTTAAGATACAAAATCATGAAAAACCCATTGTGGGACCTTTAGCGCAAGGTTGGACAAAAATCCCACTTTGGCTGCCGGACTATAGGGAATTAGGAGAAGGACAATTCTGATTCCAAACCTGGGTACGTACACCCAGCTCATTAGCCTTGGCAAGCAATGGGTCTAGGACAAGGACAATTCTGATTTCAAAACCATTTACGCTGAGCAGTGGACAGGTCCAATGGACCTCTACAGGATGGGATAAGACGCTCCCGCCCCCACGAGTCTACCACCTATGGGTAAAATACGGTGATGCTAGCACGACATCACAGGGCGGATGTCTTCCTCAACGAAGTCAACGGCCAGGGCGGAAGGGTTCCAGGAAGAGTTCAACGACCACGTGTTCGGGATCAAGGCATGCCACATCTGGTGGGTATCGGCTGTGGTCAACCAGCCTGGAGAGAGGTGGGCTCCGCTAGGTTGTAAATCTGCCCACGTCACACCATTATCATGAAAACCAGTTCAAATCACATACCGGAAGGGCTACGACCTATCCGGTATGTGATTTGAACCGGTCCGGGTCAACAATAACCGCGCCTTCCGCCGTACACTAGGATGGAGGTGATAAGTATGTTACTGGTGCCTCTACCAAGAAGATCCGTGGAAGAGACAATAGAACCATCGACACATGGAACGTCAGAATACTGAGAGCTGCAGGGAAACTAAAAGAACTCGCACATAAGATGGAACGATACCGATGGAAACCGCTTGGACTCTCCGAGATGCGTTGGAAAATATTTGGCGAAACATCAACCGAAGAAGTACACACATTCTGCTTCAGTGGCAATAAAGACAAATACTAATATGGCGTAGGGTTTCTTGTACACAAAGACACCGTGAACTCTCGTGGGTTGTCGCCCCGTCTCCAGCAGGCTCATCACCACCCGCCTAAGGACAACTCCCTTCAATATCACAGTCATACAAGTTTACGCCCCAACGTCTGACTACGACGACAGTGAAGTGGAAAATTTCTATGGCCAACTGCCAAAGAAAGACAATCTAATTGAATTATGAGATTGGAATGCAATAGTGGGAGAGGATGCACAGACCAACTGGCAAGACACTTGCGAACCTTTCTGCTATGCTGAAACAAATGTAAGAGGACACAGACACCTTGCGTTTGCAACATACAACAAACTAATACTGGCTAATACATTTGGTCTACAAAAAGCATCCAGAAAATCGACCTCGCACAGCCCAGACGGAAAAAATCACAATCAGATTGACTACATCTTGGTGAAACGTTGTTTTCGCACAGGCGTGATCTTGACTTGTTGATGACAACCTTCCACATTCGCATGAAGAGGAACAGCAAGCCAAATCACACAGGAATAAAATTTGCCATCAACAAACGTAAGGATCCTGGTTTAGCAGAAGCATTCAAAGCAATGATAGGAGGAAAATTTGCACCCCTTACCATCCTAGATCACAAAGACACTTACGTGAACTTATTGACCAACACCTTCAACAAAATAGTGACGACGCAGCCAGCGAGATCCTCGGAAAACATCATCGGACAAAGAAACCGTGGGTCACAGCAGACATTCTCGATCTCTGCGACAACAGAAGAGAACTGAAAAAGAGAAAAAACGTGATCCTGAAGGAGCCGCAAATCACAGAGAAGTGATCAGGAAGATCAGACAATATACGAGAAGAGCAAAAGATGACTGGATAGCAGAACGATGTTGTAAAATTAAAGACAGTCTGAGCATGAACAACAGCAAGAAAGTCTACCAAGTTGTGAAAGACCTGACATCCATGGTACATGACTCCAAATTGTAGTCAATCAGAGGTGACTGATGCAGACAAACAGACAGAGTGATATTAAAGGATTTATGTGAGTGACTCAATTTGATATCGACATTTCACTGCATAATGACAGTAGTTCTCATAAGTATCGTGTTAAATGCTAGTGTGTGAAAGGGGTGACAATGATTTAACACTGATTACAGAACAAATACGTGTACTGGGCCATATACAAGTTATTCTTGGCTTATCGTCAGAACCCTGTTAAAATGTAAATGATGGGTGCTTTTTTAGTATACAGATTGAGCTAACTGCCGAGTATCAAAGGACTATTCTCAGCAATCACCAAGTTAAGACGTGTAACTAGTGTATTTCGTACAAGCGACATATCTGTGGAGAAATACATTTAGCTTGACACAAATTGCAATGGTTGGTTGTCAACGCAACATTTTCTCAACACTACACGATTCGTTGTCCTGTTTATACAGATTACCGTGTCTTAACATTTGTTTTAATTGAAGGTTGCTGCCAACTCCCTGCTCTACACCAACATTGAAATTAGCTATAATTCTACTACTAGCAGGAGATATAAGTCTGAATCCTAGGCCAGCTGTTAGGCGTAACATTAGGGTATCCACTACAAATGTTCGATCTGTTCGAGATAAGACAACGTCGCTTTGTGATTTGTGAAAACGCACTTTACACAAATTAGACGATATCATGTCTGCATGTTATATACCTAATTAATGCAATATGCATAAAACTTCTCAGTTTGAGATAATAATAACTAAATAGTTGCTTGATATGTATATTACTTGATAGTGCTATTGATTTAGTTATGTTTGTTTGTAAAGTGCAATTTATGGGTCTGAATAAACGAATATTGTATTGCATTGATATACTCATTTCTAAGAAAATAGACATCATTGCTGTCACTGGGACCTGGCTTAGACCACGTGACACAGCTGCATGCATTGCTGACATTTCTCCTTCTGGTTATACTTTCCATCATCGGCCATTTTCAGTTGAACAAGGTGGTGGTGTTGGCTTTCTGGTGTCGCAACAGTTCAAAGTTAATCTGAGTACTCTAGTTTTGAGTCCATCTCTGTTGAAGTTTCTTATTCTTCTTTCTCCGCTTAATTGTCGTGCATTTATCGACACCCAGCTAATTTCCTTGAAGAATTTTAAGATCTGTTGGAAAATCTGGCAATCATTCATTCAGAATTTTACATTGTTGGTGAATTTAATCTTCATTTAGCTATACCTTCTGCAACATCAACTGTATTTGATGATATTCTGACATCCTTTGCTATGAAACCACATGTTACCTTTTTGACACATATACATGACCATTGGCTTGACTTCTTGATAACCCGTTCAACTTGTAGCAATATCCAGACACCTAGTGTTTCGGTTGGGTTATCGAACCACCATTGTCATTGCTAATGTTAACGTTTCTATAACTCCAACAGAGTGGAAACGCAATGTGTCTTGTAGAGCCACTTACAGAATTGACATTACAGCTTTATATATATGGCTGATATCCTTAAATCTGACCTTATCATAGACCCTCAAAAACATCTATCTGACTGATATAAACAGTAATGTCACCTACTCTTGGCATTACTTGAAAAAACGTGCATCTATGAAACCAAAATTTTTGTCACAAAAGCCACTGGCTCCATGGATGACTTCCGAAATGTTACTGTCTAAAAGGCGCCTTCGTTATTTAGAGTGTGTATGGCGCAAATCACACTTACCTCTGGACAGATCGTATTATTCTAAACAATGTGTACCTCTGTAGCAGACAAATGGCTAAAGTTACTACACAAATATGGTCACAAATAAGTCCAATTGTCCACGTCAGTTATGGAACTGCATCAATAACATTCTACACAGACGGCCTGCTCCATCGCTACCTAATCATGTATCAATCAAGTCTCTATGTGACTCGTTCTCTGATCATTTTTAAGGACAGAATCAGTCTTATTCGCTCGGCTTTCCCAGATCATACTTTAAGAACTATAAATGTGGACTCTGCACACGTAAATTCTATAGGCATACTTGCATCGTTCGAAACTGCTACAGTTGATGATGTGAGGAAAATAATTATGTCCTTCCCAAATAAGTCTTGTGCTCTCGATCCATTTCCGACTATACTGCTAAAAGCATATCTCGATACATTACTCATACCTACACCAAATACCATCAATGCATCACTGTGCTCTGGCTTCTTCCCCGATGACTTGAAATGCGTCCATGTCAGTCCAGTTCTTAAAAAGTAATTCCTGCCTAAACAAGACCAAAACAGTTATATACCTATTTCCAACCTGAGCTTTATTTTTAAAATACTAGAAAAAGTTGTAGTTAGCCGTCTAAGGTTTCACATTTGCACAAATGTCATAACTAATATGTTACGATTAGCATATAAACGATTTCGTTCAACAGAAACGGCTCTTTTAAAAGTACATAATGATATTAACTTAAATACTGATAATGGTAACTGCCTTAACCTTACTTGGTCTATCTGCCGCCTTTGATACCATCGATCATAACATTCTAATTAAACGTTTATTAAAGTGGCACGGCATATCTGGCACAGCCCTGAGTTGGTTGCTTCTTACCTAACTGATAGATACCAAACCATCATGATTGGGAACTGCTTTTCGGCTGCACTGCCCCCCAGGGTTCTGTTCTTGGGTCTTTGCTTTTCACTCTCTATGCAACGCCACTAAGCTATGTTATTAACAATCAAAATCTAAACCATCATCTTTATGCAGATGGTAGTACGCGCTTTACGCTTTACACCTGTTCATTCAAACACCATCTCGACTTCTCTTGGAAGCATTCAGCTACGCTGAAATTAATGCGCGAAGACTATTCGTACACAAATATCCACCATTGTCTATAGCCAAGTACTCATTCATACAGCTGAGTGAACTGAAGCAATATAGAGTAAATGGACATGCCCTATGTTCGACACTGCCGCACAGGATTTGAACCCGCGTTCTCTCAGTCGAGAGTCCGGAGGTCTTACAACTACTCTACTGCACTCTACATTTCTTTATCTACGCCCAATACTAATTGCTCCTTAGATCAGCTCAGAAATTGTCTTAATGATATTTTCGTTTGGATGAATGAGAGTAGATTAATGTTAAATGCTAATAAACAAGTTTCTTATAATTGGTACACAGAGGCAGCGTAACAAAATCAAAAGTTTTTTTGTTACGCCTGCAACTTCAGCACGAAATCTTTGAGTAATCTTTGAAGATAATTTAAGCTTTTGACTGTATATTTCTCAAATTTGTTGCTGCTGCTGTTATCGTATTCGTGATTTACGACGTACTCGACGTTATTTGCCTCTTTCTGATGCAAAAAATATCGCAACTTCACTTGTTACTACTTTTGATTAGTCCATGTCATCTAGTAACAAAATCCACTGGGTGTGGACTTCACACCCGCTTGCCTTTTTCAGAATCCACGATGGGCGACAAAATGGCCGCCGAAATGGTAGAAATGATACAACTTCTGAACGTATTGACTTAGGAAGGTGATCTTTGGGTCTAGACATAGGTTTTTGGGGCAAGGAATCTATTTCTGATGTTTTTGTCAAGACTGGCCGAGTTCTTATTGCATAACAATTCAATATGGCTGCCAAAATGACTGCCGAAATGCAAAAAATGCTTTAAAATGCCATAATTTAGGAGCTAGTTGACATAGAACGACAATATTGGTGTAGGGATATGGGTTTTTGGGGTCACGGATTCCGATTCTGGTGTATTCATGACGATTTGAGGAATCGTTATGTGGTCAAATGATCATATGTCCTCCAAAATGGATGTCTGAAGGCTAAATATCTGAAGCCAACAACTAATTTTAGTATTTGTTTGTTGATACAAAATAATCAAATTGAAATGGACATATCAAATGAATAAGCTATTTATTGATTACAATCCATCATGAACCCTCAACATATTGGCAGTAAACATATAATGTCATCCCCGCAAGCCAGGGCTGTTTGCCATGCAAAACTAGCCCTGGCCGATCCCCTACGCGAAGTATGGAAGTTAGCTGAGTCAAACTAGTAACTGACTTCGCCAGTCGCGACTGCGTCACCCGTGAGAACAGCGCAAATACCCGCCTCAATTTGAAGACGGATAAATGACTTCTGGGAATCCCAATATATAATGACCTGTTCGCCCATTAGCACGAGCAGCTCAGCTGTATTGTGTATTCGAATAATTGCTTCTACTTCCTAAACATTGCATGTAACACGAGCCACGGTTGGTTGAAATTAGTTTTATTATGACCACCTGACCTGCCAACATCCACTGATCTACTGAGCTTAAATTCAGAGTTTCGCAAAGCGATCAGCCAGGGGGTACTGCTGGCTAGCAATGACGTAATCAGCAGCAGCGACCCCTGGCGCGCTGGGATGTATAATGTAAGTAACAGTGAAAACCTACATATCAAGATATTATTATTATTACGAAAATCTACTTCATGATAGAGCACATCAATGACAACAAATATAGTTTATTTTGGTCAATACGTACAAGGACCAATAGCAAAATAATACACATCATAAAGTATATATTGAGACATAATATATGTACATCAACGTGAATACATTTATGGTGTAATTTGTTAACAAATGAAAACAACTAAATAACATAATAGTCTATATTTACATTTTATAGAAAAGAAAATTAGTTGATACGATGTTACTGTACTGACCAGGGAGACTCTCACTAGTTGCTATCGTAAGAGCCACCCTTAAATATTACAACGTTAGATTTATCAATAATTCATTGATTAATTAATAAAAAAGTTCAATTCAAGGCTAATATTCATACTCATCCTTCTTATGGCAAATTAAGAGAAAGAAGAAACAAAGAACAGAAGGAGGGTTTGCACGTACGTACGTGTGTGCGTACGGATATAACATAAAATAAACATCATATGGCAATTGGTGCAACAATATAATATAGTCTAACAAATTCACATATATGCAATATATGCATGCATATATGTATATCTTGCAGTTATTCATATATTCACATATATCTTTGGGAGTTTTGTACACATCGAGTCCACAGCAGGTACCGGGTTTTCTATGAGACAAATGCCAATACAATTGAAAGTGATTACTAATACGTCATGATAGCAAACACAATATATCTTACATGTACAAGGTGAATAATGATATCTGACATGTAAGAATACGGGGAAACAAATCAGACAGGTTTTTTTTTTTTAAAGAAGTACATTTTAAGTGTAGTTTTATTTAGCTTGAATGTACACATGTATAACAGTGCCTAATTCTGCAAGTTGAGCTGTAGTTTGAAATTAAAAAGTTTTTTGTATATTCGCTGAAGCCTTTGAGAGAGTGGGTTTGGATTTTGTCCATGATTAAGTTGGGATATCATTATATACACGAGCGATGCCATGTCTGATGCTCTTATTTGCAAGGTCACTGTTAGTAGTTTCGGTGTGGATACGTTCCTGACTTCTGGTACTATATGTGTGTACGTCAGAATTAAGTCTTTAACAAGATTTAACAAGATTGCCATCCAGAGAATTAACTCTAGATGGCAGGTGGACAAGGAAGCCCTTTGGCTTATCTAGAGTCCAAACCTTTTATCTACATATATCCAGCCCTTCTGAGGTATGTGTCGATTTTATTTTTAAACATATTCACACTACTAGCACCCACACAATCATCAGATAATCTGTTCCATTCATTCACAGTCCTTTGTGAAAATGAGAACTTTCTCACGTCTAATCTACACTGCTCCTTTACTAATGTAACTTCATGTCCTCTAGTCTTTCTATCTTTCTTAACTGAAAAAAACATATTTCTATCAATATTTTCATAACCATTCAATATTTTAAACACTTCTATCTGATCTCCTCTCAATCTCCTGGTCTCTAGTGTTGTTAAACCACATTCTTTTAGGCGTTTTTCATAACTAAGATCCCTCAGTTTTGGTATCATTTTAGTCGCTCTCCTCTGTACTCTTTCTAGCATATCTATGTCCTTCTTGCGGTATGGCCTCCACGCTTGTATACAATATTCTAAATGAGGCCTAACTATTGTTTTGTACAGCGGTATTATTAGTTCTTTTCTTTATATGCTATATTTCGCCTAATCAATCCAAGGATTTGATTTCCCTTTGAAGCTGCAATTCCACACTGCTCTGAAACCTTCATGTCAGCACTAATTGTCAGCCCTAAGTCTTTTTCTTTTACAGTAGTACTTAGTACAGTTCCCCCATTGTATATTCTACATATTCGTTCCCATATCCTGTGTGGAGGCATTTACATTTCCCAAAATTGAACAACATTTGCCACTTTTCAGACCATTTGATCAACCTGTCAAGATCATCTTGTAAATGCTGTCTATCCCCATCACTTTTAATCCTTCTAAACACTTTTGTATCATCTGCAAATTTCAACACCTTGCTAGCTATATCATCGTCCAAATCGTTTATATATATATTAAGAATAATATAGGTCCCAGTACTGATCCCTGTGGAACCCCACTCAAAACTGATTTCCAGTTTGAAGCCTCCCCATCAACAACTACCCGTTGTCTTCTGTCAATCAGCCATTTTTCTATCCAGTTAATTATACCATTTCCTACGCCATGGGCTTTTAGTTTAAGCAGTAATCTCTGATGTGGCACTTTGTCGAAAGCTTTTTGAAAATCTAAGTAGATGATATCTACTGGTGATCCATCATCTACCCACTTAGTGATATCTTCCAAAAAACATAACATATTTGTTAAGCATGACCTCGCTTTTAGAAACCCATGTTGAGATGGGTTTATCAAGTTATGTTTAACAAGAAAATCCATCATGTGATCTTTAATTAGTCTTTCTAATAATTTACAAATCACTGATGTTAAACTAACTGGTCTATAGTTCTGACTTGTTTCTCGAACCTTTTTTAAATAACGGTATAATGTTTGCTTCTTTCCATTCTAAAGGAACCACTCCCTCTTCTAATGACAAGTTGAAAACTGTTGCAAGCGGTATGCTAATTTGTTCTACAATTTCCACTAGTAGTTTGGGTGGAATACCATCCACTCCAGGTGATTTATTTTCCTTCATAGCCCTAATTTTCTTAGCTACCATTTCTGGGGTTACAATTAACTGTCTTAAATAGTCTGATTCTGCCCCCTTGAACTTAGCCTCTGGTACTGGCAGTGAACTAGTGTCTTCTCTGGTAAACACTGAACTAAAATACTCATTTAGGTCTTCAGCCATTAAGAATCCTTCTGATATTATATTTCCAGCACTATCTTCTAGAGGACCGACCTTATCCTGAACTTTCTGTTTGCTTCGAACATACGCATAAAAACTCTTGTTGTCATGTTTTATATTACAAGCTAATTTATGTTCATAGCTTCTCTTTGAATTTCTAATTTCAGCTGTAGCTTGGTTTAGTGCTTCTTTATAAATGTTGTAGTCTTCGTCATTGCCAGTACGTCTATATGACTTCCACATCATTTGTTTATACTTAATTTTTCTAAAGGCTTCTTTCGATAAGTATTTCTTTCTGGTCCGTTTCCCTTGTTTTTTGAAGGGAACAAATTTATCTACGATGCACTCTATTTCATTCTTTAAGATATTCCAGCATTCTGTTGCTGTCTTATTCTTCAGTGTATTATTCCAGTCTATCTTTGCTAAATATTTCCTCATTTCCTTATATCTTCCTTTCTGGAAATTTCTCCTCAACTGCTTTTTAATATTTCTTTCTGATTTTATTTTGATGGTAAAATGTATCTGGTTGTGATCACTATTCACCAGTGGCTCACATATCCTGACAGTGTCAACTAATTCATCCTGTGAGGGCAAAACTATGTCTAACACATTCTCTCCCCTAGTTGGTTCTAGCACATGTTGAGAAAGGAAACTATCTTGTACTAAAACTAAAAACTTGTGGTCCTCACTACCCATACTCTGTAGAGATTTCCATTTTATATGCCCATGGTTAAAATCCCCCATAATAACACAGTCCCGTTTGCTCACTTCCCTTATAGCGTTTTGTAATTTTTCATTCTCTTCTATGCTTATGTTTGGACTTCGATAAACTAATCCAACCGTTAACGTTGAGTTTCCTGTAACTATGTTACACCAAACAGCTTCTTCGCAATCTGCTCTCTGTCTAATTTTATTTCATAAGCCTGGATAGATTCTTTAATATATAAAATAACTCCACCTCCCCTTCTTCCTGTTCTATCTTTCCTAAACATTACATATCCTGTCAGTCCCAATTCGGCATCTGATATATCGGTGGTTGCCCATGATTCAGTTATACCTATTATGTGAGGGTCAATATCTTCTACCATAATGTTTAGTTCATTTCTTTTGTTTACTATACTCCTTGCATTTAAACAAACACATTTATACCCAGCTTCAGAACAGTTTTCCAGACTGTTCTTTGCTGAATTATTTTTGCTGCCTTTATCTATGCCTCCAGTTTCAGGCTTCTCTGCGAGTCCCCCCTGCGAATTTAGTTTAAATAGATGCAACCTGTCCCACTGTCAACAGATCGCAGCAGATTCTCTGAGAATACTGCTGCCCCCTTTCCACTTAGATGGAGGCCATCTCTCATGTACATATCTTCTCTCCCAACAAAGTACCCCCATAAATCTATGAATCCCACGCCCTCTTCCTCACACATCTGCTCAACTAGTGCGTTGATCGCCATCCTCTTACAGTTTCTGTATCTTGCCCCCCTTCCTCCCATTACTGGCAAAATTCCTGAGAGAATAACCTGTTCCACTCTTGTCTTCTTTAGCTTCCTCACTAGATGTCTGTACTTCTGAACTATACCAGTTGTTCCCTCCTTGTCTGCATTGTTTGTCCCAACGTGTACTAGTATAGACCCTCCCTTGCCATGCCCCAATACCTTCTCTACCCTTTCGGTCACATGCTCTATCCTAGCCCCCGGTAGACATACAACAACGTCCTTCCCCTCGCATATAGTCTTGTCTGTTTTTCTCAGAATTGAATCGCCCATAAACACTCTCTTTTCTCCTTGCCCCCTCAATCACTGCCTCGGAGTAGCTCCTCCGGTTTGCATATGTCTGGTTGTTGTCTTTTCCTCTTGTCGTCTTCTCTCCTGTCACATTCTCTTCCATTCCCTTCTTTCCTGTCGTGTTTTCTCTTGTCCCCTTTCCTCCTGTCATCTTCTCTTCTAGCACATTTACTCTCACTTCCTTTCGTCCCTTCTTCTTTCCTCCCATCACATTTTCTTCTCTCCTCTCCCGTCCCTTTTCCCCGGCTACCTCCTTCACTACGGTCACTTTCTCCCCTGTCACCTTCACGCCTGTCATGTTTTCTGTTTTTTGCTGAACACTCTGTCTTCTTCCATCAGTCTTCTGTCTCACAGTCTTACCAACTGCCTCTGTGGTATCTACCTCTTCACCACCTGTATCGCTGTCGTGTCTCTCCTCGTTCTCTACAGTCTGACTACCTGCTGATATATCCCCACTGGCCCGTTTTCTTTTCTCTGCCGAACACTTTTCCTCCGTCCCTCTGTTTTCTCAATGTCTTGTTCCTTCACACCGGTCACCTTCCTTCCTCTCAGTCTCCTTTCTTCAGTCTCCGTGTCACAGCTCTGCTCCTTCTGTGTTGTAGAATTCTCAACTCTCTCCGCGTCATCCCTCTCTGCTCCATCTATTTCTATGTTGAGTCTCGCCTCCATCTCCTTCACTATATCCGTCAACTTACACACCTCCTTCATCAGACATTCCACCCTCAAACACCCCATACACCGAAAGGTGAATCCGTCATCTTTGGTCTCTGCCCATGATTTTGGACAGCCAGACAACGCAAAATCCACCCAGCTCTGGCAGTCGTTGCAAACTAGGTGTCGTTTTGCCCTGAGTTGCCGCTTGCAAGGTGCCATATCAGAATTTATTTATGTTCAAAGTAGTTTTATGTAGTCTTTGAAAAGACTTTTCTGTGTACAATTTACACCAGATTGTTTAGGTTATAGTTAGTTATATTTGTTAACACACAGTGACACACCGTGCCTTACCTAGTTACGATGTCGATGACAATGTATTCAAGTTAGGCTTAGATACAAGGTAGTCTTTATAAAGACTGTTTCCTGTGTACTATTATACACTTTAAAAGATTGTTATTTCAGGTTTTAATTACTCATCTAACTACACCGATTATCTCAAATAACGCTATTCTATTGTCGTTCACGGTACGCTAACTTCGCCAGTGACCTACTTTGTAAACAACGTTCCGATTACATTAACGTCCCCAATTATTGCTCGCAAATCGCCTACTTTTAATCTACCCTAGATTACTCCCTCTAGCTAACTTTTAACAAAACATATTGCTTAATATATATCTATAATTACGTTATGTATCCTATACGCTCAATAATATCACTTATCTTGATCAAATATCCTTATATTTTCGCAAGTTTGCTGCACCAAATTCAAATCAATTCACCACCGGAAGTCCCCAAAATGCTTTTTTTCTTATGGTTATATTTTGTAGATACTCAGGAAGGTTTATATTTACGTATTTGTGATACAATTTTAATTGTTGTAATTTAACGATGTCTTCAACTTTTAGGAGTTTTAGACTTTTGAACAAAGGGTCAGTATGTACTGTTTGTAATCATTCGTATTGCTCTCTTTTGTAGTTTTGTTACTTTATTGAGTTGAGATCCCAGTATACATTAATTTATGTTGTATAGTTTAATAATATATATTGAGGAATGAACCATCTCAACATATTTTTAATTCCAATTGTGAGGGATATTTTGGAAGCTATTTTTATCGATGTGGCTGTTCCACTTAAGATGTTTGTTTATAGTTAAACCTAGGAAATTGAAATTATCTGTGCACTCGACTGGCGTGTCGTCTATCTTTAAGGATAATCTTGGGATTTTCTTTTGTGGAGAATGGAATAACATGAATTTAGATTTGTTAATGTTTAATGAAAGTTTGTTAACTTTTAAACACGCATTTATTTTGTCTAACTCAATATTGATTTCTTTGAATTGTCATGTATGTTAAAGAATCCCAATGTACGTGTTAATACTAAATCATCTGCATATAGTAGTAGTTTAAAAACTGTGCTAGCGTTTGTAATGTCATTCAAGTAAATCAGAAATAAGAGAGGACCTAGAATGGATCCTTGAGGCACTCCAGTGGTAATGGGAAGCATATCAGATTTAGTGCCTTCAAATTCAACATATTGTTTTCTTCCAGTTAAATAACTACGTAGATGTGTGTTTCCATTTCCATTAATTCCGTAGTATGATCATTTTTAAAATAAGATGTCATGATCTAGTGTATCAAAGGCGTTTGATAAGTCTAGAAATATTGTTTGTATTATTCTCCTTCATCCATTTCGCAGATGATTTTGCCAATAAGTTCGAGTGCTGCTAACTCCGTAGACTGTCCCTGTCTAAAACCATATTGACTTTTATAGAATAGTTTGTGATTTTGAAAGAAGGAATATAGCTGGTTATCGATTAATCTTTCGAACAGTTGCTGAAAGTATTGAAATTGGTCGATAATTTGTGAATAATCTTTTGTTTTCCTTTTTTAATATGGGAACAACTTTGGTTGTTTTCAAGATATCAGGAAAGGTTCCTGTTTCTAAAGACTGGTTTATTGTGATTTCGAGTGGTTCAAGTATAGGTGTCTTTAATTGTTTCAATACTTTTGTTGATATGCCATCTTCGCCACAACTGGATTTCTGGTGAAGGCGATCAATGACAGTTTCTATGTCTTGTTGGTTCACTTTTTGAAAGGAAAATTGTACATCATGTTTGAATTGCAGGTAGTCTTGAAATGTTTTGTTATCTGGGTTACGTATTTGTTTGACAAGTTCCGATCCAATGTTTGTAAAGAATTAATTATTTTTTTTTGCGATAATAAGCTTGTCTGAGACCTGTTGTACTTCCACAGTAAAATATTCTGAGATTGATTTTTTTTTTTCCGTTTTATCCGTAGTATATCATTTATAATTTTTTATATTTGTGTCTAGTGAAACAAGAATCGTGATAACTTAATTTAGCATAATTAATTGTTTTTTAAGTACAACATTAATATTATGTAGTTCTGTTTTTAGTAGTGTGTAGTCGTGTGAAATAGGTATAAGAGTGCGTAATTTCTTGTACAATTTATCTCTGTTTTATAGATTTAATAATGCCTTGTGAGGCCCAGTTTGATTTTTTGTGGCGATGTTTGTTGAATTTAACCATTTTACTTGGAAAATGTTTTTTTTTATTTTGTCAATGGTAGCACACATAATGTTTGTGTTTGTATTTGGGTTAGTGTTGTGGGATGAGTCTAGTTTTCCAGCAATATTGTTACTTGTTAATTCGTATAGTAGGTTGTTTTAGGCATTTGGTGTTTCTTTTATCACTTTTATAAATTTTTGAGGTGATTCCTGGAGACTTCTTTGAATATTTAGGCATGTAAAATAAGGCTGATGATCTGAAAACGTTTTTTTTAATTAAAATGCTTGATGTAGTATTCATAGTAGTATTGGAAAGTTTGCAGAAAAAGTTATCTATTAATGTACCCGTAGAGTTAGAGAATCTTGGGGGTAGAGTAATTTTGGGTAGAAATTATGTGTAGATAGTACATAAAAAATTCACTAAAGATTTCAATCTCGTTTACTTTTAAGAGATTAATATTGTAATCTCCAGCGATGAAAACATCACAACTGCCACTCTCTAGACGCATTAATAGCGGCGTTATTTCATCAATGAATGTTCTGTGATTATCTAGGTTATTCCTTGGTAGTAATCTATATACATTTCCAAGTATAATGTTTTTATGTAAAGACTTAGAATTGATTTCAATAAACTGGCCTTCCCAAATAGTTGACTCGTTATTAATATTTGTGGCTGTGTAATTGTATTTATCGTTTAGGTATATAATTAAGCCACCTTTCTTGCTGCATCGTCTACTTTGAGGAATACACGTATACGACTTTAATTGTATAAGAGAAGTGTCACTATGATCACATAGCCAGCTTTCCTGAATGCAATTTGCGGTAAATTGAAAATCTAAGTTATTCAAATCGTCAATAAATATTTGGAGTTCGTCGAACTTGGCGTTAATAGTCTCAATATTTGTACTTAAGATTGTGAAACTATTTCGCTTAGAGCATAACATGTTAGAAAGGTTATCTAAATCTACATATGGCGAGTGTTGTATTACATCAACGCTTTCATCGTCAAGCATATATTTACCGTTCAGTCGTAGAATGCTACGCAATGAATTTTGCTGAGTGCCACCATTGGTGATAAGAATACGTTCATCCAGACACATAAGGGGATGACATCTTGAATAGAGGCACAACAGGAGTTAAGGTATGTAATAACATCAAAAATACAGGTTGACATATAAAGTAATATGGTGTAAAGTAAATTCTTCTTCCCAGCTTAAAGAGTTCATAACGGCTAGAGGCCGCACAGTTCAGAAAAACTGGTAGAAGAATTGTTTTGTAAAGCGACTACTTTAAAGCAACCGTAGCTTAACAAAGTCACGTTCGTCGGAGATGGCGTGGACTGATGCAGTTTCGGGTGAACCGAGTAATTTCACAAATACCTTGCCGTTGCGCACCCACGTGAATGAGATCTTATTTTCTCGTTGTAGGCGACGAGCAGTTTTGGCATGGGCTGCATTTCGTGTTGTCAAATGTTCATTTACGTAGATCTTCGTGCCTTTCAGATGCCGTGCGTTCCGCATAACTGCCGTTTTGGTTCTTCTGCTTACGAAGCGGATGATGATGTCCTTTGTTTGCGAGCTTCCCCTGACATTGTCACTGGTCTTACGCTTTAGCGTGTGGCAGACCGAAATGTCACTCTTTGTTATCGCGAATTGTGACTTCTCGTTGAAGAAGGCAAATAAATTGTCTTCTAAAGGATCTTTTTCGTTGTCTGTTTCGTGTGCTGTAGCGTTTTGGTCAACCACTCGGCTGTAGTTTAGATATGTAGTCTGTAGACCTGATATTATTACATTCTCCATCCTCGAGTATTGTTCAAGGTCATTGATTCGTATTTCCATTTGTTTGATTTTTGCATCTTTCTCGACATTGTTTTTTTCGAGTTTTTTTCACGAGTTGGAGAATTTCTGTTATTTCAGCTTTTGAGGCTACGAATTCGTCAAGCTTGTTGCTAATGTAAGTGACCGATTTTGTTCAATTGGGATTGCCTTGCTCTCGGCATTGTTAACAACAAAGTGGTTGGCAGCGATGCAACAATGCAATTGTTCAAACGGTCGCGCTTTGTCAGTCTGTGGCACCACGGGTAGTCAAACGTGGCCGAATTTTGTGTCAATTGTCAGTGGTTGGTGGGCGATAATACCGGAGACAGCGACCCGCTGTGTTTTTCAGGTACATTAAACGCTATTTACAGCATTTACAGCAACCTCTATCTCCGATTTGCATGCCCCATACTGCAGCTGTTGATTCACACAATGCAAATGATATGTGAAACGAACGAGGAACATACACACAAGAGTCATGTGCAGTCTATGTCACGGTGTGCCGTTCTGTGATGGTAGCCGTAACCAACACTATCCAAGTACAGTACAACTATTGGATGATCAACTGGACACAATTATATCAAAAACTATCATTAACACTGCCTCATTAACACTATGGCACAATTACTCCTGATCCTCGTTAGACTCATCAATAACGTACTGATTTTCATCTAACACATCTTCGTCATCTTCATCCTCTGTAGACGCCTTCCTATTGAATGGGTTGTTTCATTCAAGTCCTCTCCCATAGGCACAAGAGATGGTGCATTCGGCTTCGACAACAGTGTGAGGTATAGGGCTTTGTTCGCATGGTCTGCCTTCCGTCCCAACTCTACTGGGTTGAGGGGAGGGGGTCCGATTCTAAGGCTCCATACTATTGTGCAACCTGGTAATGGCATCTGAGTACATTCTGGACAAATCCCTGAGTTGTTGGTGGGAGAGAACATAGTTTGGGGGCAGAGACAGTAATCGTTCCAGTTTTCAGTGCCCACATGCGCTAACGACACTCTGTCATGGAGTCACATTTCAGCTTGATACATGCAACCAATACAGTTGCCTCCCTCTCGACCTGCTCCATATTACCGTCAACTTTACCGATAGTGTCGAGTGTCAATCCCTTCTTTGCTACTGATATGGCAGTTAACGTTCCAACTCTGTAAGTGGCCACCACAGTATCACACCCACTTATGGCATGCAGTACAAGAACATGTGAAATGATATTGGAGTGCTTCTTCACAGTTGCTGGGTGCCAACATATGTTCGGCCATGGATGGGAGACTGTATGATCATGAGACACTGCAGGTTTGGGGCTGCGTAATCGTGGAGAACTAGCGCAAAAACACCCTCGTCGTCAGCAACAACGGAGACCTTTGCCTGTGGATTCTGGCCAATGAAAATGGCCTGCTGGGTCATGATGATGTCTGCCTCCTCGTGTTTAGAAGCTAGCTGCAAATGAGGTTGTTTTCGCCCTTTGAACACTTGAGTCGGAACTGCGTCTTCTCCGGTCACCACAAGGTAATGGTAATGGTGGCATTGTTGGGGAAGTCGTTATCGTTCAGGATTTGATCACATAGCAAGTGGTTCAACTGCACCTTGTTGTGTATACATTTCAGCAATGAATCACGGCTGCTCGTGTGCTGCTCTTGGTTGAGTAATCCAGGTACCTGTCAAACGGCAGGAACACGTCGCTTTCAAAGAGTTTGGAGGCCAACCAGACTTTGAAACCTTGAACAAACATCTGGACTGAGCCATTTGCAGGCCAATCAATTATCCAGAGAGCAGCGGAGACACTAATGACCACAGCAGTCGGAGAGCCCAAAGCTCTCAATGTGATTTCCACAGCAAGGTTTTTCTTGAGCGTTGATTTGCCGGTCGCCACTCTCATGCTCCCATATGGATGGAACATGGAGGGTGCGTAGGCTGCCAACTCGGTTGAGAGTACTTGCGGTCAGTCGAGATCTCATATGCTGACTAGACGACCTATGACTCTGGCATAGATGGCCTCCTGGTCCAACATGTTGTGCTCTCCAATCGAATGAAAAAAGCGTTATTATGTGAGCTGTGTGCCAATGCAAACTTGTGGGTAACGGTATTGAAAATAGTTACGGACAAATTTGAAGTGGGTCATATCCTTTTTTAAATTACAAAAATGGGACATCTAGCAACAATCAACTATAGCTGATACATTAAACTAACGGAAACGTATTATTTTAATATGGTTGCCGTGTAAATTATGCGCTTACAGATTGTCAACTCAGACACCCTGTTTTGGTCTACCGGACAAACAAGATTACTCCTTATGAAAACATATATTTGAAGAATGTCACATTGTTGCATGCGCCTATACTGTAAGATACATGTTTACACTGCGCAATAAAAAAGAAATTTGATGTTTTGTGAAATATAACTTTTATTGACATTCTTATACCTCGGACAGGAATTGATGGTCTAAACGTATAATGACTCTGGCACTGAGAAGTGCAGAGCTGGATGTATTACGTATATATTATTTTGCAGGTCGTGTTTATCATAGTAACAAAGATTCATGGAACGCAACAAGGTGATGAGATTGTGACAAGTGCACCATACTGAAGAGTCAGAGATCACACACTTTGACCTATCAATGGCTTAGCTATGGCATTGTAGAGATTTTAGGACGCCAAATGACCTTGACCTTTGCCTTAGCATATTACTTGTATCTTCAGGTGTACAGACGATGTAGGTATTTGGATTCGTCATCAACAACACCCCCATGGAAGAGGCTTTGATTTTTTGGTTTGCTGCATCGTTAATGCACAAATTCTAAAACATTTTAAGGGTTTCCGGACCTCAAATGACCTTGCTTTCGATCTATTTTACATGATCTTATCTTCTATGCATCGCCAAACATACCCCAATGAACTTAGCTTCCTGGAAAAAATGATTTTGACACCAACATAATAACTCAACCAATCTTGATGAAAACCTCAGAAATAGATTCCTTGCCCCCAAAAAACCTGTGTCTTGTCCCCAAAATCACTTTCCTAAGTCAATTCGTTCAGAAGTTATGTTTTTCTAGCATTATGGCGGCCATCTTGGATTCTGAAAAAGGCAAGCGGTGTGAAGTCCACACCCAGTGGATTGTGTTAGGAGATGACATGTATTAATCAAAAATGCAAAGAAATGATTTTAGGGAGACACGACAAGGTTTTGGGGAAATATGGGCTTCTGCCACTGGACTATTAAGGATACCCCTAGGTTACTACGTGTACAGAATTGCTTAGCTAGGGTTGTGACTCGGTCTCCGCGGTTTTCTTACTCAGTGCCTCTTCTGAAGTCCTTGCACTGGCTTCCTGTACGATATCGTATTATTTTTTTATGATCTGTACTATTACCTATCAGGTACTTTTAGTAAGCAACCAGCATATTCATATATTCACTGCTTACTCCTATAAAAGCCTATCCAGCTTCGATCATCTAGTTCTGATTTATTTTTATTTTTGTTCCTAGAGTCAATACTAATATTAGAAATAGGACATTTTATGTTGCTGCACCAACTCTCTGGAATTTGCTCCCTCTTAGTGTTAGATCAATTGAAAGTATTATATAAGTTCGCCGTCATTTACAAAACTTACCTTTATGACCTTGCGTATCCACCATAGCTCCCTGGCGTACCGATACATATGTTAACGACTTTAATATGGCTTATCGATTCTGATATTAACTAACTCTTTTGTATTGATACGTCTCTGAGCTTGGTTACCGAGGATTTAGGCGCAAAAGAAGTTACCTTATGATTATTACCATAACGTCATGTGTGGAGATTAAAGTAAAATACCTGATTGAACACAATACATTTAAATTGCACGGGCAACGCCGTTACGATAGATACCTTACGTCACGAAGTTGTTCTTTTCCCAGTTCGCCGATCAGTGAATGGGAAACATTAGTATAGGCTGAGACGCTGAATAACCGACATATTTCGACTAACCATTCGTTAGCATTCTTAATGGTATTTATTTTCTCAGCCCATCATGTCACTGTATTTACAGTTATGTAAGTAGTTCGTTTATGACTATTGTGACACGTTAACATCCACGAAAAAACAGCAGCAAACAACGACGACGAAGACGACGAAGACGACGGCGTAATTCTTCGACACTTCTGTGTTATTAATCGTCAATTAAAACATTACATCTGCATGCTACATAGTATGGCATTATTACTAAGAAAAAGGTCAATAAATGTAAAAAAAACAGTTTACAAATATATCTGAACCATTATAACTAGTTTAATCTTTGTTACATTATAGAAACGTATATATTTCATATAGTTGATGGATATCAAGCATGAACAATTTGTTTAGAAAATAAAAACGAAAAGAAAGAGATTTATTTTCCGATTAACATTATACCCGTAGACCAACATTTATTACGGTGACCTATGATGTGTTGTTCACATTCCAGTAATACATAGCCGTCTTAATAATATTGTAAACATTTTAAGACATTGTAATGAGTATTAGATAACTCTATTCACTTTTGAAGAAAATTATAAATAAATATCATAAAAGTCAATAAATGTCAAAACATGTTTAACGTATATTTTATGCACTATAGCTATTTTTTATTTCGATGTTTTTATATTTGTTTCAATGTAGAAAAGTGTATCTTTCATATAGTTGATGGATGTCAGGCATGGATTTTTTGTTTATACATGAAACCTTAGTTTTCATAGTGATTCATTCTCCGATCCACTTAATATAGCAGTAATACATAGACATCTTTATAATATGAGAACATTTTAAGAGGGTGTAATGACTTTGATAATGACTGATAATATTCATCGTTTGCTTTAACTCTTTGTGTGAACATGGCATGGGGTTCCCTAAATCAATAACAGGGGGCGTTACGGCATTTCACGCAAGATATCGTAGCTCAGAAGCATGGCGGGGAGGAAAGGTTGTCGGGGACGGAGACGCGACGAATTGGGTTAGTGCTGTTGCTAGACTCGTTGGTAGAAGAGGCTATCCAGAATAAATTATAGTAAGCAGAAGAAAATACCAACGTGTACCAGATGATAAAACAGTGTCGGGACGAAGTGGGAATTGTTCAAATCACTCAACAAATTATTGCAAGAAATGTCATAACTCATCATAACAAGTAAACAACACGTTTGTTACTTTGTATGACAACGTTTCGAAAGCCATGACATGTCAAAGCAAAATCAGTCCGACGCTTTTTTTAATTTACGTCGAGCTTTAACCTTTTCGCCATCAAATATTATTAAAGTATATTATCTTTTATCTTGATATATTACGTAGGGGTCCAAGTCCTAGCAAGCAGGTACGCCTGCTATTTTCATAGAACCGCCGGTGCCAGTGGATGCAAGTTGAAAGTCTTACCAAATCGCAACGCAAACGGATTCTCGCCGATCTAACAAGTCATAGACGTCATAGTCGTAGCAACCGTTGTCGCTTGTTGACTACCCTCATCGGCATAGTGTAGCCTAAATTAAATTTCTTGACATCTTGCCGTACACGTTCAATGTTATAATCTGACTGGCAGTGACTGAGTAAGGCATTTCGAACAGGTCTTTGCGAAGGCATAACGATTTTGAACGATGATAATTTTTTGAGAAACGGAAACGTGTTACAAAAAAAATATTCTAAAAGTTTATTTTACACTTCATTAAGCTTTATTTAAGGCTTTTAAGCCGCTTCTAAAACGCCTTCAGTGTGAACAGTCACGTAATAGCAGGATCAGTAAACCGCTTAACTAAAAGCGACTTAGTTAAGCGATTTAACTCTGTGTGAACACAGTATAAGTTAATCGGTTTAACTCAGTGTGAACACTTCTTATCAATATTGAACTGTCCTTTCTGTTTACTGACTCAATTCGATTGTATTGTAACATCTGAACTGAAGGAAACTCATTCATACTGTTACAGCGAACCGTTTGCAAATGTGGCTATTCTGGATTTGGATCATTCAGCTGTCAGTGAGAACACGTGGTAACGACGAAAGTAAGTACGACAAACGGCCCATATAATAAGACACAGGGTCACGTTTGCACAAGGCCGGACAAAACCTAGGATTCCATATGTACGGAACCGGGATGCGTAATGGGAAATACCTTTGTATGACGACACCTCTGAAAAGTATTCGTGCGGATACGATTCCAACAGCTACATGGATCGAATCCGCGTGAAAAAAAACACATCCGCCTATGTATGGAGCTATTTTGATTAATTTACACTGGTGCTATATTAATTAATTTTGCCACATACTTTATTCACACGCCGTTTATATATTTATATATATATGGAGTCCCAGCTTCTTTATTGAACAATAGGCTCGTAGCCAACTTTTCATAAGGGGGGTTTCCCAATTTCCCAATGCAGACTCGATCCAGGCAGCGCCTCATGCTTTCCATAATTTTCAATAATATAATTCAGTTAGTAATTTATTAAACCTTCATAAAATGTCTACCATCAATAGAAGATTAGAACAAAATGTCCTTTTGTGGAATTTGAATTAATTATAGGTGTCAAACATGTAGGCCACACTGACTGCAGGAAGCATTAACTGTATTTGGCAGCGATATGGAAAACAAAATGAACATGATAACGGAGAATAACTTCACACTTTCTTGCCTCCGAGGTCGATGGGGAGGCAAAGCGCAATAATGAAAACAAACTGATGTGTGTCAAGCCAGATTAAGTTGTCGACAGGTTTGCCGCTTGTAAGAAATACACTCGTTACACGTGATGGTACTTACCGGAATCTCTTTCTCATACTAGGACAGTTTCACCTCGCTAGAAACTGCATAGGTGCAGTTGGGGGAAATAACGAGGAACAGTGGTGCCGAAGACATCCTTGTAGAATCTGGATTGTGCAAGTTATGAATGGCTAACAAAATGTATGGTTCAGCAGGGGATTATTTGTTGATTGTTGAGAATAGCTTCTTTGATAGTCGGTAGTTACCTCAATTAGCATACTAAAAACAGCCGTCATTTACTTATTAACACAGTTCTGACGAAAAGCCAATAATTATTTTTATATGGCCAAATACACTGTTTCTGTGCTCGCAATTTGTCTTTAATCAGTGTTAAATCATCGTCACCACCTTCACCCACTAGCATTTAGCATTATACTTATAAGAACCAGTGTCATTATGCAGCCAAATGTCGAAATCAAATTGAGTCACTCAAACAAATCCTCTAGTCTAACTCTGTCCGTTGTAATGGGGGGATTAACGTGCAGGTAATGCGAGCTGATTGGTTGGTTGAGGTATGTTAAACTCAATGGCGGTTTTTGTCTGGATCAGTCACCCCTTTATTTTTGGAGTAAAACTGGCGCTTCTTGTGTATTTGTTATCCACGAGTTTACACTGCAGGATGGACTTTGATGCGCATCCCTCCAACGAATGCCCTTTTCACACATGGCCATACTGACAGACCTCACAGCCGAGCTTCCCGTTCATTCACTGACGACCATTTAATAGAGGGTTCTCACTTTAACATCTGTATAAATCATGCTGCCCTGGCATGCTGGGTAATGTTTGAATAACATTGAGCCGCTTTTAGGAATGGGATCACGATTTTGAGAAACAGGGAATAATATTAAAATAAAGAATTACAGTTTCACACCTTTAAGATGAAATTTGAGGGGTTCACATTTTGGAGAAAGGAGGTTCACAAACGTAAACCCCGTGAACCCCTTGCTACGGGCCTGCACAAATAATAATTTCATAACAAGCCCCACAAAAAAGCCGAATTCTGCGGATGGCTCTACTTACATACACACAGACGCAGAAGATAATTTCCCGTGTTTTCCTAGCAGACGTTTAGTAAATTAAATTTGAACAGCTTTCGCAACGCTGCGCGTGTTATGAACGATTGTTGCATGTTACATAAAACGTCCCAAATGGGTGCAGGTTTACGTGGCTGTAAACAATCACAGAAAACTCGCGTAACGTTGCGAACAATTGATTAACGTCCGTCCGGTACAAACTGATAAGAATCCTACACCTATGGGGCATTTTGAAAACAATAGAAGCGTTACATTGTTTCTGATGGTTCATAATTGAACCTCTGAGAGCTTGGCACCCGAGTTTTAAGCGACTACCAGAAATACCTTAACATTAAAATACATCTTGCAGATCGTAACAATATTTGCCGATTCGGTAGCGATGAAGGCTGTCTGTACAAGTGCCAGTGTTCCAACGGGTGCGACAGAGACACGGGAACATGCTTCGCGAATGGAAAGTGTCCGCTGACGCGACCCAAGGAACACTCATATTACGGCGTAGCATGTTTGATCGGCAAGTGGTTCTGACTTTGATAGCTGCATAATTCTTAATATGTCTTAACGTAACATGATGTGCCGTAAATATTGTCACAACGGGGCTCTACTCTAAGTACATATATTTATGTATATATGTATGTGTGTGTGCGTGTGTGCGCGTGTGCGCGTGTGCGTGGGTGCCTGTGTGTGTAGGTGTGTATGTGGATATGTATGTGTGTGTATGTGTGTGTGTGTATGCATGCATGTATGTATGCATGCATGCATGTATACACACACACACACACACACACACACACACACACACACACACACACACACACACACACACACACACACACACACACACACACACACACACACACACACACACACACACACGCACACACACATACCTTTAAGACAACTGCAAAGCATGTATCTGTCTTTACGTTGTAATACTGAACGTAGGTGTTGACGTCTTTAAATCCAACGCAGGAAACGTCGCCGTGGGAGTGGCTGCTACACAGACGGGACGGGCCGAAGACGGTCCGGCTGATCTGGCGACTGACGGCGAAACGGTGAAGACATGTGCCAAGCCAACAGCCCCACGGGGCGATGTAGGCAATGCTGCTGGGTGGTCGGTACAGTTTGTGAAACGTTTACATGTCTACGACGTTATCGTCTACTACGGAGACACCAGTAAGGAAACAGCGGTGTTGTAATATTTTCATATTTTTGACATTCGCCTTTGGTTAAGGGTTCTTTCCAGGTTCAGGGTTTGTAGTGTAGACAAATGTAAGTCGATTGTTCAAAACGTTACGCGTATATACTTATGCTTTCGCTTCATGAGGAGCATACACGAATTTCTAGTGCACTTGACTTTGAGTGATCCTCTCAATCTCCTTCCGTGTGTAGCCGCTTCTCTTTACCTCTCAATCTATATCCCTTCACCAGGTGTTATGGCCTTTCTCTCCTTTTTAATCGGGGATTTCAAGTCAGAGGCTGCCTTGTGATATCCTTTGTTGACGTTCTCAGTGTGTGCCCAATCCAGCCGCACTTTCTACTAATTGTCTGCGACCGATTATTGGCTAGACCTTCTCCACAGCTCCTCGTTTCTAATTTTGTGTGTATGATTTTTCGCACACATCGGCGCTGTGCAACAAAACAGCTTTCACATTAGAATTAACAATCCTGACTTATTATTTTTGTGGAATTCCATATGTTTTTAGTATCAGGCTTGAAGCGCAGTAGTGCAGCGGATAGAGCTTCGGACGTTTACTCAACGTTGCCTCAGTTCACTCAGCTGTCTGAATGAGTACCTGACTATAGACAGTGGTGGATATTTGTGTACGAATAGTCTTCGCGCAATAATTGCAGCGTGGCTGAATGCTTCCCATAGAAGTCAAGATGGTGTTCGATTGAAAAGATCTGCCAGGGAGTAAAGAGTAAAGCGCTTTGAGCAGTCCTGCCTGGTTACTGCGCTATATAAGAACTTACCTTTACGTGTTGTCCTTGCCTAGCCCAATCTTGCTGCCTCTGATCCACTTTGTTTGTCTACCATGTCCCCGAGGTAGATAAAGGAATCCATTTCCCCCAATCGACGGCTGTAAGTCGATTGTTCATAACGTTATGCGTATATTCTGCTATTAGAGAGTGTCTACAAGCATACCGATCTCGACCCCTTCCCTATACCTAACGTGCTACGTGATCGGTGTCGATTGTTGGAGATACGTGACCGTCAGGAGTGTCTGCATCACGGCGTTTAACGTGCCAACGTATCGTACATTTATGCCCATTTTAGCTGGATACGTGGTCCTAATCTAAGCTCAAATGGACAGACCTTAATGCATCTAAATCATTCTGGAATTATGTACAAAAGCACATCACAGCGAAGATAGTATGCACGGTTTTTAACGCAGGCGCCATTTACGAGATTTGGATTTGCCCGTCTATATTCGTAAGTACTTCACCCAAGACAACTTTTCTAATAGTTTATTTGCACAAATTTAATGCAATATGTGTTAGACATTTAGCGCACAGATATCTTACGGAAGAATTTTATCAGTTTTTTTGTGATAACAACAAAAACGATTGCACACACGATTTGTGCCTCCACCGTTATGTATTAAATGCTGAGACAGGTTTTAAAATAATTGTTCTGATGCATTAAACACAACAGCAATTAAAACGAGACAGCTAATCAGTCACAAACAGCTGTATGTACAATGCTGTCATATTGTTTACTTTAATTCATCCATAATTTGAACGTAAAATGGATATGGATTGCGCTTACCGATCACCACTGCCGGTTACGTATTTACCTATCCGATCGACACATAACCGATCTCATAAACACAAAAAGCGATGACGTAGTACGCACAACGCGTTAGGGATAGGGAAGGGAATCGAGATCGGTATGCTTGCAGACACTCTTTTGGGTAACATACACTAATTCGAAACACTGTTTCTAATTTACGTATTAAAACTTCGAACTTCGTGAAACCGTCTTCCGCGTCTGTCTGTATGTATGTCAGCCGGATGATGGGCATTTTGCTGGTTACAATAACAGGTAATAACGGTTACGTTGTAAACAGAACGTAAATGACAAGACACGCGCTTCGTACGCAGCATTCTAAACGTGCAAACTCGACGCGCGTTGGCAAGACGACAAGTTGTCAACAGAACAAATACCTGTTCCTGCAGAGATAATCATCGTCTTTGCAAGATAACTTCTTCGGTACGACCCTCGTTCTAACGGTATCTAAATTATTGGGTATATGTTAACATGAACTGAGTTATGATGAACATATAAGAATGTTCGGTAATCTTATTGTTGTATGCATTTTGCAGTTGTCCCAAATGACACAGCGGATACGAAAGGTCAGTGGAATAATACGTCTGCAAGACAACTTTGACGACACATTACATTTGTGTGATTGCGTCCATTTGTGCTTGTGTGTACGATAGTATGTTCGTTTGTGGGTATGAGGGTGTGTTTATTTGTGTGTTTGTATGTGTGTGTGTGTGTGTGTGTGTTTGTGTGTGTGTTTGTTTGTGTGTGTGTGTGTGTGTGTGTGTGTGTGTGTGTGTGTGTGTGTATGTATGTGTGTGAGAGAGAGAGAGAGAGAGAGAGTGCGTATGTGTGTTTGGATGTGTGTTTGTGTGTGTGTGTGGGGGGGAGAGAGTGTGTGTGTCTGTGTGTGCGTGTGCGTGCGTGTACGTGCGTGGTGTCTGTGTGCATGTTCGTGAGCGTGCGCGTATGTGTGTGTGTGGAGATGCGTGCGTGCGTGAGGGTGTGTTGTGTGTGTGCGTGCGCCAGTGTGTATGCGTGTGTGAGTGTGTGGATGTGTGTGCATGCGTGTACCAGTGTGTGTTTGTGTTCGAGTGTGTGTGTATATGTGTGTGTGTGTGTGTGTGTGTGTGTGTGTGTGTGTGTGTGTGTGTGTGTGTGTGTGTGTGTGTGTGTGTGTGTGTGTGTGTGTGTGTGTGTGTGTGTGTGTGTGTGTGTGTGTGTGTGTGTGTATGTGTGTGTGAACATACCAAATTGAGTACTATAAATATGTGATACGTCGGTCGTTTATGTACAATAACACAGCAATTTGTCTTTATTATTAACATAGTCCACAGTTTTGTAAGTTGTTGACACTTTAGTTGCTTTTACCAAGATGGATGTTTTCCCGGTGGTAGGTTAGACATGATTGCCATCCTGAGCAAGACCCCAGATGACAAGTGGGCTACGACGCGTCTGGTTTATCGAGGGTTAAACTTCTTTGTATATATGTGTAACTTGCCCTTCTGAAATATTCGTGTTTTTTAATATTGTTCTTAAACATACGCTTCTGGCATTTACGTAATCAGCACAGTATAAACTTTATATGTTATAATATAAGGACTACCCATATATCTTTCAACGAACCATTTTTGTTGGTGACATTTTAATTATTTGGGCAGATTTTTTTTACATGGCAATGCGCCGTTTTGAAAGCGTTGCCTCGGGTGCAATGGGAATCTCAACACGAAAGCACTCAAATCATGGACGTTTAAAAACGAGATTATTCCCGTAGCAGCTCTGAGAATTAGGCCTACGACAAGCATTTCTCTTTTTCGAAAAACACCTCGTTGATTACGAAAATAGTTATTTACTAGCTGCTGTGCACATTTATATGGTCATTTATGCATACATTGTTGTATGTATATTATGCATGTGTGTGTGTGTGTGTGTGTGTGTGTGTGTGTGTGTGCGTGCGTGCGTGCGTGCGTGCGTGCGTGCGTGCGTGCGTGCTCCTGTGTGTGTGTGCTGTTTGTTGATTTATAAACCACATACTTTTTAAATTTTTTATTATCAATCTTTCCGTAATTCGTATAATTTGTATACCTGATATGCGAATTGCCAGTATCTTGGTCACTTGGTCGATTACATGCGTTAGTCGATAGGTGGCGGCACAAAAATTTAGATAGATCTATCATATGGAAAATAATAAAAATAATAATGATAGAATGTCGTCGATTGACTGCGCGGAAATGTTGGTTAACATTAAATTGTACAGTTGTTTTTTATTTGTTAAAACATATTTGGGAAGTCACTGTGTTATAACAAATATAGTTTATACTGTATAACATGATTTTACGATACAAACGAATATAATAGGTCATTTTAAGTGAACAGCAGAATTATGCTTATATTAATATTTAACATTTATTATCTTAAAAGTTCCATTTCATCTACTTTTAATCTCGTTGTCTCTCTGGTTTTTAAACCACATTCCTTTATACAGTGTTGTTATGCTCCTCGGCATTATCTTATCGTATCTATTTCCTTCTTGTGTTATGGCCTCATTTGGAATAAAACGTATGACGGCATGTCAATAGCATTTCCAGGTTTATTTTTGTATCCATATTCCAGTGCGCTGGTTTATAAATGAATAATGTCTCAATATTACAATAAAATAGTCGTGATTCAGATTACTGGGTGACTCGTGGCGAGGAAGGCGAGGAGAAGAGTTGTCGTTTAACGGCGAGTCTCCCAGTAAGAAAGATGATGACGTTTACTTGCAACGACACCGCCGAATCCATCCACGTATACCGTACTACCAGCATGACATTATGCGAGGTTGTTGTCATGGCAACGGATGATTCGTGTGAGTCATCTAAGATTCGTTCAATAATTTTCTTAATTACAAATAGTTTAAAGAATTTCAGTCATTGTAACATTTTTGTACCAGAAAGTACTTTTGTTTCTCTTGCGAAAATATTATATCTTGTGTTATTTATGTTATTTAGACATACGCCCGTACGCACACGTACGACCAACATGCACGCACACACACAAGTACGGACGGAAGGACGAACAGACGTATCGACGTGCGCGCGCAAATACGCACACTCACACACGCACGCACGCGCACTCACACACACACACACACACACACACACACACACACACACACACACACACACACACACACACAAACACACACACACACATACACACACACACACAAATAATTTAAGTTAACCGTATTTCGATGGAAATTATTGTCAAATTGCATATATTTGGCGCAGTTGCAAGGGCTATAGAGGCATGTCGGAATCACCATTGCGGCGAAGGACTCACGTGTTTATTCGACGAGGAACGGTTCAATTACCACTCGTGCGTTAACAAGCAATCCACGCCCATGGTGACAAATGCACCTTTGGCCACACTGATGCGTCCCTCCCAAAAAGTAACCAGAAACGGCCGCGATGTTGCAACTGGGAACAATTCCACTGGGTTCGAACACACGGTGACAACGACGACTGAGGCACCCGAAAAACAACCGAAACCCAGTAGCTGGGTTTCCCTGTTCGTTGTAGTCGCACTTATAGTAGTGTTTGCGACTCTCCTGATCATCGCTGGTCTCTCGAGAATACGTATCATGTTGAACAGGTGGGTCGTGCGCAGTGTAATCGCCAGGTGGCGCCTTGATATTTGTGCGGAATGTAGTTTCAGTTGTCAGGCGATTTAACAAGATTTAACAAGATTGCCATCCAGAAAATTACTCTGGATGGCAGGTGGACAAGGAAGCCTTTTGGCTTATCGAGAGTCCAATACTTTTTATTTACATGTATCCCGCCTTTTTAAGGTGTGTGTCGATTTTATTTTTAAACATATTCACGCTACTAGCACCAACACAATCAGGAGATAATCTGTTCCATTAATTTACAGTCCTTTGTGAGAATGAGAACTTTCTTATATCTAATCTACACTGCTCCTTTACTAATGTAGCTTCATGTCCTCTGGTCCTTCTATTTTTCTTAACTGAGAAAAAAATGTTTCTATCAATATTTTCATAACCATTCAATATTTTAAACACTTCTATGTGATCTCCTCTCAATCTCCTGGTCTCTAATGTTGTTAAACCACATTCTTTTAGGCGTATTTCGTAACTAAGATCCCTCAGATTTGGTATCATTTTAGTCGCTCTCCTCTGTACTCTTTCTAGCATATCTATATCCTTCTTGCGATATGGCCTCCATGCTTGTATACAATATTCTAAATGAGGCCTCACTATTGTTTTGTACAGCGGTACTATTAATTCTTTTTTCTTATACGCTATATTTCGCCTAATTAATCCAAGGATTTGATTTCCCTTTGACGCTGCAATTCCGCACTGCTCTGAAACCTTCATATCAGCACTAATGGTTAACCCCAAGTCCTTTTCTTTTACAGTAGTACTTAGAACAGTACCCCCCATTTTATATTTTACCTCTTCATTCCCATGACCTGTGTGGAGGCATTTAAATTTCCCAAAATTGAACAGCATTTGCCACTTTTCAGACCATTTGATCAACCTATCAAGATCATCTTGTAAATGCTGTTTGTCTCCATCGCGATATTAGGGATCATTCATGTTTGCCGGTGTCAGACACTTTTCAAACATCTCGTTTTGAGAAAACGACCAAAACAAAACGAGAACGTCATATATTAAGCAGTACGGGCAGGTATACATCATCTGATTTTAGGTACTTGTAATCAGAATTTTGAAAAATGCAATTTGTTGGGAATGCATAGCACGTTAGTCTATTGGAAAACGATGAAATCAAAAAATGGCAAAAAATCTAATTTAGGATCAGCGGTTGCCTTTAACAAAGCTGTCTTAATGATAATAGTGTTTGCATATAATACCAAACTATAAAACCGAATCCCCAATTCCAGACATTAAGGACGGGTGTAGCAAATACCCACAGTTTTATGACTGAAAGTAAATGGTTTCAACTACAGCTTATGTGCTCAGAACGTATTGCAACGCTTAGCATTATATTATATTATCTAATTTTTAACCGCGATGCACTTTCAGGTATACGTTTGAAACGATGTGATCTATTCACCGCAATCTTCAACCACGTTACGACGGCGTGGTTTTCCACCAGAGTGGGTGTTCACTCTTTCCTAAGAATCAGTTACAGTAACATTGCCAGTGTTTTCACGAAGTGCTATTAAAGTATACCAACAGTGTATTTAGATATCTAAATAACATCTTCTGTCAAACGTAAGTGTCTCGGCGCAGCGCACAAGGAGAACACGTAACCGGGCTATACGCTACGGAACTTATAGGCCGGTCACATGTTTTCCTTATAGGCGGAGCGAAACACTTATAGCTGAAAGTGTATAATGAGTGCGAAAACATGTCATTGGATGATGTTGACTTGCCGTGTGTTGCAGACGTGGACTTGACATGCTTGCAAACAAAGACCTGGAAACATTCGGGTACGATCAAGAACGACCGAGTTTTGGTAAAGATCAAAGCCACGATTCTGTTCAGATCGGAAGATCTAATTCACGAGAGAACGAGTCCCACGAAATGCAAAACCTTCTTGGTCGCAAACAGTACAACAGTAAAACGAGCATATCTTCGTCCCACGCAGCAACATCCGAGGGAAGCGGTACACGTGTGAGGTGGGAGGACACCTCCTGATGGTCGATGCGGGACAAGCGCGGTGGGTCTTCTCTAGGCGGTTATTGACAAACGGAAAGACGAGTTAGATCATACATGATGTGGACCATCGCTGTGTAGTCACGCTACGGAATACCACTGAGATGGCCAACATAAAACGATCACGTATGTCATAATTAGTTTCAACGATATTGTTAATGTGGATAACACATTGTGACAACGTTGGTTGAACGCCATTATTGACACGCTTTATACAGCTTATTTCTCTTTTATATTTAAGTTTGAGCAGTACGTTGCTTTGATGCAAGATAAACTGCGATGTTTGACACGTTTTTGTAGTTTTGAGACATGTCCCTGATGACATTTGTCCGGGGCCGATGTAATGCCAGACATCCACACTATGTCATAGACGCCCCTACGATACCTCACGCATGAAACAACACGCTTGCGTTTCATTGTTTCGACCTGTTGTTATTCGTCTCCAGTTTGATCTTTTCACCACACAGTTTCCACACTCTCTCTCGTGATGTAACTTAAGCTGCTTGGAACGTTTAGACCTAGACATCTTGAACATAATCAGCCACGGCAGTGGCACCGGTGTATGTTCCGAAATTGTGAGGTAGCCAGTTCTCAGGACTGCTCAAACTATTTTTTACACTTCATCCTCAGTTAGACATGAACCATATTGTTTCATAGGTATGGTATCATGGAACGCGCTAGCCGCATATAGGGTATCATTGGCGAGTACAGGAGCCAACGTTAACCTTTGGTAGCGACCTCTAAATATCTTGTTGCAGTAAAATTTAGCCAGGATGCTTATTTCAAAGGTTGTAAGAGAATGAGAGGCTGTCCCGATAGAAATGAAAACACTTCCAAAATAAGAACCACACGCACACACGCACACATGCACGCATGCACACACACGCACACACACACACTCACATATATATATATATATACATATATACACCCTGTATATTACATACATACGTACGTACGTACGAACGTACGTACATACACACACACACACACACACACACACACACACACACACACACACACATACATGGTTCCGCTCGTCGGTTGAGTTCGGGAGAATAATAACTCGGCACCTGTAAAAGGGTGTAATCAGCGTTTATTGTCCCTACAGGTATATGTGGCTTTACCAGCCAGTGCATAGACTCAGCCCAGATTAACAAATGTGTTATCAAATTGATACATGGAACTACCAGTTACAATCTACTATATATCGAAGCCTTATACCAAACATATAGACTCTGCCCAGATTGACACCTGTGCCATATGGTGGCTACGGTGTGAAGGATAGCCTTTTTTTACCATATATCTGTGAAAGTGTAGTAGTTCTAAAACAACAATAGTATTCAAATATAGTACCTGTTACATCTATCCCCTCCATCAACGAATGTCTTCCCGACATTCCAATAATATACGAAATAACCAATGTAACCAATATATGTAAGTATTGAACACATCAACAACTTTAATTTCGACATTCCAATAGTAAAGACACTAATAAATATAATCAATATCAGTAATTCATGAACACATGTTCTCATGTTGTCTATTACTATTTCGTTAGTACATCACAAAACCGTTCATTAAACATAGAAAGCGCTAAGGCAGAGGTCAGTACTTGTTGAGCAAAGTCTGTGTAACGAGCGGGTTTTCGGCTGGTGTCTGCAACCTCACCCGACACGGTGGATCTTCTTCTGCATCTCTCTATTCTCAGCAAGCTATCCTTCACCCATTTCATGTTCTGACACCTGAGACTCATTGTCGTCACCATCGTGGGGTTCTTCCCCTCGGAACTGTGGTCTCGACTATTCATGTCTCCGGACATTCCTTCTGACGCACATTCAAAAACGCCAGGAACAAACTCCTCAGCCTCTGGATCCAATGGTTTCCTCATTACAACCATAACACAGTCGCCATCCTCAGACTCAGTCGAGGTTGCTTCATTTTCGTCTATCTCAGCGTCCCTCACTGACACACCACCAGGTCCCTCTGTCATTGCACGCGCCGGCCGTCCTGGTCGCGTCCCCAACACAGATTCCTTCTTCTCCACAGGTTGCGGGATGAAGTTGACTGGTAGCAACATGTTCCGATGCAATGTTATCTTGCTTCCTTCTCGCTGCACCACAAACACAGGAATTGTTTTCTATGTTTGTTCCTTCACAACATAGATATCGTCTCTCCACCGGCTTGCCAGTTTGTTACGGCCTCGCACGCCAACATGTCGTACCAACACGCGATCACCAATTTCAACTGTTCCTCCTCTAACTCGTCTGTCGTAGAGCCCTTTATGGTGATTGGCGGACCTGTTGTTTTCTGCTGTAGCAATCGTGTAAGTGGACTCCAACCGTCCCCGTAGCTGCTTGGTATAATCGGTGTAGTCATCCACTTCTACTTGACTTTCGTTTGATTCTACCCCCATGGCCAGATCAATTGGCAGTCGTGGGTGTCTGCCAAATATCAAGTAAAATGGTGAGAAGCCAGTTGCTTCATTTCTGGCGGCATTGTAAGCATGCACTAATGTCGGTACATGTGCCTTCCAGTTGGCCTTCTTCGTTGCACTTAGTGTACCCAACATGTTCATCAGTGTTAAATGGAACTTTTCACACTGCCCATTTCCCATGGGATAATATGGTGTCTTTCGGCTTTTTCAATCCCTTCAAGTTGACACTGTTCTTTGATGAGCCGACTCTCAAAATTTCTACCCTGGTCAGAATGGAGTTTCTGTGGAAAATCTTAGTATAGAAAGGTGTCATACAAAGCTTTCGCTATGTCTTGGCAGTTTGATTACGTGTGGGAACAGCCTGTGCATAGCGTGTGAAGTGGTCAGTCATGGCTAACACATATTCAATCCCTCCTTTTGATGATTCCAGGGTTAGATAGTCGGTACACACAATTTCCAATGGTTAGTGGTGCACGACTTTCCTTCTTATACAGGCTTCACATTTCTGCAATTTCTTCCGCACAACTTCTGCCATTTGTGGCCTGAAGAATCGGGCACGGACCAGGTCTAGGGTCCTTGGTCTTTTCATCTCTTTCTGCGAAGCACACCATCTCGTATGCAGAGCTTAACCCACTCTTTCAGGTATATCTTGAACTGTGGGGATTCCTCCTCCAGTTTGTGCTGTTGATCTATGCTTGGTTTGCTACCGTGTCTCAGCAGCATTAACAACTTCTTGATCACCGGATCTTCACTTTGGATGAGCTCCCACTTTGTGTCATCAATCTATGTTCCACTTGCGTCTACCAGTTCCTCCTCGTAGGTTATAGCTGCTTGGCTGATGCACATCACCTCAATGAGGCCAAACGCTTTGTCGTCTTTTTCCATGGCTGCCGTATCACACACAGCCTGTACTACATGTTCAGGTAAGTGTGCAGGCATTAAAATGTAAAGGCTGGCATATCTGAGCATAACCCTTCACAAAGCGACGGTAGTAACCGAAGAACGCAAGCACTTGGCGCAGCTCATGTACATTTGTAGGCACAACCCATGACTTTACATGTTCTATCTTTTTTTGGCAGCAACACAACACAGCTCTTCAAGTCTTGTTGACCACTTAGCACAATGTTCGTGTGCTTGCTGCGGTTCACTATAGAACCGATCGTGTATAGTGTTGACAGAAATCACTGTGCCATACAATGACTAATTTGGCAAGAATGTTGTCTAATGTAGCCTGCTCTCCCAAATAAATGATCGCATCGGCGGCCGAACTTCGCCGCGACTTTCTCACACTTGTGAGAATATCACATTCTGTGTGCTGTGTTTCTTCCATTAAACACTTCACCTCGTGATTCCACCTTGCATATGTGACGTCTTTGATTGTCCCAGAAAATACTGGCAGTTGCGGGCTTCCTCTTAATACATATGGCAAAGGTTTGGGTGAAAACCCCATATGTTCAGACACACTGGGCTCACACTTCACAGACGTATCAGCTAGGAGAATCCTTGATGCTCTATGTCGCCAGTATCGTCCTGTTCCTCTATTATGACGTTAGCCTCAGCCGAACGCTGAACAGTGGACAGGTCCAACGGAGACACCTTGGCGAAACATCAACCGAAGAAGAACACACATTCTGCTTCAGTGACAATAAAGACAAACACGAACATGGCGTTGGGTTTCTTGTACACAAAGACACCATGAACACTGTCATGGGTTGTCGCCCCGCCTCCAGCAGACTCATCACCATCCGCCTGAAGGCAAATCCCTTCAACATCACAAGTCATACGCCCCAACGTCTGCCTATGACGACAGTGAGGTGGAAGATTTCTATGGCCAACTGCCAAAAAAAGACAATCTAATTGTTCTGGGAGATTGAATGCAAAAGTGGGAGAGGGTGGGCAGACCAACTGGCAAGACACTTGCGAACCTTTCTGCTATGCCAAAACAAATGAGAGAGGACGCTCCTTGAATTTGCAACATACAACGAACTAATACTGGCTAATACATTTGGTCCAAAAAAGCATCCAGAAGATGGACTTGGCACAGCCCAGAAGGAAAACATCACAATCAAATTGACTACATCTTGATGAAATGGTGCTTTCGCACAGGTTTGCCAGGACACGAAGCTTTCCACGAGCAAATATCGGAAGCGATCATGACTTGTACATGACAACCTTCCACATTCACCTGAAGAGGGTCAGCAAGTCAAATCACACAATAATCAAATTTGACATCGAGAAACTTAAGGATCCTGATGTAGCAGAAGCATTCAAAGCAATGATAGGTGGGAATTTGCACCCCTTACCATCCTGGATCACAAAGATACTTACGTGAACTTACTGACCAACACCTTCAACAAAATAATGACCGACGCAGCCAGCGAGATCCTCCGAAAACATCATCGGACAAAGAAGCCGTGGGTCATAGCAGACATTCTCGATCTCGGCGACAAAAGAAAAGAACTGAAAGGGAGAAAACGTGATCCTGCAGCAAAATACAGAGAAGTCAACAGGAAGATCAGACAATATATGAGAAGAGCAAAAGATGACTGGATAGCAGAACAATTTTGTAAAATTGAAGACAGTCTGAACAAGAACAACAGCAAGAAGGCCTACCAAGTTGTGAAAGACCTGATTTCAGTGAAGATATGGATAACCACCACCACCCAAGACAAATCAGGGGAATGCCTTACAGAAGAACAACAGATTATCAACCGATGGACAGAATACTGTTTAGAACTATACAACTACAAGACCAACGGAGACCCAGCGATGCTAAACTGTCCACATACCACCGAAGAGGACGACTATCCCATTCGTCGTGAGGAAGTGGAACTGCAATAAAATCTATGAAAAAAAGGAAAGTCAGCTGGAATTGACAACATACCAGCAGAACTGGTTCAAGCTGGGGGAGAAGCCTTGATCACCATCCTCGCAACAATCTGTAACAAGATCTGGCAGACAAGAGAATGGCCCACTCCATGGACCCAGTCATTGATCATCACGCTTCCCAAGAAAGGCAGCCTACAGCTGTGCCAATTTTTTTGAATAATCAGCCTCATCAGTCACCCGAGTAAAGTCATGCTGAAGATCATATTCAACAGACTCAAACTCCAGCGGAAAAAATCATCGCTGAAGAACAGGCGGGTTTTCTAACAGGACGGAGCATCAGTGAACAGATCTTCAAACTTGGAATCCTTTGCGAGAAACACTTTCAACACCAGCAAAGCCTGTACCATGTCTTCATAGACTTTAAGAAGGCTTTTGATATGGTATGGCATGCGGCCCTATCGGCGACCATGAGGATATACAACATTGGCTCCAATTTTGTCCGAACCATTGAACACTTATATGACAAGGCCACCAGTGCAGTCATCTTCAAATGCAGCATAGTAGATTGGTTTCGAACAACAGTGTGAGTTCGACAATGATGCCTACTATCATCTTTCTGGAAAGGATCATGAACAGTCAATCGCACTATCAGCATTGGACAATCACCAACCTTCGCTTCGCTGATGACATCGATGGCCTTGCAGGAGAATAACAAGAACTAGTCAACTTGGTGGAGTGCCTCGACAAAACCTCTACAGCATACGGCATGGAGATCAGCGCCAAAAAGACCAAACTCATGATTAACAACACAAGGCATCAACACAGAGATCAACGTTAACGGACAGAGACTTGAAACAGTAACTAGTTTTAAGTACTTTGGATCAATCATCACAGACGAGGGTTCCAAACCTGAGATACTTGCCAGGATTGCATAGATAACAGAAGCACGTAAAAGGTTGACACCCATATGGAACGACAGTAACATCAGTGTCAGTTCGAAAATAAGGCAGATGCGCTCACTTATCATGTCCATCTTTCTATAGGCTTGTGAAACATGGACTCTCTCAGCAGATCTACAGAAGAGGATACAAGCCATGGAAATGATGTGATTTCGGAATATCTTGCGCATATCATACAAAGACCACGTTACTAACAAAGACGTTTGCAACAAGATCAAACAAGCCATCGGACCATACGAAGACCTCCTTACAACGGTGAAGTGGCGCCAACTGAAGTGGTACGGCCACGTCTCACGATCATAGGGTCTTGCAAACACCAACTTGCAAAATACGATGAGAGGGGGGAGAAGAAGATGTAGACAGGAAAAGAGATGGGAAGACAGCATCAAAAAGTGAACAGGACTGGAGTTCGCTGACTCCCAGAGGGCTGTGGAGAACAGGGAAACGTGGAGAGAGCTGGTTAAAAGTCGTCAGTGGTGTCCCAACGATCCTTACGGGTTATGGTGAAGTGAAGTGAAGTGAAGAAGAAGGTCCATTTTCGGGCGCCACTCTCGCGGTTCCGCTCGTCGGTCGGATTCGAGAAAATAATAACTCAGCACCTGTAAAAAGGTGTAATCAGCGTTTATTGTCAAAGTCCCTACAGGTGCATGTGGCTTTACCAGCCAGTGTCCTGTAGTGGCTAAGGTGCCAAGGATAGCCTTCTTACCAAGTATCTGTCCCAGTGTAGTAGTTCTAAAACAACTATTGTATTCAACTATTGTACCAGTTACACATACAAATACCAGTTACACATACAAATACCAGTTACACATACAAATATCAGTTACACATACAAATACCAGCAAAGTTGTTTTTTTGAAATCCGGGAGATTTTCATAAGCGGTTCAGCACCTTCCCGCGTCATGCCGTATCGTCGAGCTGTCTCTGATCTTGACATTGTAAGACGGAGGGGGGGGGAGGGGGGGGGGATGCTGTTGACAATTTCTCGCCGTCGCGCCGCTATATTTTTCGCCGCTGCGCCGCTGTAACTTCAGCTTTTCCGCTTCTCCGATGTCCCCTCGACTCATGACATCGGAAGACGGATGGGGGTTCTTTTTGAGATTTTCAGCGGAAATCCGGGATATTTTCCTGTATTCCAGAACACCGGAAGATCCACCCAAAAACTCCGGGACACTCACGGATTTTCCTGGAGACATGGCAGGTATACATACATGCATGTATGCATACATACATACATACACACATACATACACACATACATACACACATGCACACATGCACACATGCACACATGCACACTTACACACATATACACATATACACATACATACATGCATGCGTACACATACACGCACGCACGCACACACACATACATAATATACACACATGGTAACACAGGTACGCGCACCACCAACACACCTAACCCCTACCACCGTCGCGACACGGTCACGGTTGATCACGTTGATACAAAAACGAGGTCAGCTACAAGATTCGTCACGCGTCATACGCCTTGCTACACTACTCGTCTCCAGTTAGACAGGCGATCGTTGAGTGTAATCAGGTTTTTTCCGTGTGTCTGTCAATGCAGATCGGGACGTGGAGGTGCAGCGTTGGAGGTGAGTAGACTACAATTAGCATTGCTATGACATAAACCCTCCACGATTAGGAGCGGGAGCTGTTTTTCAGTGTTAAACTATAAGTAGATTACGTCTAATAACCTTCGCTTCACGTTTTCAATTTGTTTATTCGTTTAACTGCTCAGCCCTGCCTTATACGGGTTGGAAAGAGAGTGTAACATTATTATCTGTAGTTCTACATACGCCTTGAGATAAACCATTTTTAAAACAACTGCATATTATCATGTAAATACAAACACTTATATATCTGCTGGCTTTAGTAACAACGGATGTAGGTGGACGTATTTCGCCACCATTTGACCTACTTCCAAGTGAGTCTGGAGCTACCACTGGGTGCACATCCCCTGCGGAAATCTTTCAACTGAATTGAGCAGAAATTGCCACACTGAGTTTTGTATTAATGTTGCATGTGCTACGTTGGCCTGATACGCGCATACGGAATCATTTGTGGTTCTCCGGCAGTGCATTACGTGGTTCACAAAAGATTTCAAATCGCTCGGGGTGAAAACATTAAGCAGCATAATTGTGCAATAGCAGCGCTGTATCGCCTGGGGTATTTGTGACAATGTGCATTATTAAACCAACCGCATGCGGAGTTGGACTCTCTCAGCGCTCTTCCAAAGCGCCTCGGTTGCTTTTTCAGGCCATTTATGTTTTATTTTAATAACCCTAAAAAGGAGCTCAATATTTTCTGCTGTTCAACGTTAATTTCAGCTTTCTTAAATATGTCCAACGTTTTCTTAAAAGTGAAGAACGTTGACCATTGAGGCGATCGAAGAGGTAATAAATACCATTGAAATGTCAACCGCAATAATCTCAATAATAGCACACATTTATTTTTCAAATGTTATGCTGTTGTCTAGACCCCTTAGTCGTGCGCACGCACACACGCATGCGCATACTCTCCGTCATTCAGCCTCATTGGAGACACGATCGCCTGAGCGGAAACTTAAACGAACTTTCCTCAAAACCATATAAAACAAATACAAGTAAATATAATGTAGCAACCGAAAGGTTATTGGTATTTTCTATTATATATGTTATCGTAAAATCTATCTGTTTGTTTTCCAGGCCCTCGCACAGCATTGATAGGGGCTCCACAGAGCACAGAGATATATGTCGGTTTAAAAGAGAATCTACACAATGAACGGCGTATCTAGGAGAGAGAACATGAGACCACGACTCCCTGGCTTTGGGACACGATTTGTCGGGCCACAAAACGGTAGCACGATAAACCACTGGGTTATTAAGCTTTGCTCCGCGTTAGGCTCCCGCTCTCAGTCAACTTAAACACGCCACTCCACACCAACTATCCGAAGGTGTATCAAGACGTCTGGACACCGCAAATAAAACAGCAGCACCAGCAATATCATTTAGCAAGATGACCTGCGAATAACCAACCATGGAGACAACACGTGACACGCAGGAAATCACCCACAAAGATCACAGGACATGATCATATGTCGCCAATACACGGAATGTCAACTGTCATTAATATCACAGGGGGATTGGCACGGAGATGTCAACTGAAATGGCAGAGGAACCCAGCGTTGTTCTAACGAACATAGACACCGACTTCTATGATTGGACTGCGGGTGTATCCATGCTTCAGTTCACATTCATCCTTGGTCAGTTTGTACCGCTACACTGGATGGCAATTAATAACAAAGTAGACTGGGAGAGAAAAGTGAAACAGGCATGTCCGAATGGGGTGAGGTTCCAGTTTGTTGGCAGTTCGTTTGATAAGCTCTCTTTACCAATGGAATTGAGATGTCAGTATGATACATCCACAGGCGAGAAGTCACACGCCGATATGGACGTGATGCGTGTGCCAGAGAACAGGGAAATCATAAGAGAAGGGCATGAACCAGACGTGTATACTGTTGGCGTAATTGAAACTGGTGACACTCATGTAGGATATGTCCGCATACGGTTGATTCACCCAGAAGAGCTCCCCGACGGTGACTACAAATATAAGTTCCAAAAGCCAGGCACCTCTGATTTCTATTACGCCGGTGCCGCGGTAATGCGTGATGTGTGCCACCGTACAGACAACAGTTTCATCCATGGACCAGCAGTCAGAAAGACAGTTAGCCATCAGGTGAACAATGTGACTGAGTCATTGGAATTAGATTTCATGTTAGCGATAAGTTGCCAGGAATGGCCAATCGAGGCTGACCGGTGGTCGACAAGACAGCGGTCTTCTGGGTGGCCAAGTAAGCAATTGATTGAACGTGTCGTCACCGATGGCTGCCACGTCGTGCCAAAATGTCACTACAAGAGCAGCAACCCCGACATCGAATGGCGCTACTCGTTCTCCGTGGCAGAGCGCACGCTGGCCCAGTCTCTGACCACCGGTCAGCGACAGTGCTACGTCTTGCTGAAGACACTTGTCATGCAAGAGCTGAGCCACCTCGATGTTCTGTGTTCGTACCATCTCAAGACTCTGCTCTTCTGGCAATGTGAGAAGATCCCGACATCCGAGTGGTCAACGAACATAGGTTTGGCGTCGGGTCTGCTGTGTCTACTGGACGAGCTCCTACACTGTGTCTCCACTCAATATCTGCCTCACTATTTCATCCCGGAGTGCAACTTGTTCGACCAACTCCACCCCGACTTCCTCGCGTATGTCGCCCGAACACTGAGTGACCTTCGCCACGAGCCACTGCGCCACGTGTTGGCCTACAAGAAACGCCACCAGTTTATGGTGGCACAGGTTGTTGCGAGTCAGAAAGACGCCATAGATGAAACGTGCTGTGAAACTAGCAATTTAGTTGATGTGTTCAACGACCTGATCGAAGATGCAACACAATGCCACGATAACATGCGAACACGCTTTGAGCAACAGAAACATGCGTTGTGGGCATTGGGGAAGAAGGTGATGAAAGAAGAAAAGTACAAGATTGCATTGATTGCCATTGCACATGTGGCTGATATCACGCGTATCCTCTCCGGTGACGACTGTTCTGTGTGGGAACTGATGACTTGTGCCGGTCTAGAACTTGACACAACTCATGCAATCGGTTCATTAGAAAGCTGTGCAAAACTCACAGATGGTTGCAGTGAGAACATTTACGTTCTTGGACATCTTGCATGTTTGTATCATGCCGTAGCATTCACAGATGTCAGAAAGAAAGAAATGCTCGATAAGGCTGAGCAGACCTTCCTGAAAGCAATGTCATTCACCGGTACGAACGATGCAACGATCCAGGTGGACTTCAGCATGTTTCTCGTGCACTTACATCGCTACGACGAGGCGACCGACCTACTGAAGCAGGTCATAGCGAGCGAGTGTAAGAGCCCCGTGAATAACAACACGTACTGCAGCAACATGAACAGCGTCACCGAAGACGAGAATCTACTGAAGGAGATCAACCATCAAGGCAGGATCGGAACCGCGTCTCATGCTTTCGCCTACTACGTCTTGGCCAAGATCTATTGTGACACCGACCGAAGGACATACGCCGAGGCACTGCTGCCTGATTTCCAGTGTCTGTGTAGCGAGGTCTTGCCGAAGAGAGGAATTGACGTGGCGATGTGTGCGCGTGCTTTCTCGTTGCTTGGCTACACGTACCTAGCGGTGAACGACTACACCAAGGCTGGGCAGGCGTTCGACCACGCTGCTCATCTCGTCGACGGCTACACTCTAGCAGAGGAGAATCGTAACTTGTCTGATGCTCTTAGACTCCGCACGCAACCGTTGCCGGCACTGCCAATCAACGATACAGAAGCAACTGAGTCCAACGAACCACGAAACACAGCCTGCGGAAAAAGATTAGTCACGAACCAACCTCGCAATACTCCCGATCCAACCACACCCACCCTACCCAGCGATATGGAAATAGGAACAAAGGTCTCACCGTTCGTGACCACCGGCACTCCAACAGGAGACGGGGGAACTCAAAGTACTGCTTGTGTCGATGTCGACCTCCATGACTGGACGGCGAACGTGTCGCTGCTTCAACTCTCCTTCGTTCTTGACCAGTTCCTGCCGCGGCGTCTTGTAAGTCACTCGGTTGGCGCTGCCATTAAAGACCGTATCGATGCTACCTTGTATCGTCACTCTGCCAACGTACGTGATGTGAGGCTGGAGCCTGTCGGCACTTTCTATGACTTCCCCCAACCGTCCGTGTTTCAGTCCGTGCCGTGTCAAAGCCCAGAGAACAGAAGCAGTGACTCTCATACATGTCTTCGTCTGATGGTGGTGCACACTTTTCAGTCTATTGCGAGGGAAGGCTGTGGAACTGACGAGAGTGCCGGCGTGATCGAAGCTAGTGACACTCATGTCGGTTACATCCGCATACGACGGCTACATCCACTTGTGTGTGCAAATAATAACCATGCGTCGGATACAGCGGGTGTTTACCTAAGCAGCACCGCAACAGTGAGGGAGTTCAACAAGGGACCGCCATTTTCAGTGACTAGAGACATCGCTGACGACTTACACAGAGGCCATGCACTCACAGAGAACGATGCGGAGGAAAGGTGGAATTCACTGTACGTTGATGCTGTGTTTGCACTGCCCTGCTCAGAATGGCCGGAGGAGGCTGATCAATGGCCAGCAAGACGACGACCGTCTGGGTGGCCAAGCATGCAACTGATTGAGCGAGTCATCACCGAGGGCTGCGACGTCACTCCGCTAAGTCACTGCAAGAGTAGCAACCCCGACATTGAATGGCGCTATTCATTCTCCGTGGCAGAACGCACGCTGGTCCAGTCTCTGACTACGAGTCAGCGACAGTGCTGCGTCTTGCTGAAGACACTCGTCATGCACGAGTTGAATCATTCTAACAGTCTGACTTCATTTCACTTGAAGACGGTGTTGCTTTGGCAGTGTGAGAAGATCCCGGCAACCGAATGGTCAACAGAAAAGGGTCTTGCCGCCAATCTGCTATGGCTACTGGACGAGTTGGTACACTGTGTGGCCACCCGCTGTCTGCCTCATTACTTCATCCCAGAGAACAATCTGCTTGACCACATCAACCCGGACTTCCTCAGAGACGCCGCATATACGCTAAGTCGCGTCCGTCATGATCCAATCCGCTGTTTGTTGACCTTCAGCAAACACGTCCGATCTGCGCATCCTCTTGTGTCCAATGAGTTCACCAACACCCTTAGCCTCATCAGCAGTGACGCAATACTAATTCATTCCCAGAATCCTGTGCGAGTTGTGATGCACGGACTGGTCGAGCTTGGGAAACAACATATGCGGCACAAACGGTACGAAGAAGCAACCAGCGTGATCACACAACTTACCCAATTAGAACGTCGCTTCTTCGGTTCAGATGCGACACCCTGTAGTGAAATGTTGAGCGCTTGTTTGAAGTTAGATGCGGTACATGCAGTGGGTGTACTGGAGTACCTCACTGCAACATTTCCCGATGACATAAACATGTGCTGCCTGCTGGGGAGCCTCGGTTGCATGAATCACGCGTCGGCCTTCGCTGCTGGCAACGAGGACAAACGGCAGGAGATGTTGCAGACGGCTGAGGAGAACTTTGTCAAATCCACGGAGTGTAGTGCAGCGAACGTGGCTGGAAACCAGACCGACTACAGTATGCTTCTCTTGCACCTGCACCGTAACGACGATGCCATTGTCGTGCTGAAGCAGGTCTTATCCAGCGAGTGTCTGAACCCGAAGGCTGTGAATTCTTACGCAGAGAGCGAAAGAAATACGTTGGTGGACGCAAACTTGATTGATGAGATTAACCGCCATGGCAGCATGGATTCTTACTCGGTCGCCTTTGCCTACTACCTCTTGGTTAAGATCTACTGCGACACTGACCGACAAAGAGATGCGGAGATACTACTGCCTCGCTTCCACCGACTGTGCGACGATACCATGGCGGGAGGAGAAGCTCATTCCACCTTCCACGCGCGTGCCTACTCGTTGCTAGGTTACGCCAACATGGCTATGGGGAACTACATGAAGGCCTGCAAGGCATTCGGTGACGCTGCCGTACTCGTGGAAGATTACACCCTCGCGAAAGAGAACTGGGAAACATGTTTAATTAAAGGCATGTGTGGATAAGTACGTAAACTGGTAACATTTGAAGAGTACAATATGTGGCGATATGGGGTGTAATACATACATCCGGCATCGCTACTGGTCCCTGGAAATACAACATTGTAACACAATTTAACACGGCTGATCCAGGCTTTCTTGTTCGAGAGGATGATTGTGGACGATTATGTGACACTAGCTAGTACGAAATGGCCGTTAGAGTCGATTCGTTCAAATTTTTAGTAGATAGGGACTATACCTTCAAATGTGTGATCACTATTGTCGAAATACGATTGCCGCCATGCATGTTTGAGCGGACTGTACCGTTTTGTAGGTCATAACACGACCGCCAGGGACGCCACCTAGTCCCTACAGTATCCACAAGGGCTGGAGAGGATATGACGTCACAGCGAACGAACCATGAATATTAATCTTCCAGCACCCGCGCCCGGCAAACAATTCAATATCTATCCTCATATGCCCCATGTGTACCCTTTTAAGGAAACAATGTTATGCATTTCTGATATTATTAGCCAAGTTTGCGAAATTGACAATATAAACGTTGCAGTGCACGCCTCATATTCTTTTATGTGCAGTGTCTGTCGCAGGCGTTGGTGACCATGACCCTCAAAACCGCACCGTTGTTTGTAGTTTGTAGCATTTCTGTAGCAACTTCCGGCTCCAGTTTATTTCTCATCATGGCCATAATACTTTTAAACAACATCTTTGTCAACTAGCTCATGAGACTTAGGCCTACTGTACGATGAAGTTCACATTCCACCGCAACTGGTTTCTTTTGTATTGCTACAAAGATGGATCTTCAAAGACGGATAAGTCGGTTGGAATACGTCAGCTATCATATCATATATTTTGTTCAAGAAAACTGTTACTATACCAGTATCAAATTCAACTAAGCACTCAATCATACTATGTCCTATTAACACAACATTACGTAACATGATTTTTGAACACACATTTTGGATGTTGTTCCTCAATAGGATTAGTGTTTATCAACATAAAATAGGGTTGCTAATTTGATATTTCAGATGAGTATCCCGGCTTTGTCTTGACTTATAGTATAGGTGTACGTAAGGTACAGATAATTCTTGTCAATCAAGGTGTCGCGTGTAGACATGAGACGAGCTCGCCGTGTAATTAATACAGACGACGTGACTCCAACATTTCAAAACAGTCACTGATATGTTCGTGCACCGTTATTAAAGTTACGTTAATCTTTTGCCAAGATAATATTACCATTATGGTATGCTTCTGTCATGCCGCAAGTCGACCTAGCGTATACGGCATGATGACTTCGATATCACTGTTTCACCAGTGTTGGTTACACTCGTATCCATTCGAGAAAAACGGCTATTTAAAATTAAAAAATATATTTAAAATCCCCAAAAAGGGACGTGTTTAGCATTGGTTCAACACCCACCCCCGTCAAACACGTGGTGTGGTACTTGCGGTGTTTACGATCCAAATGATGCAAATTGCTATTAACGTTAATTGGTATTAACATGTTTCACATGCCGGCTGCACCTATAGCAATGTACAAGGTTACGATCAACCCCCTTCCGTAAATCTCGAACGTATTGTTGGACTTTCCGTAATTATTTGACCACACCTAAGAATAGATAACATTATCAACCAAAATGTCAACGACGAACAATAACGACAGAGTACACGTCGACACGAATATTAGCGTTGATTCCAAATCCGGGGTCGACGCGTAGCGAAAACGCATGAGCAACCTGCACAGTGAGCAGTTCTATGATCCGATAACAACACGTCCGTTATATGTGGGACTTTGTGAGCAGTTCTATGATCCGATAACAACACGTCCGTTATATGTGGGACTTTGTGAGCAGTTCTATGATCCGATAACAACAAGTCCGTTACATGTGGGACTTTGTGAGCAGTTCTATGATCCGATAACAACACGTCCGTTATATGTGGGACTTTGTGAGCAGTTCTATGATCCGATAACAACAAGTCCGTTATATGTGGGACTTTGTGAGCAGTTCTATGATCCGATAACAACACGTCCGTTATATGTGGGACTTTGTGAGCAGTTCTATGATCCGATAACAACACGTCCGTTATATGTGGGACTTTGTGAGCAGTTCTATGATCCGATAACAACAAGTCCGTTATATGTGGGACTTTGTGAGCAGTTCTATGATCCGATAACAACAAGTCCGTTATATGTGGGACTTTGTGAGCAGTTCTATGATCCGATAACAACAAGTCCGTTATATGTGGGACTTTGTGAGCAGTTCTATGATCCGATAACAACAAGTCCGTTATATGTGGGACTTTGTGAGCAGTTCTATGATCCGATAACAACAAGTCCGTTATATGTGGGACTTTGTGAGCAGTTCTATGATCCGATAACAACAAGTCCGTTATATGTGGGACTTTGTGAGCAGTTCTATGATCCGATAACAACAAGTCCGTTATATGTGGGACTTTGTGAGCAGTTCTATGATCCGATAACAACAAGTCCGTTATATGTGGGACTTTGTGAGCAGTTCTATGATCCGATAACAACAAGTCCGTTATATGTGGGACTTTGTGAGCAGTTCTATGATCCGATAACAACAAGTCCGTTATATGTGGGACTTTGTGAGCAGTTCTATGATCCGATAACAACAAGTCCGTTATATGTGGGAATTTGTGCGCATAGGCATATAGAACACATTTAGAACACAAAATAACTTCACCGTATATATATATATATATATATATATATATATCTCACTATGACTGCCGAAGCTATGTATCCAAGAATTGCATTTGTATCTCAATGCCTCATTGCTGATGCTGCGAACAACAAAATAACCTTTAATTCAAAGGTGCTGATACTTATTTCAAACTCAACTTAAAATTGGTATTTAAGTTTGAAACAATGGCGTGTTTATGCTTACACTGAAAATGCAATTATCGCTTACAAATGCCCGTGTAATCGGTGCTTTAATATGGAAGCTAATCCTGTATTTTGTCTCAATGGACAACCACGGCTTTGACACCGTTCGTCGTTAAACGTGACGACGACTCGTCAACGACACCTGGCGTCATTTTATTGGTGGTCCGGACCCGTCCGGGTGTATCTAGTTACGTTTCACGGGTGATTTTGGACGTTCGGGGGCGTCAAATTACTCAGAGTTTTCATATGGATTGGATATACGAGAAGCTGGATCTGTAAATTTTCGCGATCATTTTGGTGTTAGTTATGGCGTCTGATGTGATCGTTTTGGTGTTCGTTATGGCGTCTGATGTGATCGTTTTGGTGTTCGTTATGGCGTCTGATATGATCGTTTTGGTGTTCGTTATGGCGTCTGATGTGATCGTTTTGGTGTTCGTTATGGCGTCTGATGTGATCGTTTTGGTGTTCGTTATGGCGTCTGATGTGATCGTCTTCGTGTTCGTTATGGCGTCTGATGTGATCGTTTTGGTGTTCGTTATGGCGTCTGATGTGATCGTTTTGGTTTTCGTTATGGCGTCTGGTGTGATCGTTTTGGTGTTTGTTATGGCGTCTGGTGTGATTTCAAAGTCATAAGCGAACTTTCTTGCGGCAGTACGGGCGAGAAAGCGCCGACGACAGTATTGGTTGTCTGTTTACGCCGTATATGACCATAAAACTTCACAAACAATTGGTAAAACTTGGTTGTTGTTCTGCTCGTCATTCCTTGTCTTCAGGCTGGCTTGGATACGTCGACATTTTCTTTTCTTTATCTTCCTCCTCATTGCGCTTGCACTACTTTCTCTACCACCCTTCTCCATTCTCCTCCGTCTTTTGCTCTTTTCCTCCATTCCCCGTTCCATCCCTCCAGGTCTCTCTTCATGCAATCCTCCCACCTCAGTCTCTGTCGCCCTCGTTTTCTTCCCCCCCCACTCTCCGGGCATCTGTTTTCTTTACCATCCGTTCTTATCCCATTTGTTCCACATGTCCAGCCCAGTTCAACCGACTTCTCACTAACTTCTTCTTGAAGCTTTCATTCACACCAACATCCTCCCTCAGCTCTTCAACTCTTCGTTTATCTATTGTCTTTACTTTAATTATCCTGACCCAGTTGTTTTCGCACACTTGTACCCTCTCCTGTTGTTCCTCTGTCATTGCTGTAGTCTCTAGGGCATACAGGTATGCTGGTGTCACACATGCGCACAGTACCTTTCCCTTGTGTTGTCACGATATGTGCCTGTCTCCATTCACACCTTCTACTTTCGTCCATGCATTCGCCGCTGCTTATATTCTCATGCGAATTTCTGTCTCTGAGGAGCCATCCCCACATACCGCTCCCCCCAGGTATACAAAACTGTCTCTTTGTTTTAGTTTCTTCCCCTCCAGGTATATTTCCAATTATATGCTTTGTTGCCCAACCCACAGCACTTTCTTTTGTCTTTTCCAGGTTCACTTTCAGTCCGAGTTTGCTGAAGATATCCTTCCACTCTACCAGTAGTTCCTGTAAATCCGTTTCCCCGTCCGCTACCACCACTAGATCGTCTGCATACAGTAGTTTCTGGAGAATATATTTTGTACTGGTCTTTCTACTTATCAGTTCCATCACTGCAATAAACAGCAGTGTGCTCAGGGCACACCCTGTCTCAAGCGAACGTTCACTTTGAATTCTTCTGAGATTCCAGGTCCACACACCACTCTGCCCTTCATGTCCCTTCCACCACACTAACCTCTGCCTGTGGGACCCCATCCATCTCAGTGTCGCCATTGCCATCTTTCTCGGTACCGTGTCATAAGCTTTCTCCTGGTCTATAAAACCCACAGCCATACTCTCCTGTCCCTCCAACTTCTTTTCGATCAGCTGTCTCAGCGCAAACATTCCATCAGCTGTACCTCTTCCTCTTCTGAAGCCCTGTTGTTCTTCTCCAATTTCTCCTTCCAATAATGTTCTTATCCTTCCATCCAAGATTCTCTCCAACATCTTCAGCATGTGGCTCAGCAATGTGTTGCCTCTGTATTTCCCTGGGTCACGCTCATCTCCTTTTTTTCCATATCGGAACTATTATCCCTGTTCTCCACTCCTCTGGGATCTTTCCCTCTTTCATGCAGGTATTCAACAATATTCTTGTCCACCAGATTCCTACTCGTTCGGCCACCACCAGCATTTCCACTCGTACTTCATCAATACCAGTCGCCCGTCCTTTCTTCATGTTCTTCATTGTTCTCTCTACCTCTTCATCCACAATATCCTTCACCTTTACTTCTCCCTCTACTGTATATATATATAACTCAATATTTTATATAACTCTTAAAAAAGTGAATGCATATCAATGCTGCATTACATTGTCCAATCAACGTCATTTGTTTATCGTTGTATAACGCGGTATAAAAGCAAGCTCTTTTAGAACACAATGTAAGACCTTTGCGTCATAGGTTTGTGTGCATGGTCTTATTTGACCACGTAAGCAAAACACTTACCATACGAGATAACAACTAGAGCTCGTACCACTTGTTGACAGGTAGATCACAGCACAGCTGACTAGTTGAGAATACTCTCCGTAGCTAGGGGCCCTTTCAACTACCTGATGGAAAGAAAAAAAATAGAAAGTTGTATGCAGGTGATACAAGCCTCCAGATTCAGGTCACGGTTGACAGCACGCGCTCGTTAAATAATTGAAATGGACACATCGACGCAGGTACCTTGACATCCTGGTTAATCGCGTCGCAGCGACAATAACGCTGCTGAGATGAATCTAGCCAGATGTAAATGCCTCCTTTTAGCGGCTTTATCATTAGGAATATCAGTACCGATGATGATACATATACACAATGTTTGTCAAGATAAATACGCACGAATGAGTTTTGCGAAGTTTAACACATTTGCGGCTACCACAGTGCAGTCTGAACGGGAAAGGCATAGCCAGAATCAGATGACGCTGACAACAACAACAAACCAAAGCAAACCGATGACGGTAAACGCCAAGAATACATCACATCCAGGTAGGTTTTCCTTGGCATATCTTAATTTTTTAGAACTCATGGATGTTGTCCCATGATTTAACAACATTACTGCAATTCACAGCAACATAAATACCCAGATGGCACGTGGATAAGGATTTTGACTTCACGCAACCATCTCCCTTTCTAGAAAACTCACATATTGGAAAGGCGTGATGTTGTTCTCTACATCTTACCTAGTGAATATTATGCTGCCTGTAACGTCGACACTGCTCATATGTTGCGGTAGTTTCCCCGCTTTTCCTGTTTGCACGTAATATATAATCTTCATATTGCATCAGCTCCTTCAATTGTAATCGACCTGGGAAGTGGCTATGACGTTGCCATCTTCGAAAGATAGACAACCATTTATTTACATATATGCAATACAATAATTCCACTGTGACAACCAGTGCTGTGTTATATTAGAAAGCTGGCATAAATAATGGGGGCATATTGACGTAAGTGAATTGTTCTTACTATAAGACCATGCGTGTTTGCGACAATGTGGCTACATCGTACTTAGCTCTATGATTGGTCTTCTTTTAGTATGTTTTTTACCAGTGCTATAACTTACCATTAAGTTTCACAAACATTCTATGAATAAGGCACGCAGCTACAGCCACATTCTAGGAATCAGGGACGCAGCTACAGCCACATTCTAGGAATCAGGCACGCAGCTACAGCCACATTCTAGGAATCAGGCACGCAGCTACAGCCACATTCTAGGAATCAGGCACGCAGCTACAGCCACATTCTAGGAATCAGGGACGCAGCTACAGCCACATTCTAGGAATCAGGCACGCAGCTACAGCCACATTCTAGGAATCAGGCACGCAGCTACAGCCACATTCTAGGAATCAGGGACGCAGCTACAGCCACATTCTAGGAATCAGGCACGCAGCTACAGCCACATTCTAGGAATCAGGCACGCAGCTACAGCCACATTCTAGGAATCAGGGACGCAGCTACAGCCACATTCTAGGAATAAGGCACGCAGCTACAGCCACATTCTAGGAATCAGGCACGCAGCTACAGCCACATTCTAGGAATCAGGGACGCAGCTACAGCCACATTCTAGGAATAAGGCACGCAGCTACAGCCACATTCTAGGAATCAGGGACGCAGCTACAGCCACATTCTAGGAATCAGGGACGCAGCTACAGCCACATTCTAGGAATCAGGGACGCATCTACAATGGGTGGTGGCCCGGAGCGGGAGGTTCACTGGCACCCGGGCGCCGGGTCTGGGGGGGGGGATGACGGTCAATCCAAGCGAATAACATCGCATAGTAAAATATACCATCCATCACATGCGATTCTGTTTTTTTATTTTGACAATCACAGTTTGAACTTGGCGATTGTGTTAGCCAATCGGGAACTAATTGTTATTACATTTCTAAGCTATCAGTAAAATTAATTATCTATTTTGGGACTGTGTAATTGTAGACAGTTAGAGGATGGCTAGAGCAACAAAGGTGAACAAATGTGGTGCCTAGTGCCTAGTGCCTAGTGCCATGCTAAGTGTGCGTCATAAAAGCATGAGTAGCAATTTTTTATTACAACAAATATTTGTCAAATTGGGTATTAGAATAGACGGTTGTCAAAATACCATAGGTAAAGTCAAATTACTATAATAGTATTTGACCCCTTGGTCAAAACACTTCATAGTAAATCGACCGGGCTGATGCCAATTTGGTACGTACTTTTCTGTGCCACATCGGCATTTCCAGCACCTTTTGGCCGAAATGAACGTGCATTGTTAAGTTCTCCTCTACTACTTCGAAGGGAGCTGGCCGAGTCGAGGTGATATGCTGCGCACTGTGTGACCTGAAACATGAGATTAGCGAGTTCATTGAACAGCAGGGCGTAGAAATGCCGGAATTGAATGAGCGCCTTGAGTGCCTTATTTGGCGGATACTTGCCGCATACAACACGTCATTATTAATATTATTGTTATTATCAACTGATGGTCACATGTTAAATTATAGTTTTAGTTATTGCATATTGCACGAATCTATGTCGAGCAACTAAGAGACACTGACGTGTTTGCGGGGTAAGAATGGAACACTGGAGCACGCATGTAACCCACAAGGTAGAGCACGCAGCCTAATTGATTCAACCCGTCGTTACTCGTGTCGGTCTCATTGATTGAGAGAGTAGTTTGAGAAAGGAAATGAATACCTGACCAAAATAATAGTTTAGGGGAGGATAATATACCACCTTACAGAGCCGTAGCTGCGCTACAACATGTAATCCGGCCCAACAAGCTGCTAGACAATGAGCGAGGCGCATGGGTGGGGAAGCTGACATCCCCCTACCCGACATCAGATATGTTGACAGAGTACTACTACACAGGTGTATGTTGGTGCATTTTATAGCAGTTCTGTAGCCATACAAATAAATATGGTTTTCACCTCATTTTTTTGAAACTGTCTATTCGCAAATAAAGCCTGCTGCTTACATCAGTATCTGCGTGGACACGTACATCGTGCCGATACACCGTGCCGGTACACCGTGCCGGTACACCGTGCCGGTACACAGTGCCGGTACACCGTGCCGATACACCAGTCGCTCCTGCTGGCAAATATCACTATTCAGGAAACAAGACCTTTGTTTAGGTTGATCTCTCCCTCACCATCACGTGGACATTTGCAAGATCGGAAACATCACTTTTTCTTAAATAAACACAGTAGTCTCCCATTTGAGCGCCCCCTCGTGCCAACGGCCAGATTTCCGTTGCGTTGTAATAACTATTGAAATGTGTATCATTAAGACAACCTCTCTGAGATCTCTGAAAGTTTTTAAAAACTCCAAACCATTGGCGTTTGCATCAGCGATGAATGAACGTGTCTTGCTTGATAAGTCGGCCTAACGCATGAACCCGTACAAAGAGGATTAAGTCAGTAAGTAAGTTTGATAAGTAACACCTTAAGGTCGTGCACTGCTGCAAGTATACTGACATGTACACTTTACCCCACCTGGAACAAAGTGAACACTTTGCTAAAATGACTATGCTAACTAAGCATCCCAATCTTGGAAACACAGGAACGCGAAACACCGAAGAAATGATGATCAGAAAGGATGACTAATGGCAAACACAACACTACTGTTTGAATATGTTCGATAACAACGTTTAGCGTACATACTATTGTTACATGTAATACATTTCGAATCTTCCAAGATTTGTAAAACATACGACAGCGGAAATTAATCTAAAGAGTGAACAGCTTTGTAAAAAAAGTGCTAAATGCGTCTTTCCCGCAGTGCACCAAATTGCCGATTGATTTTGTGCGCGAAATCATTGCATCTAAGCGACAATGCTATCATTGGAATGACGTATGCCTAATGTTGTCATTTCATCCACATTAGATGGTCCTGTTGGTCTGCTGGTCAGCTGGTTTGAGCCTGATTTAAAGTTGTCCACTATTGTCCCAGTCTCCACTTTGCACCGCTCTCCCTATATTTGTTATTCGTAATGACTTAACGTGCTTAATGGGAGTATCAAAAAGTGTCGCTGTACCTGTAATCTGAGAGTATATCTATTCCTTATAGCCAGGCAATTATTATTGGGCGATAAAAGCTGTAGTTTTGTGGAGTTCCAAAAGGTTTCCTTTGACTACAGACGGTTCGCAGTAGGAACAATGCTGCAGTTGCTTTTTGTGTCTGACACGTGTGATCTTTTTGTGTCTGACACGTGTGATCTTTTTGTGTCTGACACGTGTGATCTTTTGTGTCTGACACGTGTGATCTTTTTGTGTCTGACACGTGTGATCTTTTTGTGTCTGACACGTGTGATCTTTTTGTGTCTGACACGAGTGATCTTTTTGTGTCTGACACGTGTGATCTTTTTGTGTCTGACACGTGTGATCTTTTTGTGTCTGACACGTGTGATCTTTTTGTGTCTGACACGTGTGATCTTTTTATGTCTGACACGTGTGATCTTTTTGTGTCTGACACGTGTGATCTTTTTGTGTCTGACTCGTGTGATCTTTTTGTGTCTGACACGTGTGATCTTTTTGTGTCTGACACGTGTGATATTTTTGTGTCTGACTCGTGTGATCTTTTTGTGTCTGACACGTGTGATCTTTTTGTGTCTGACTCGTGTGATCTTTCCATGCAACTGACATATGTCCGCCATGAGGATAAGCACAATTGATGAAAACATAAACAGCAATTGTTTATTTGTAAACGTTTTTCCATTGAGTCTAAACTTTTAATTTCCGGGGTGGAGCTTTGTGGCTATGTTAAAATAATGGAGACTCTGTACGAATGACTGAGTGTTGACTTGTATGGCTTCAGGGCTGGGTAATGTTCAACGATGCTATGCATTGCTGATGCTCGAATACACCTTTGCATCGGACACACGTCCTGCTTGGGGATGATTCATAAGTTTCTTCTTTCAATTGTTCTTTACGTTGCAGCAGCGTTGTGTCACGCCTTGGGGATGTCTTCACTCGTCAGTTACTTCAAATGTTGTTCCCAATTCTTATTCAGTTATCTTTACTCTCCTCATACAATTCACACTGCAAGCCAGATTCAAAGAAGGTCCGTAGAAGTAGGCCTAACAATACAAGCACCGAGTCACAGGCCTAGCAATAGAGAAATGAATCGTCGGCATACTATAGTGTATAGAAGTTTGTAGTTTCAGTTATTGCAAATGGAGGCAAACATATAAGGCACGGCAATTTTGGCTGTGAATCATTGTTTATTTTCTAAGGCATCGCGACCTGTCATCAGGGCAACGCGGTAAATGGCGGCAGGCAAATTCGTGGCCTGGGAAAAAGTGTTCCGACCATGGCCGGTACGGCCGGGCGGTTCCTACGCCCTTGGCCTTAAGTTCGGTGACTGCGACCTGCGACCAGTTGGTGCACGTATAATATCGTGCATGAACATGTTAATGTATCTGCAAAATAACATTATTTCTTGTAGTAACACTCTCTTATGAATACCATTATGTCGACTAGAGGTCATGGACTTAAACTTATGAAACACCCTTTAAACTTGATGTAGACCAACAAAATACATTTTTTTAATCGAGTTGTATCTATCCGTGGCAGACTACTTAACGCACAGTAAACTTAACTGCAAAACTAAAATTCAAGAAAGTTCTGCGTACAATCAGCTTTGAATCTACAACACAGTTCGATAGACGCTTGTAGGAAACTACTTGTTATAATAATGGGTACATGAAAAACGTTATATTCTCTATGTTATATCCATTGTGATATTGCTCTGTGTATATGTAAATATGCACTTGTTGGACCCAATGGAAATAGTTTCTTAACATTGTTGATCCCAAATAAACAATCAATCAGTGCAGGTTCTTTGTAAAGTTGGTGGTGCTATCATAACAACTGGTGATCCATAATTTATATTATATATATAACTTTATATATTATAACTTTGCTGCCGAAAATGTAAGGTTTCCGTGTAACTGTCTCAGGGTAACGAAATCCATAAGTTTTACTGTCTATCATCTTCAGCCCGGTTTTCCGTTATTGTTTCCCTGCATAATTAGCTATTTAAAGGTAGATATACTGCAGACGCAAGGTAATCGAATGCCTTCATTGTCCACTTGTTTTCACAAGCGTGTCGTCAATTTGCTGCAGCGTGTAAGTCTAAACTTACGAGGCACTTACGAGAAACTTACAAAGACGTTACGATACAATAAACGAGTAACCGGAGAGGATCGTAAAGCTCTCGTATCGTAACCAGTCACGAGTTGAAGATACAAAGTACGAGCATGCGCAATGCACGTGGTGCAATACGTTGGAGGTAGCGCTATTTAGAACTGGGTTGCGCGTCGTCTACACGTCATCGACCCGCTCTTAAATTGAGTTAAGAGGCACTTACAAGCTTCGTAACTATTTACAATGTTTCGCGTTACCCGACTTACGAGAACTCGCCACTTACCAGAACATTCACGACTTACAAGCGAACTTACAAGATTGTGACATTCCATAAGAGTTACGAGAAATGTCTACATTGTATAATTTCGAGATCTTCGGTTTTTCTTGTAACTACTAGATATGACGCATTTACGAGATTGTAAGTACTTACGAGGTTTCGAGATACCCACCCCTGAACCATAGGTTGACTGGACTGCAAAGACAAACGTAAATAGTCGGACACGATCTGAATTGCACGACTGAACACACCTTATTGATTGGCCATGTGTAAGTATTGCGTAGGCTCTCAGTTCCTTTTGCACTATTTGATTAATAATTAATTCCTCGTTTAGAATTCGGGTTTGCGTTTTGACGTCACGAATAAATTAAAGGCACGTGGCGGCTTCACAAAAGCACAGACTTCAGACGCTCAACACAAAGCACTAGTATTTGTATTTCCGTTAATGCATCAATCGTTAGTAAAGGTGTGAGCCGTTTAATTTGATTGCATACCACGAAACAATGAAATTGGTGTGAGGTAAGCATTAGGTCAGTCATGAACTGGACGCCCAACGTACGCACCAGGGCATCTAGTAAATTGCACTGGTGTATAACGCTTGTTAGGTTTTTATATAATATTGTAATCATAACACTGTGATAGTAATTAGTAGACGATTAGACTTGCTCAATTCAGGCCACTCTGTAGGCAAACAAACTCATGTTCATTACGATAAACTACAGGAAACATAATATCACTAATTTATATCATATATTATAGTTCAGTTTGGACGTCTCACGAACTCGTTCCACTTTGTCCATGTTGTACGGAGCTCGCACATAGTATCCACATAATAAGATATATTTGCCGATATTCCTTATAACAACTGATGATGCGCCATCAAGATAGTATATTTGTTCGGAAATATTTGCCATAATTTAATATATCGTTGAACAAAACACTTCTATACAACATCTACAACTACACAACATCAGCTACAATACTGCGAATAACATCCACATAACATGGCAACCGTCGGCTGAAAGGGGAACTGAAACACAGCTGTCGCATGCTATACATTTCAATATATAATATCGATGTATACATTTATTGCGACAGAAACCTACTCTTTTATAAGACAAACTGAAAAACCGATTTTGTTCGGTGCCTAAATCGGTAAGATAGAGCACTGCGTATCACCACCTTTGTTCTATGCAAGATGGTTTGAGTCGCTCCTATTTAGTCAATGTACATGTTCGATTCATTTCGATTTACTTCATTAATAGACATTTATGCGCGAAAACAAAAAGATAGTGCCTTATTTTACATTGTAGGCGTTATAGATGTCAACAAATCATTTGTATGCGCGTTCAAAATAAAAAAGTGAAATTAAATCACAACGATTTATAATCAAAGAAAACATTTCCTACCCCATACTTCCCGTTCCTCATTAATATTCAAGAAGAAATGACGCGTAAATTTGCAGGCGGTCAGTCATCGACGAAGTGGTCATTGTTTTTTAGGGAGATGTGTGGGTGGGAATTGTCGTACCAAAATAAAATATTACATATTATAATATAAAGTTGCGCATTTTTCTAAGTCACGTTAGTATATTAATTGTTTACTTGCATGCAAGGTCACATTACATTAAAGTGTGTTTTCCTGTTAAAATTATGGTACTTTGTTTCATGCTTTCAACTTTTCTTACCAGGTATTAACAATAATAACGCCTGTATAGACGTACTTGAAAATGTTATTATCTGCTATTATGCTACGTGTGCCGGCAAGCCAAATCATGCAATCAATAAATGAAGTTCTGTAATTCACAGTTACGCTGTGTCATAGTGGCAGGTAAGTTGTTACTTATGTTGGTGTTTCGTCTGTATAACTGTTGTGTAATGCACAGTTACGCTGTGTCATGGTGGCAGGTAAGTTGTTACTTATGTTGGTGTTTCGTCTGTATAACTGTTGTGTAATTCACAGTTACGCTGTGTCATGGTGGCAGGTAAGTTGTTACTTATGTTGGTGTTTCGTCTGTATAACTGTTGTGTAATTCACAGTTACGCTATGTCATGGTGGCAGGTAAGTTGTTACTTATGCTGGTGTTTCGTCTGTATAACTGTTGTGTAATTCACAGTTACGCTGTGTCATGGTGGCAGGTAAGTTGTTACTTATGTTGGTGTTTCGTCTGTATAACTGTTGTGTAATTCACAGTTACGCTATGTCATGGTGGCAGGTAAGTTGTTACTTATGTTGGTGTTTCTTCTGAATAACTGTTGTGTAATTCACAGTTACGCTGTGTCATGGTGGCAGGTAAGTTGTTACTTATGTTGGTGTTTCTTCTGAATAACTGTTGTGTAATTCACAGTTACGCTGTGTCATGGTGGCAGGTAAGTTGTTACTTATGTTGGTGTTTCGTCTGTATAACTGTTGTGTAATTCACAGTTACGCTGTGTCATGGTGGCAGGTAAGTTGTTACTTATGTTGGTGTTTCGTCTGAATAACTGTTGTGTAATTCACAGTTACGCTATGTCATGGTGGCAGGTAAGTTGTTACTTATGTTGGTGTTTCGTCTGTATAACTGTTGCGTAATTCACAGTTATGCTATGTCATGGTGGCAGGTAAGTTGTTACTTATGTTGGTGTTTCTTCTGAATAACTGTTGTGTAATTCACAGTTACGCTATGTCATGGTGGCAGGTAAGTTGTTACTTATGTTGGTGTTTCTTCTGAATAACTGTTGTGTAATTCACAGTTACGCTGTGTCATGGTGGCAGGTAAGTTGTTACTTATGTTGGTGTTTCGTCTGTATAACTGTTATGTAATTCACAGTTACGCTATGTCATGGTGGCAGGTAAGTTGTTACTTATGTTGGTGTTTCGTCTGTATAACTGTTGTGTAATTCACAGTTACGCTATGTCATGGTGGCAGGTAAGTCGTTACTTATGTTGGTGTTTCTTCTGAATAACTGTTGTGTAATTCACAGTTACGCTATGTCATGGTGGCAGGTAAGTCGTTACTTATGTTGGGGTTTCTTCTGAATAACTGTTGTGTAGTTCACAGTTACGCTATGTCATGGTGGCAGGTAAGTCGTTACTTATGTTGGGGTTTCTTCTGAATAACTGTTGTGTAGTTCACAGTTACGCTATGTCATGGTGGCAGGTTTCTTCTGAATAACTGTTGTGTAGTTCACAGTTACGCTATGTCATGGTGGCAGGTAAGTCGTTACTTATGTTGGGGTTTCTTCTGAATAACTGTTGTGTAGTTCACAGTTACGCTATGTCATGGTGGCAGGTAAGTCGTTACTTATGTTGGGGTTTCTTCTGAATAACTGTTGTGTAGTTCACAGTTACGCTATGTCATGGTGGCAGGTAAGTCGTTACTTATGTTGGGGTTTCTTCTGAATAACTGTTGTGTAGTTCACAGTTACGCTATGTCATGGTGGCAGGTAAGTCGTTACTTATGTTGGGGTTTCTTCTGAATAACTGTTGTGTAGTTCACAGTTACGCTATGTCATGGTGGCAGGTAAGTCGTTACTTATGTTGGGGTTTCTTCTGAATAACTGTTGTGTAGTTCACAGTTACGCTGTGTCATGGTGGCATGTAAGATGTTACTTATGTTGGTGTTTCTTCTGAATAACTGTTGTGTAGTTCACAGTTACGCTGTGTCATGGTGGCAGGTAAGTTGTTACTTATGTTGGTGTTTCTTCTGAATAACTGTTGTGTAGTTCACAGTTACGCTGTGTCATGGTGGCAGGTAAGTTGTTACTTATGTTGGTGTTTCTTCTGAATAACTGTTGTGTAGTTCACAGTTACGCTGTGTCATGGTGGCAGGTAAGTTGTTACTTATGTTGGTGTTTCTTCTGAATAACTGTTGTGTAGTTCACAGTTACGCTGTGTCATGGTGGCAGGTAAGTTGTTACTTATGTTGGTGTTTCTTCTGAATAACTGTTGTGTAGTTCACAGTTACGCTGTGTCATGGTGGCAGGTAAGTATAACTGTTATGTAATTCACAGTTACGTGTCATGGTGGCAGGTAAGTTGTTACTTATGTTGGTGTTTCGTCTGTATAACTGTTGTGTAATTCACAGTTACGCTATGTCATGGTGGCAGGTAAGTTGTTACTTATGTTGGTGTTTCTTCTGAATAACTGTTGTGTAATTCACAGTTACGCTATGTCATGGTGGCAGGTAAGTTGTTACTTATGTTGGTGTTTCTTCTGAATAACTGTTGTGTAGTTCACAGTTACGCTATGTCATGGTGGCAGGTAAGTCGTTACTTATGTTGGGGTTTCTTCTGAATAACTGTTGTGTAGTTCACAGTTACGCTATGTCATGGTGGCAGGTAAGTCGTTACTTATGTTGGGGTTTCTTCTGAATAACTGTTGTGTAGTTCACAGTTACGCTATGTCATGGTGGCAGGTAAGTCGTTACTTATGTTGGGGTTTCTTCTGAATAACTGTTGTGTAGTTCACAGTTACGCTATGTCATGGTGGCAGGTAAGTCGTTACTTATGTTGGGGTTTCTTCTGAATAACTGTTGTGTAGTTCACAGTTACGCTATGTCATGGTGGCAGGTAAGTCGTTACTTATGTTGGGGTTTCTTCTGAATAACTGTTGTGTAGTTCACAGTTACGCTGTGTCATGGTGGCAGGTAAGTCGTTACTTATGTTGGTGTTTCTTCTGAATAACTGTTGTGTAGTTCACAGTTACGCTGTGTCATGGTGGCATGTAAGATGTTACTTATGTTGGTGTTTCGTCTGTATAACTGTGTCATGGTGGCATGTAAGATGTTACTTATGTTGGTGTTTCGTCTGTATAACTGTTGTGTAGTTCACAGTTACGCTATGTCATGGTGGCAGGTAAGATGTTACTTATGTTGGTGTTTCGTCTGTATAACTGTTGTGTAGTTCACAATTACGCTATGTCATGGTGGCAGGTAAACACACATGACCTATAATTGATGAAACCATTAACGTGACAGCCGATAAGATAATTTTGACTAGAAAGTTAGGTATATGTCAGTCAAAGCAAATAATAACTAGAGCTTACAATATACTTCTACATAATACTAATACATGGACAACTACAGCTTTGTTTATTGTTATGTCCTAATATGAAACATTGAAGGGACGAACTAAGGCACCTACCCATTGGAAATATTTCGAACAGAGCAATTGACAACATGCAACATGTTGAGGCTTTGATTCTGATGCTCCGGCCAATGGGTAGTCTGTAGGGAAATTATTAAACTCTATGGCAACCCCGTATGTATGTTTATGTGGAGCCCTCTGTCGGCTACTTTGTTTGCTCATTAACTCTTGGCCCGATTATTCAGACTCCGCAATGTGGCGCCACCCTTTGTCAAACTTAAGAGTCTGGAACTTCGAGCGCCAAACTTTCAGGAGTAATCTACGACCCCAAGAATAGGACGTAATACCTATATCTTGTCAAACGTATGTCAAGATTTTCACCTTTTATGGGATAAACCAGTTGTTCGGAACGTACAACCTAATGTACGCTTAAAACGTAACCGAACAATCGCAGGAACCACGCGCCCGCTGGGCAAATACTTCGGGAAAACGGCCCCTGCGTCATAAACTTGGCAACATGGAGTAGACGCAAACACATTGTCACGCCTTGTTATACATAATATCACGTCTATCGTATTTCTTTTATTATTTTTAATTCGACAACATTGATTTCATGTCATCAACTGTATCTCTCTGGTAGTAGAATATGTAGTAATAATTGCAATAATACAAAAATAATAACAATAGCAACAGCAATAATACAAATAAGACAACTTCTTTTGCGCCTAAATCCTTAGATGCCAAGCTAGGAGGAGCATCAGAATAACAGGATTGGTCGATCTTAAAACACCGATAAGCCATAATAAAGATGTCAACGTGTATGCCAGGGAGCTAAGGTGGATACGGAAGGTTACAACGGTAAGGTGTAATTGGCGGCGGAATTATGAAATGTTTTAACTGGTCTATATATATATGATATAATTATATATATGTATATATATATATATATATTCATACATATATATATACATTCATCTCTCTATATATATACTGTACGTATGAATATATATATATATATATATATATATACATGTATATATATATATGTATATATATATATATATATTGTTTTTAATTAAATTACAACGTGTGCAAAATCAGCAAGAGTTTTAACAATATTTAACAAGATTGCCGACGACAAGTTCCAGACGGCATGCGGACAAGGAAGCCTTTGGCTTATCGAGAGTCCAACAATTTTCCATCTACGTATAACCCGCTCTCGCCAGATAGCTGTCAATTTTATTTTTGAGCATATTCACTCTGCTAGCGTTAACACAATCATCAGGTAATTTGTTCCAGTCATTTATTGTCCTCTGAGAGAATGAGTACTTTCTCATATCCAACCTGCACTGTTCCTTGACTAATGCTGCATTGTGACCTCTGGTTATACTGCCTTCTTTCAGTTTGAAGAAAATATTTATCTCAATATCCTCATAACCATTTAATATCTTAAAAAACTTATATTTGGTCTCCTCTCAGTCTCCTAGTCTCTAGTGTTGTCAACTCACATTCTAATAGACGTCTTTCATAACTGAGATCGTTCAGTTCAGGAATCAGCTCATTTGCTTTTCGTTGCACTCTTTCTAGCGTATCTTTGTCCTTCAAACGATATGGCCTCCATGCTTGTATACAATATTCCAAATATGGCCTAACTATTGCTTTGTACAGTGGTCAATTAGCTGTTTCTCCTTATATGTGATATTTCTCCTAATTAGCCCTAGTATTTGGTTACCCTTTGAAGCAACAATTCCACATTGCTCCGAAACTTTCATGTCAGCACTAACTGTTACTCCTAAGTCCTTTTCTCTTACAGTTTTACCTAATATAGTACCTCCATTATGCACTCTTTGTTCACGTATCCATATCATGTGTGGGTGCATTTACACTTCCCAAAAATGAATAACATTTGCCATTTTTCAGGCCATTTGACCAATTTGGCTAGATCATCCTGTAAACTGTTTATCTGCATCTGTTTTAACTGTTCTGAACACTTTTGATATATATATATATATATATATCAAGAATAATATAGGTCCCAACACCGACCCCTGTGGCACTCCACTCAAAAGTGGTTTCCATTTTGAAATCTCCCCCTCTACTATTACTCTCTGTCTTCTGTCTGTCAACAATGTTTGTATCCAACTGATCACACCATCCCTTATACCATGGGCTTTTAGTTTAAATAACAATCTTTGATGTGGCACTTTATTAAATGCTTTCTGAAAATCTAAGTAGACAACATCCACTGGTGACCCATCATCTACCCACTTTGTAATTTCTTCAAAGAAACAAGAGATTGGTTAGGCAAGACCTAGCTTTTAGGAATCCATGTTGATTGTTGAGATTCATTTATTAATTTGTGTTTTACAAAGAATTCCACCATGTGGTCTCTAATAAGCGCTTATAAAATTTGCATAAAACTAAGCACACTGGTCTGTAATTATCTGTCTTGCTCCTCGGTCCTTTTTAACTAATGGTGTGACAAATTAAAGAATATAGCAAGTGGTGTACTGATTTGGTCTACAATTTCCTTAAGCAGTTATGGGGGTATCCCGTCAACTCCAGGTGATTTGTTTTCTTTCATCATCTTAATTGTCTTTGATATAATTTCAGGAGTAGCAAACAACTGTTCTAATTGATTTGAATCATTCCCCTAAAATTTAGTAACTGGCAATGGCAGTGAATTTATATCTTCTGTGGTAAATACTGAGCTGAAATACTTGTTCAAGGCCTCTGCCATTTGAAACCCATCGTTTCCTGCGCTGTTTTCTAGTGGTCCAACCTTATCTCGAACCTTCTGTTTACTCCTTACATAAGTGTAATTTTTACTCAAAAGTTCGTTTGGATTTTCTAATTTCGGTTGTAGCTAGGTTAAGGGCCTCTTTGTAGTTGTTATAGTCTTCTATATTCCCGGTGTTTATGTAAACTCTCCACATGATTTGTTTGTAAGCAATCTTTCGCACAGCTTCTTTTGATAGGTGTTTCTTCCTAGATCGTTTCCCTTGTTGTGACACGGTGTTCCAATTTCCGCGGTAAATGCCATTACTCATTGGCTTCCTGTTTTGCTAAAGGGAGTAGGCAAATATATACATATATATATATATATATATATATATATATATATAGACTTTTCTAACATATATATATATATTATGTTATATATGTTAGAAAAGTGGTCAGTCAACGTTTCCCTAAACATGCCTTTAGAATTTCGATTTCTCCCGAATCCGACCAAGCTTCTACCGTACTCACTTCTAAACGGCAATCAGCTAAACGTGCACGGATCAGCATTAACTTAATTGAGAACGCGTTCTAAAAAATAAAATATATATACTTACACCTCACTTTTTTTGCCTAGTTTATCAGAACTATTATTTTCGTACAATATCTATTTTTTTTGTATTTCTTGATGATTTCATGTTATTACAGATTACCGGGATGTCCGCGTCCTCTGTTGGATTATGACGGCGCCAGAGTTCTTATACAAGAAGGCAGTTCACGTACGGAACACTTGGGGGCGCAAATGTAATGTTCTCCTTTTCGCAAGCGACTACAAAGATTACACCTTCGGAACCATCGACATCACCGTACCGCACGGACGTGATTATCTACCGATGAAGACTTTCAAGACATTTGAGTTCATCTACAACAATCATATGAACGACGCAGACTGGTTTTTTAAGGCTGACGATGATACTTACGCATACATGGACAACATGCGACGTCTCCTGGAACGACACGATACCAATACGGCTATTTATTTTCCTTCCGGTTACCACCCGGATCTGAGGCGGATGGCTTGGTCGACCTGACCGATCCAGTTCGAGAACTGACCGGATCCTGACCTGCACCTCGACTGCTCGATTGAAACGGATCCTGAGCTGACCTGTCTTTGAAATCTTGTCTTTTGTTCTTGATGAATGAATGAATTCATATGTAATATGGCATTCATTCATATGTCATAGTCTATAGGCATTGTTGCCAAACATTATGGAGACTGTAATGTGAGATGAAAGTCATTGTTGGGCCCACGCACCTAACATGTTATCTACAAACAAAGCAATGACAACTAACAATCTCCCGCCGGTGGCTTACTCAGAACATATTCCCAAAGAGGAAGATTCTTTTTCTCGAAGGTTGACATATTGTCCGTGCCACAGATGCTTGCTCAATAAGAAACTTGCACCTCTTTGACCATTTTCCTGCTGTGACGTGTTAAAGTCTTCTGTTCTCTCCAAATGATGCAGATTGCGCTATCCCCCATATTGGTTTCACATTATTCCCTTCGCTTCAGAACCGGCTTTACACTTGAAAATGTATTAATATAATATCCAGGATAAACTCTGGGCAAGTTTTTGTCATGTTATAAAACGAATTGCAGATGGTGGGTTTTCATCAGGTGTTTTAGTAACCTACTGGCATGATACACTTGCTTGTAGTTACGTATTGGCATGATACACTTGCTTGTAGTTACATACTGGCATGATACACTTGCTTGTAGTTACGTACTGGCATGATACACTTGCTTGTAGTAACCTACTGGCATGGTACACTTGCTTGTAGTTAGGAATGGTTTGTTGTTACTAACTCTTCTCTGTGTACAGGCCCAACAAGATGACTTTCGGTTGCCTTGCAATTGTGTGTGTTGTTTGGGGTCGACAGGGTTACCCAAGTGGCGGGGCCGGATACATCCTTAGCAAGGAAGCCATGAGGAGGTTAGGCATACGAGGCAAAACATGTTCTTCAGAGAACGGGGATGAAGACGTGAAGATGGGTTTGTGTATGGAGAAACTGGGAGTGAAAGCCATGTCGTTACAGTCGCTTCACCCGTATGGACTCAGCCAATACAGGAATCACGTGAGTAACTTGCACGAACACACACACACACACACACACACACACACACACACACACACACACACACACACACACACACACACACACACACACACACACACACACACACACACATACACACACACACACACACACACGCACACTCGCACACACGCACACATGCACACACATACGCGTGCACACACATACATACATACGCACACTCGCGCACACACACGCACACACACGCACACCCGCAAACGCGCACACGCGCACACACGCACACATGCACACACGCACACACATACACACACACACACACACATGTACACGCGCACTGACATACATACGCAAACTAGCACACGCGCGCACACACAGATGCGCACACATAAGCACATACGCCCACACACACGCCCAACACACACGACACGGTGGCATCCAACAACATCGACATCTTTTGTTTTTTTCCTCACAAACCTAAACAGACCATCAAATACAACCTTACGAATCTCATAGCTACGTGTCTCCTGGATACCCTGTATATGTTGACTGGAATATTTTGCTGACACATTTAAACTGGTTTTTTTCTTCAGGTTAGTGCGAACACCATAACTCTGCACTACGTCAAGCCTTTGCAGATGTATGAACTACACGCCAAAGGAACTCCGCCCTAGATATGTATCTACTGAGGGAACACATGTGTCGAAATGGACATCTCGCGCTACTTTTGGTTGCCCTGTTTGCTTTAACATCAAACCTTCCTGAATAATAATCTAGAGGGAAACCCTTCCTAATCAGTTGGACTCGCTCTGAATGTTGGACTTACATTCAGGCCAATATGGTATCTGAGTGGCCGTTTTGTTATAACTGGATATTTTCAATTTTACATTGTAGATATATACTATTACGAAGCTAAAATGAATGACACCTATTACAGCGTATTCATTATGTTCAAATCTTAAGCACACAGCCAGTGGAATGAAGCTGTCAGCTAGGACTGCATGTCACGATGTTCGGCAGTCGGACATTTCACAAAATGCACCATTTTCACTTTCTTTGTTCTGGTTCAGATGGTATTTAAGAGTACGTACTGAAACAAAATGATGATGGCGACAGTTTCTTCAATATGTCACACACGCAAGCAGCAAATGGTGCAGTGACCACAAGTGTGTATGTCTAAGAATATAACGTTACCTAATATGTATTAGATCAAGAACATGGAACACGGTTCAGTGACACCGCAAATGATGTAGAGATGACAGAATCATTTGATGACAATCAAAAAAACATTAAGTGATGACAGATGTGCTGGACTTCATTGTTGAGAACATAACACTAGAAGCCAAGTGTGACCTGACAACGCACCACCAAGGCAAGAAAAGCTAACATGACAATGTGTGTAGCCCAACAGTCAGTTGTCCATTTAAAGGAACATTTGGTGATATTCCAAGGCTTACAACACCAAAGGAAAAAACATCACTTTGTGTAGCCAACCCTTCTGCAATCGAGCCACTCTGCATTTCCCTGTGTGAAAGGCGTAAAGCCAGATCACTTGAAACGATGACGCCTGGAAATGTGTAACTTCGATGTGCTCCTTACTTCCATCTGATGAACGTGGCATGGCTGTTGTGCTGTTCTCCGCCTACACAGATAGCAGAGCTCAAAAGAAAAAATTCGAATCTCTGGCAGCACGTCGTGCACATGTGTTCATCAGCAGAGGAAAATGCAATGATGGTTGCTCCCGATGGATGGTGCTGGATCTTGATCTGCTGAGATCCTTTTTGGCCACTCTTGTTCAGAAGAATGCTCATGTCGCTGTTTCAACATTGTCCCCTGCTACCGCCTTCGGTTGGAAGATGGGTGTCACATATTTGGAGTCAGATGTTTCCGCCATTTCCATAATTCACACAGTTTCTTACAAGTTGCAGACGCATTGCAGGAAATAAATTCGGAATTGTGCTTGCATTAAATTCCAGATGTGATGTTGTGTTCTTGCAAATGCGAAGGGAAACAAGTCAAACGTGGACGAATCGTCTCCCTTAGAACTGTTATTGTTATGTACGCTTAAAATGTTGATTCAGTACTCACTTTTAAGGCATGCTTAATACCCCAAGGAAAGTGGAAATGGTGCAATTAATTAAATCCTGTCCGAGTGGCGTCTTGCCACGACCACGCAACGATTAGGGAGCGGGGTACATGTTTGGTTCATGGCGTTTAGTAACATTGTATTATTGTGTGAACAGTTCAGTAAAGAAGACTGAAGATCGTTTTGATACGTTAAACATAGATATCGAAGGTGTATTAAGGTAACGATGATATATTTTAATGTGTATTAAGGTAACTATGGTATATTTTAATGTGTATTAAGGTAACTATGGTATATGTTAATGTGTATTAAGGTAACTATGGTATATTTTAATGTGTATTAAGGTAACTATGGTATATTTTAATGTGTATTAAGGTAACTATGGTATATTTTAATGTGTATTAAGGTAACTATGGTATATTTTAATGTGATGTTGAAGATGAAAGAGAAAAGGTGTTTTCGACATATTGTGCGCTGATTTGTTAAACGTATCAATAAGGAAGTTGTTGTATTTATTAATCCTCATCATTCCGGATATTGTGATACCAAATTATGTTTTGCAGCTCTGTTTGCTTTATGCAGACGACTGACAGCACTGATATTTCGTAAATTTACACCGGGTGAATGAACGTCAGTTGGTGATAGAACCTGCATATGTATGCAATTAATGCTACACAATACGCGTGTTTTTGATAATGTAAATACGTTTTAACAGTATTACCAAAGATTAACTATATTTAGATTGCGCCGTGCTCTGATGGTGCGCTGTGCTCTAATAGTGCGCCGTGCACTTATGATACGCCGTGCTCTGATGGTTCGCCGTGCCCTGATGGTACGCCATGCCCTGATGGTACGCCGTGCTCTGATGGTGCGCCGTGCTCTGATGGTACGCCATGCTCTGACAGTACGCCATACTCTGATGCTACGCCGTGCTCTAGTGGTGCGCCATGCTATGCCTGCGGCCCGTGCTCTGGCTGTGTGCCGAGCTCTGGTTGTGTGCCGTGCTCTGGCTGTGTGTCGTGCTCTGGCTGTGTGCCGTGCTCTGGCTGTGTGCCGTGCTCTGGCTGTGTGCCGTGCTCTGGTTGTGTGCCGTGCTCTGGCTGTGTGCCGTG
>CM034531.1:85480217-85485217 GCA_020002185.1 Paraescarpia echinospica
CGGGCACACGGGCACACGGGCACCCAGACACACAAGTACACAAACACACATATAGATACACGTGCACGCACTCGCACACGCACAGGCTTCCGCACGCGCTCGCACACGCACATGAACACACACGCACTCCCACGCCCAGATACACATGTATATATATATATATATATATACATGTACGTATATATATATACACGTATATATATATATATATATATATATATATATAAGGAAAATTTAATTATGCGAAGATTTTTTATCGCCAAAGCACACAAAAATACGGCATATCTCCCAATAACTTAAATACAGGCACGCACACACGTACACACGCACACACACACACACACACACACACACACACACACACACACACACACATATGCGTGTGTACGTGTGTGCGTGCCTGTATTTAAGTTATTGGGAGATATGCCGTATTTTTGTGTGCTTTGGCGATAACAAATCGTCGCATAACTACATTTTCCTTATATATCTTGCCCGGAAATAACCTAGAGAATTCTTACCAACATATCTTATTTACTGATAACAGTTTGATTCTACGTTTCCGTGAGGACGCGCGACGGTTGACAACGACAAGATCAGTGTTGGTTCTTACGGATAGTCCTAACCTGGTAGTCTTTATCTGCGTTAATGTGTACGTGAGAAATGCGCGTAGAACTGTCGGAAAATCGTCTGATTCACCGACCACATCTTTTTGTAATCCGCCCAGCGTCCGTGTGGCGCCATTGATACAGAGATGCAGCCGATGTTAATTACCGATAGTGCGGCGGCGCGGTGCGTTGGAGCCGTTGCGCCAACGCACCGCCAGTCGGCACGAATGACGCGTCTTCACGAGTCGGTACAAACCGTCTTCGTTGTCTTCAAAGTGACATCCTCCTAGCGCTGACGTTGTCTCGAAATAGCAATAAAACACTTATAGAAGTATTATTAATTACGTGGGCCACAAGAACGCCAGCTATGATAATGCCATTGGCGGTCTTAGGTTGATCAAACACATTCGTTACGAGACAGTCGTGCGCTAGGATCACGGAAATGTGAAATGTCAATAATCCGTGGATGCGCGACTCAGCAGTCTCGAGTGTTGCTTTCTTGTCTTACAGAGACGATGCGTCACAGATCCATCATCTCTTCTTATTCATTATACCTGGCGGCATCGTGTGTGATGAGGTCTCTTTGATGTGAGTTCGCCGCGGAAGCATAACGCGCACCTTTGTTTATACCTGAGATTTATGAAGAAGGTTCGTGCCGCGACAACAACACCTTTCATGTGCGACATAAGAGGTGGCGTCCTCCTTTCAAGAGCACGTACAAGGCAGTGATATATTGTGTATTATCTGTGGGCTCGCTGCTTCGACGCTATTATTAATCATTTGACAACATAGATATGTTATAAAATAATGTTGTCGTTATGGCTATGTAGCGGGTGTAATGTGGATTTACCAGCGAATAGCAAAAGAAACAACCAAGTCCCTTGAGGAACAACAATTCATTTTTTCTAAGTAGGTGATTTGTAGAGTATTTCCACCGTGGTGAGTGCGTGCCGTATTAGTAACACAAGCAGCAATTAAATATTTTCAGTTGATGCTTAAGCCTACGTCACGCTACATGCTACAGTGTTATACGTTGTTGGTCAATTGACTCAGTTCATCGTCTTTCTTTTGCCACAAGGAAAGGTGGACATGCCTTGCACCACAGCCATTACGCAACATTAACTACAATTATTATTATCATAATAATATTTGAAATTTAAGTTAGCATCGTTAATTATGCGGTAGAATTGTGGTCAAAGAAAGCAATTGAAACAAAGTATGTATGCAGAATGGAGATGTACTTTACATCAAAATACTCTGTAATAAGTAAGGGATAGCAAGAACGGTGTAGTTAGTGACAATATTGTGGTCGTGTAAGAAGATACGGCTTCTTATATTTCCCATTATCCCAACAGTCGTACAATACATATGTTGCAAGTAAAAATTAAATCATCCAGAGTATGAATAACAAGGTGCATTCTGTGAGATTTGCAGTTCAGCTAAGCCAAGTGTGAATTGATGAGAGGTCATTTCGTATACCCATACGTGGGCAGAGTGTTGCCTGCACAGCGTTATGTATAACATGTAATGCAAGGTGATACGTTCTCAAAACACCCAGCAATCACATTACAAACAAGTCAGTATGTATTAATAACAATATTTTAGTGAGAACACATGACTGACCAATAGTCAATGAACGATACTCTATTAACTGTGCAAACAGCGATCCAAATGGCAGGTTTATTGACATTCGAGTACAACGCGTCTGTCATATACGTTAACGGACGCGACGGGCAGAAGTGAACGGAAATGCGAAAACTGCACACTGGCACTTCCCGGCTTATGAATCGTTCTACACCACAGACCACTCGTGGTTCTACACCATGCACTAACTTACACCCACCCGTGGAGCAATAGACCACTCATGGTTCTACACCATGTCCTAACTTACACCCACCCGTGGAGCGACAGACCACCCGTGGTTGTACACCATGTCTTAACTTACACCCACCCGTGGAGCAACAGACCACTCGTGGTTCTACACCATGTTTTAACTTACACTCACCCGTGGAGCAACAGACAACTCGTGTTTGTACGCCATGTCCTAACTTACATTCACACGTGGAGCAACAGGCCACTCGTGGTTCTACACCATGTCCTAACTTACATTCACTCGTGGAGCAATAGGCCACTCGTGGTTCTACACCATGTCCTAACTTACATTCACCCGTGGAGCAATAGACCACTCGTGGTTCTACACCATGTCGTAACTTACACCCACCCGTGGAGCAACAGACCACTCGTGGTTCTACACCATGTCCTAACTTACACCCACCCTTGGAGCAACAGACCACTCGTGGTTCTACACCATGTCGTAACTTACACCCACCCGTGGAGCAACAGACCACTCGTGGTTCTACACCATGTCCTAACTTACACCCACCCGTGGAGCAACAGACCACTCGTGGTTCTACACCATGTCCTAACTTACACCCACCCGTGGAGCGACAGACCACCCGTGGTTATACACCATGTCCTAACTTACACCCACCAGTGGAGCAACAGACCACTCGTGGTTCTACACCATGTCCTAACTTACATTCACCCGTGGAGCAATAGACCACTCATGGTTCTACACCATGTCCTAACTTACACCCACCCGTGGAGCAACAGACCACTCGTGGTTCTACACCATGTCGTAACTTACACCCACCCGTGGAGCGACAGACCACCCGTGGTTATACACCATGTCCTAACTTACACCCACCAGTGGAGCAACAGACCACTCGTGGTTCTACACCATGGCCTAACTTACATTCACCCGTGGAGCAACAGACTACCCGTGGTTCTACACCATGTCCTAACTTACATTCACCCGTGGAGCAACAGACCACTCGTGGTTCTACACCGTGTCCTAACTTACATTCACCCGTGGAGCAACATACCACTCGTGGTTCAACACCATGTCATAACTTACACCCACCCGTGGGGCAACATATCACTCGTGGTTCTACACCATGTCCTAACTTACACCCACCCGTCGAGCAACAGACCACTCGTGGTTCTACACCATATCCTAACTTGCACCCACCCGTGGAGCAACAGACCACTCGTGGTTCTACACCATGTCCCAACTTACACCCTCCGGTGGAGCGACATGCCACCCGTGGTTCTACACCATGTCCTAACTTACACCCACCGGTGAAGCAACAGACCACTCGTGGTTCTACACCATGTCGTAACTTACACCCACCCGTGGAGCGACAGACCACCCGTGGTTATACACCATGTCCTAACTTACACCCACCAGTGGAGCAACAGACCACTCGTGGTTCTACACCATGTCCTAACTTACACCCACCGGTGGAGCAACAGACCACTCATGGTTCTACACCATGTCCTAACTTATACTCACCCGAGGAGCAACAGACTACCCGTTGTTCTACACCATGTCCTAACTTATACTCATCCGAGGAGCAACAGACCACTCGTGGTTCTACACCATGTCCTAACTTACACCCACCCGTGGAGCGACATGCCACCCGTGGTTCTACACCATGTCCTAACTTACACCCACCGGTGAAGCGACAGACCACTCGTGGTTCTACACCATGTCCTAACTTACACCCACCTGTTGAGCAACAAACCACTCGTGGTTCTCAACTCAATTTCTCAGGTACGAGGAAGTTTTAGGTAGCTCCCACGATAGCGGCCAATTTTGGTCTTAGTGTGGAGTCTCCCATCCCACAGCGATTTGTTTAGACATACGTAAGAAACTTTAAATAACAATCATTAGTTTTCTGAAATACATCGCCATTTGTTGGATCAGAGACAAACGACCGAAGGAAGTGAACGAACGTTGAAAGAAGTGAGTGGATCTCGCCGCGACGGAAAACTGGTACTTAGAACGCTCCAATGTTAACGTATTGATGTGGAAATAGGGAAATAGGGAAATAGGGAAACCAAGTCAAATAATGATGTGCTTACTCTTCCCTGACTTACTCTTCTCTGACTTACTCTTCCCTGACTTACTCTTCCCTGACTTACGTATATTTACCTTGATTGTAATGCTGGGCAAACTACTATTGTAATTCTAGCCTACTCCCACCGTCGTCTTTCTTCCCTTTTACGTATACCCACAATGCAACGGGTATTACTAGCCACTGTTACATTTGTGATCAACGGTATTACTAGCCACTGTTACATTTGTGATCAACGGGTATTACTAGCCACTGTTACATTTGTGATCAACGGGTATTACTAGCCACTGTTACATTTGTGATCAACGGGTATTACTAGCCACTGTTACATTTGTGATCAACGGGTATTACTAGCCACTGTTACATTTGTGATCATTTGCAATTGGGAAAAAACAATGAAACTCGCTTGATGCGTTGTGTTGCATTATACAAGACTGGTAGGTGACATTAAAGAACCATTTGAGCTATCCATTAA
>CM034531.1:85490217-85495217 GCA_020002185.1 Paraescarpia echinospica
CTCGCTGACACGACTATACTTTAAAGTAGCCCGCCGACACGCAGGCACTACGCTGATGGACGCGGTCGAAGCTGAAAGGGTCGCGTCGTCCTCTCGTGGCGACGATATGACGCAAGACATCAACGCTTTGCTTTGTCTGTCGTCGGCAGGAACTAATTGGATTAGTTTGAGACTTGTTGTTCAGCATAGTGTAGTTGTGCAAAGTGGTCGCAGTGCAGTGGCTTTATGGCTAAGTATCTACATGTCACAAACCTTAGGCCGGTTTGTGGTTACACAGGGCGAGAAATATTAAACATATCATCACACCAAGACATACTCTCCGCGCACCAAGACCCACTCTCCATTAATTAAGATCCACTCTCCATACGCCAGGATTCACTCTCCATACCCCAAGATTTACACTCTAAACACCAAAATCTACTCTCCACACACCAAGACCCACTCTCCATACATTCAGATCCACTCTCCATACACCAAGGGCCATTCTCCGTACACCAAGATGCACTCTCTGTACACCAAGATGCACTCCCTCTACACCAAGATCCTCTTCTACACACCAAGATCCACTCTCCATACACCAAGAGCCACTCTTCACATACCACGGTAACAGTTGAATAATCTAACATAAAATTATATTGTTAACGGCGTAGATACATTGCACTTTTCTCAGGGAGTATTTTGGAACATATCACGTGTTTCCGATCTTGCTTAATAGTCACAACACGCCTTGCGTAGATTGTGTGTGTGCCCTAGGCGGTAAGTATTACATGCGACACAAATTAACTTGCAAGGTTTAGCGCGCTCGCTAGCAGTTAATCTCGACTGCCGGCGGACCTACTATTATAGTAACGGTGCGGTAACTGTGGTCGGTTTAGTTAGGCCAGCATCATGTCACGGAGTCCTCCGCACACGTTGTACCCTCTGACATTTGTGGTGCGTTGTCCCCGTGTCGTCTCTAAAACAGCATGCTACGGCACCGACGACCATTTTATATTGATTTCGTCCGCCTCACGTCATTCTCTTTTGATCTATTATTATCGTTGATATTATTTTCTACGATATACAAACGTAATTCGGCATATTTGGTCGTTGCTATATCATTCATCCGTCCATCTGTATATCCTTTCATTCATCCATCCATCCTTTCCTCCGTCCGTCCGTCCGTCCATCCAATCATATCCTGATTACTGATGATTCACCATGCAAGTTTAGATGATAAAATGCTAAATTGATGTAGATGTTGTGTGATTATAGATGACCAGTTATGTCGAAAACAGTAGACATTTCTACAAGTATAATAAATCGAAGAGTACGTTTATTTTTAACGCAGCATCTCTTTGTTTCAGACGAATACTGCGAAGCGGAAACGTTTTCCGCGCAATGCCCCCCGGGAGCGGTAGTCGTCATGCGTCATGCGCAGTACGGGCGCATGGCCATGGGACGATGTGTGATTCTCAACTACGGCTTCGTGGGGTGTAAAGCTGACGTCATGCCACATCTGGACGCCGTTTGTTCCGGCAGACCGTCGTGTGAAGTGCGTATCCCGGACGCAAGTCTGGATCGCGCAGATCCGTGTCCGAAGGACTTGAAGACATATCTTGATGCAAGCTACGAATGTGTTATGGGTAAGTGGTGTAATATATGCCACTGTAAGATTAAACAGGTTTTTATTGGGATAACACTATATGGCAGTTGGGTAAAAAAAAACAGTTTGAACCAAAACAGAAATAAATATATTTGATCTGATTTGTGGTTCAACCCACGAAGCGAATATTGTTTGAACATGTGTACATTGCTATAGAGAGAGGAAATGAGAGAAACATTTTTCTCTCATTTCCTCTAAATATATATTTATTTATTTATTCATTCCATTGTGAACTTGGATTCCACATTAGCGTAACCTGTCTACGTGCGATGATTATGTAAATAAATAATGAAAGCAAACATAAAAATAGATTTGATATAACTTAAAAGAATGTGAGCGTGCAGCAGAGCGATTGTGCACAATTGCTCTTTGTTGTGGTATTAATGATTCGCCTTTGTAGTCTGTATATGGCCGAGGCACATTTAGCAGAGCCTCTTTTTTAATCACTTAGATGCAGCTTTGACACTGGTTGAAAAAAGGTCTTACGCTCAACATAAATATTATCATTATATTCATCATCGCTATCATTATCATCATCATCATAATTATCATCAGTTTTCATCACCATTATCATCAACATCATCAGCAGCAGTAGCATCAACGACAGCACTATCAACAGCAGCAACAACAACGGCAACAACACCGACAACGTCAACGGCACCAACAGCGTCAACAACACTACCACCAAGAACAACGTCAGTATCATTTATTATACCCGATACCAACAGATGCACGTCATCGAAGGGGAGTGATGCGTCACTAAATTAGACCATACAACGACACACGACTACTCGCCACCACATTGAGTTGTCTCACACATGATGTCGTGTCCGATGTTGGATATAAGACGCGGCCGTAATAGGCGTGATGAACGAGACTGGGGCGCTACGGTCTCACCTGTCTCGCCACAGTCTCGCCACATACTCGCCGCGCCATCCGTCATTGCTCCGAGGGCAGTTGGGTCCGTGGACAGTTGGTTTTGGCACGCTAATAAACTTCGCCGTCTGAATCTATGGTGCTGTGAATGCGACGAAATTGAAAAATGACTTCCAAACACGAAATGTTTGACACATATGTATACATATTTATGTCAATCCGGCAACTGTGGTATTATGCCTACATGAGATGTTTGCATCAAAATGCCTATGAATAAGACACCGTTGACGTTACATTCGACTCAGGTGATGGCCACCTCTGTCTTTGACAAAAATGTTGACGTTTGACATCGCGTGATATTTGTTGTTCGCGATCTTTTACCAATCACGTAATTAGGTGGTGTTGGCCAATGGGTGTTAAACACGGTCTCATCTCCCATTTGTTTGATTGGCCGCTAGCGGGTCTCTCTCTCAAGTTAGAATACCCACGTCAAACTCGGTGTAATGTCTTGTCTAATTAACGAAATGTAGTTGACATTAACTGAACTTAAGTTGCGTAGAGCCTATCGCATTATTAGTACACCATTCAGGTGCATTAAGTATAATTCACAAAGCCAACATTAGGCCATGAGCCAGAGGGTTTGTTGGTACATTTTTAGGGACGAATGCTCATAGTAATTTTTGGCTAGGCCTACATCTCTAGAGATGGAAAATAGGTGATAGCATTGCAGCACTCCCAGCTTTCTGTGAGAAATCACTCTTTTTCATACTATCCTCATATTCACGACAACAAGTTTTCTACGAAATTGCTAATGGGGTGCCCATACACAAACTATTGTGGAATATTCACTATACATCCCAGTAAAACAAACATTGGACATCATGTGGAGTAAATGTCATGCTTTCCACACATATCAAAATTATTTTCATATCTTGATAATTCTGGATGTTGTGGTATTTTATCTACCACATCTCAAAATGCAATCCACGGCATTCAGGTTTTCAACAAAAAATCACTTAAAATTCTGGCTAATAACCACATGTATCATCATTCGAGTTTCTTATTGCACCAGAATGTTGGCTTACATCCCTAGATATGGAAAATATGTGATAGCATTGCAGTACATACATTCTTTTGTGTGAAATTACTCTTTTTAATCTTTTCCCCATTTCCGCGAAAACCCTATTTTTCTATGGAAATTGCTAAGGGGTGGTCACACATAAACCATTATACAATAGTTATTATACATCTTATGGGTATGATAATTTAAAGGTCTGGCTAGTAACATTCAAGGTTCTTGGGTCCTGCTCCAAACATCTACTCCATATTGCAGCCTGGTAGTTTGCGCGTTGTGCATGTTTCAACAAACAATATCTGCATGGTGACAGTTGGTGACTCTCTATCTCACCTTTCTTTGCACAGAACAGGTGGTATCTCAGATCTATGACTTTCACAACAGAAGATTCTGGTGCGTAAAGAAGGCATGTAAATGCCTCTAGTTTGTCCATGAGATCTGAAGAGAGATCCCATTCCTGGCCCAGCATCCTGAATGAGACATGTGATTCTTTGTTGCTAGTCAAGAGTTTCAGAGCACTTGCCTTACCTTTTCCAGCAAATGCAATGACAGTGTCACATCCAGTGTATGCGTGCAATCCAATGAGAGCTTTACAAACATCACTATATAGTTATAGTACCACATTTCTGGAACAACGTGGCTCTAATGTTCTCTTTGAGTGTCAGGCACATGATGAATGTATCTGTGTTTTCTGAGCAGATTACGACGGCTTCATAGCTCTTTCTGGCAGCATGGACTGCAAGTAGCAGTAAGCATCCACCGGCTTCCTCTTGCATACACCATAGAGCTGGAACCTCCTCACTGCCTTCAGGAGTAATCTTGTAGCATTTGTCTTCAACTGTAGCAAAGAGCACCTTGTCCTGTAGCTACTCTGTGTACTCGGCCTTCAGACTGGTCTTATTATTGACTTAGCTCAGAAAGTTCCTCCACTGTCTAACAATGTGTGAGGCTGTGATACTATGTAGCCTGTGACACTCTGTAGCCTATGTCCACTCGCTTCCCTTCTTACTGATCGTTCACTGTTCTTAATAAACAGTTCCCTGTATGTGTCAAACACAACAAAAATCCTTTTACTCTGACATCCATCCCTCAGTGTCATAGAGAGGACCGATTTGGCCACCTCAATGAAAGTAGTTTGATCACCTCTTACTCGCTGGACAAGGTTCATGCCAACAACAACAGTTGCAAAATGATCTGGTAGCTCCTCTGTTACTGTCACATTTTCCTGCAGAAAAGTAGCTACCTAAAGTGGCTTTGTTGGTCTTTCTTAATAACCCATCTGGTGTTGACAAAGCCCATGGCAAAGGTCCCAGGGGATGGGAAAGGATATTTGTCATCTTGAGATTGCGTCCTTGTGCCATCACAATGATGTATTGATCATGTGCCTGGCACTCAACGAGAATA
>CM034531.1:85500217-85513695 GCA_020002185.1 Paraescarpia echinospica
GAGAGAGGGGAGAGGGGAGAGAGGGGAGAGGGGAAGAGAGGGGAAGAGAGGGGAAGAGAGGGGGAGAGAGGGGAGAGAGGGGAGAGAGAGGGAGAGAGGGGGAGAGAGGGGGAGAGAGAAGGAGAGAGGGGGAGAGAGGGATGAGGAGACAGCGAGACAGAGAGAGACAGAGAGAGGAGGGAGAGAGAGAGGGGGAGGGAGAGAGCGGGGTGGCGATAGAGAGAAAAAGAGTGAGGAGAGAGAGAGAAGGAGAGGAAGAGAGAGAGAGAGAGAGGGGGGGGAGAGAAGAGAGATAGACTGAGAGAGAGAAACTCCGTACACTAGAACGTTCGTTTTGTCATTCTCATACCTTTTACACTGAAGGGCCATCACGTGGATGGTTTCCAACAATCCTACATATCTCGCGCAGTTCTTTCGCATTTGCTACAATCTACCAACTCCGTTGTTGTTACTGAAAGTAGCATTATCCGCGAAATGGACACCTGCCTGTGTTATTATTATATATTGCGTTACATATTGGTGTATTCTTCAGTTCATCGTGTACACCATGCCTTATAATACCTTTTTCTGTGATGTGCACTTTCTTTCTTAAGTTAATTTTCATTTTCCATTATGTGTTCAGCAAATACACAGACTTCGATCGTCCGTGTCGTTAATCCTGTACTGCTGACAATCACGTCACGTCGGTTTGGTTGTCTACTGTCAAGTTATCATCACCTGGAATTGCTATGTAAAAAATAACAAGCACTATTAATTTGGAGATATTTTAAAGATAAAAACCATATAAAGAATATGGACATCTTATTAAATAGACAAACCGTAACACACAAAGCAAAAATTTTTATTTTCTACGTGAATTTGTATACACCCATATGGCAATGTAGAGACTAAGAGAAAGAAAGAATTGGCTTAAGTGAAGATACCCTCTAAGAAGAAATCTGGACACAGGACTAGGACACAGGTCTAAGACACTGGTCTAAGACACTGGTCTAGGAGATTGGTCTAGGAGATTGATCTAGGACATTGGTCTAGAACATTGATTTAAGACACTGGTCTAGGAGATTGGTCTAGGACATTTGTCTAGGACATTGGTTTAGGACACTGGTCAAGGACACTGATCTAGGAGATTGGTCTAGGACATTGGTTTAGGACATTGGTCTAGGACACTGGTCTAGGAGATTGATCTAGGACAATGGTTTAGGACATTGGCCTACGACACTGGTCTACGTCACTGGTCCAGGTCGCAAATAAAGTATTTTGTAAGGCGGTGATTGCGTGTGTCTATTTACATCAATAGCTGCGTCATATTTTTGTTGAACATTGTCTTCTAGTCAAATATTGCTATCAGAATACATTATTAATTTAGTTTGTATATTACAGTAACTAAGAAGCCGTGTTTCCATCCATTACAGCACGTTTCTCACAATGCACTACGGATTGTCACAATTTCACACTAATCCGCGCCCACTCCGGATACCTGTCCACCTACATGACAAAGGAAGAGAAGTCAGCATGCACAACCGGAAGTAGATGTCCGTGGCGTTTGCGCGTCGCTCCTGGACAAAGGATCAACGTGACGCTGATTAACTTCAACATCGGCGAAGTCGGCCTAAAGGCAACGAGCACATTCGAATTGTACAGCAAGAACAACTGTCGCAGGTAGGCACAATGGAAAGTGGCAGGAATAGGCGCTGTAGCGTAGTAGAGAGTGGAAGGAATAGGCGCTATAGCGTAGTGGGAGAGTGGCAGGAATAGGCGATATAGCACAGTGGGAGAGTGGAAGGAATAGGCGCTATAGCACAGTGGAGAGTGGCAGGAATAGGCGCTATAGCGTAGTGGGAGAGTGGAAGGAATAGGCGCTATAGCACAGTGGGAGAGTGGAAGGAATAGACGCTATAGCACAGTGGGAGAGTGGAAGGAATAGGCGCTATAGCACAGTGGAGAGTGGCAGGAATAGGCGCTATAGCGTAGTGGGAGAGTGGAAGGAATAGGCGCTATAGCATAGTAGGAGAGTGGAAGGAATAGGCGCTATAGCACAGTGGGAGAGTGAAAGGAAAAGGCGCTATAGCGTAGTGGAGAGTGGCAGGAATAGGCGCTATAGCGTAGTAGGAGAGTGGCAGGAATAGGCGCTATAGCGTAGAGGGAGAGTGGAAGGAATAGGCACCATAGCGTAGTGGGAGAGTGGCAGGAATAGGCGCTATAACGCAGAGGGAGAGTGGAAGGAATAGGCGCTATAGCGTAGTGGGAGAGTGGAAGGAATAGGCGCTGTAGCGTAGTGGGAGAGTGAAAGGAATAGGCGCTATAGCGTAGTGGGAGAGTGAAAGGAATAGGCGCTATAGCGTAGTGGGAGAGTGAAAGGAATAGGCGCTATAGCGTAATGGGAGAGTGAAAGGAATAGGCGCTGTAGCGTAGTGGGAGAGTGAAAGGAATAGGCGCTATAGCGTAGAGGGAGAGTGGAAGGAATAGGCGCTGTAGCGTACAGGGAGAGTGAAAGAAATAGGCGTTATAGCGTAGTGGGAGAGTTAAAGGAATAGGCGCTATAGCGTAGTGGGAGAGTGAAAGGAATAGGCGCTATAGCGTAATGGGAGAGTGAAAGGAATAGGCGCTGTAACGTAGTGAGAGAGTGAAAGGAATAGGCGCTATAGCGTAGAGGGAGAGTGGAAGGAATAGGCGCTGTAGCGTAGAGGGAGAGTGGAAGGAATAGGCGCTGTAGCTTAGAGGGAGAGTGGAAGGAATAGGCGCTGTAGCGTAGAGGGAGAGTGGCAGGTTCGCAAACGAGATGACTGCGGTTTAAAACTTCTTGCTGGTGTTCGAAATTCGAGCAATTTTGTTTGTTCCACGTTGCTGCAAGTCATCCAGCTCTGTAACTCGGGCGATATGTACAGTGGTGGATGTAAGAGACCGAGTAATTTTCGCGCAGTAATTGGAATATGGCTGAATGTTTACTAGCAAAGTTGTCTGTGAAATACAAAGAGATCAGAATAAAATAATACTATTCTTCTTCGGTCAGGTAATTGTAGTCACGTCACAGACGCCTTTCTTTATGAAGTATCCGACCCCGCAGTTCAATTACTTCCTCAGAAGAAAGAGCAAATAATCTATAAGTACATCTACGTTTGACAATAGTTCCAGTCGCAAAATGCAACAGATTAAATGTTAGCTCGGCTTGCCACCCTGTCAAACAATGTCGGGGTGTGCATACATGTGTAAAAAGACAAGTGTAAATAATTAACATTTCGTGGTTCGAGTCAAAATGACAACAAGCAAACCAGCCTTAACCGCACTGATCCCACCCCGGACCAGGTCCAAATTAAATGACGTAATCTGCATCCAATATCGCGATGTAATATAAAATAATAATAATGATATATAATATTACGAGTGTAGCGATGTGTCAAATGAAAGTCGCCTGTTAGCTAGGCGACATTGAATGCAACACTGGAATGCAACACAGAACACGCCTAGCATTATCGAGTTACTGGAACAACTTACCAATTCCAATCTACAGGCGGCATTTCCACGTATCTGCTTTTGCAACACAGTTGCACCGCTGTTCACTGCAGCTCGCGATGACAATACAATACAATATTGGTGATGGAATGAAAATATAAACGAGCAGGCAACACTTACCTAAGGCAAATACGACTAAGTGATGTATCGTTTCCCGCTGAACGCATCGTTTTTGTTTTCTCACGTTGATAGATTCTTAATGTGTAATCCACAATGTTACAAAATATTGTAGCTCGGTATATATTTAGGAAAACATCGTTCCGCCGATACCCGCGTGTTACTGACTGATATGCAAGTGTTCAAGCCTTCATAAGTATACATTATAAAAAACTATTTCGTGAATAATAATATTATTTATTATTAAAAAAATAAACTACCTGTAATTATCAAATACTACATCGTGCAATTAACAAAGCTAAATGGTTTTTGCTGAAAACGAAGACAAAAATCAAATCCACGTTGTGTGGGTAAATCCACAAGAAGAATTCAAACTCTTTCTCAATTTTCAAACAATTAAATTGGTCGTTTCCGGCGTATGCTACGGCGACATGAGTGAGGTGGACGGCAGTGCGGTTTGTTTCGGTTTGTCTAGTTTCTACTTCAGGACCTTTTCACTGCACGACACCGCACGAGAATGTCACATCTGTTTTTGATTAATATGCGTGATCAGCCGGCCGTGATCTAATTTGCAATTAATTAATTACAAAGCACTGTAATAACGGAAAGAGTGACGCGTGCTGCGGGTGCATGGTAGTGGTGGTGGCGGCGGTTGTGGTTGTGGTTGTGCTGGTGGTGGTATATTTGAGGCAGTTGTTGTTGTTGTGGTAAGGACGGTGGAATTGTGGCAGTTGTTGTGGTGGTGATGGTGGTGATGGTGGTGATGGTGGTGATGGTGGCGATGGTGGCGATGATGGCGATGGTGGCAATGGTGGCGATGGTGGCGATGGTGGCGATGGTGGCGATGGTGGCGATGGTGGCAATGGTGGCGATGGTGGCGATGGTGGCGATGGTGGCGATGGTGGCGATGGTGGCGATGGTGGTGATGGTGGCAATGGTGGCGATGGTGGCGATGGTGGCGATGATGGCGATGGTGGCGATGGTGGCGATGATGGCGATGGTGGCAATGGTGGCGATGGTGGCGATGGTGGCGATGGTGGCGATGGTGGCGATGGTGGCGATGGTGGTGATGGTGGCAATGGCGGCGATGGTGGAGGAAGTGACGGAGTACTGCTGTATAAACGCCAAGGTGTTCCATCTGTAGTATCGAGCAAGAACATTTATTTATTTAGGTTGCGTCCAATGATCAAATCTAACGACATCGCCGAGTCGACCCTATTACCTTCCATTGACTAAACCCATCTTACTCACTCAAAATGCAATTCTTTAGATTTGTGGGTTGATTCGTTCTGTGCCGCAGCGGTGTGCTGCAGTGCATGCTGCGTACACGTGTGATGTCAGAGCCGACCCGTCACCGGTAAATGCCACCGTTTGCCCCTCGGATGACAAGGTTACATGAAACTAAATCATGGTCTCAAGTCTGTAGCCGTGTACGATGCGGAGTGGCAGTGCCGCTCGAAAAAAGATGCTTCTCTGTTGCATCGCCAGATCTAATCAGCAGCTCACCGAGAAATGATTGATTTGCCAGTAAATCCGTTTAATTTCGTTGCTTCACAAGCAATTTTAAAATTGCTACGTCAGTTCGGTGACTGAATGTGTTCTTAACGGTCGTGCTGCGAGCGCGATAACAAGATTCCGGGGACGCTGAACGGGAGCTAGCTGACGCGGCGTCAAGAAACACACTTGAATTGAGGGCACGTAGAAACGTGGCGCAGAAAAAAATGGCTTGAGTTGTTTAAAGCTGCCGTGCATCGCCTAAATGATCACGCGAATGATGTCAGAAGTCGACATTTTACGCTGTGAATTTATACAGCTGTCAGCCTGTCACTAGTCGCATTAGCAACAGTGCACACCCACGCGTACGTGCACACATGCGGAAACGCAACATGTGTACACACATCCAAAACGCTCAAACGCACAAACGTACAAATGCACGAACGCGCACACAAACATACACTAGTATTACTACTACTGCTGCTGCTGCTGCTGCTGCTGCTACTACTACTACTACTACTACTACTACTACTACTACTACTACTACTACTACTACTACTACTACACATATGTACATTACACGTATATATATTAGAGAATATTATATATATATATACATTAGATATATATATATATATATATATATATATATATATATAATAGTCACTTATTTAGGTGTGTACAGTCATCAACATCAACTGAACGATTTGCTTTGCTGTAAACAAACTATGCAGTGTTGATCAAAATAATATTACAATATAATAATAATAATATACGGTATTTCTTTAGGGCTAATTCCAGCATAGCGGATCGATGCCCTGTACAAGCAATACAATAAATGTACATTAATATATTAAAAACTAAACACTGGTTTTAAGACATGTAATACTAAATATTAAACTAGAAAAACCAATTTTAAGACTAATAATATTAACATTATAAAATAATGTCCATCACAACGAAACAATATAAATTAATTATAATGTATAATAAAAAGATGAGTCTTTAAAGACTTCTTAAACCTATTCAGTGTTCCTGATGCACGAATGTCCACTGGTAGTTCATCCCATGGTCGCGGTGCTGCTGCGCCAAATGCCGAGTCGCCAATGCATTTCTTCGTGATGCCTTGGTGCAGTGTTGGCGCATGGTCCTGGTGTAGGCGTCCATCACGCTCTCGTGGCTGTACAAGTTCTGTCAGATAAAATGGCACTAAACCATGAATACATTTGTAAGTCACCACCAACACATTGAATACAATTCGACTCGCAACCGGCAGCCAATGCAGTTCCTTTAACACTGGTGTTATGTGGTCGTGTCTGCTGGTGCATGTTATCAGTATGGCTGCATTGTTCTGGACTCGCTGCAACCGAGCTGTCTGGGATAACGCTAAATTGTGCAAAAGTGCGTTGCATTATAGTCCAAGCGAGAGGTGACCAGTGCGTTGATCGCACTTTTCGCGACTTCACCTGTAAGATGGAGCCATATTGATGACAGTCTGTACAGATGGTACATGCAGCACACACAGCAGCTCAAAATCAAAACATCAAAATAAATATATGTTTTTCCAAGTAGCATTGTTATGACTGTTACCGACAACTAGTAATTAACACGTAGGCAAAGTAACGTGTCTAGCATTCCCGTTGATATTGATATTGGTTTTACACACATACTGATCTCCCAAATGTATCACATTGTTACGTCTGGTATATATATACACTCGGTTGTAAGTCCAGGACAGGTTATACACACACCTACCTTGTGAGGAAGCGTACTTCCGCCGACTTACCCATTAAATAAGAGGGAGCAATGACCTCCAGCGTGAAAGTACACATACTTCAAACTTAGTTCCTTAGCTCGTAGCAATGACCTCCAGCGTGAAAGTACACATACTTCAAACTTAGTTCCTTAGCTCGTAGCAATGACCTCCAGCGTGAAAGTACACATACTTCAAACTTAGTTCCTTAGCTCGTAGCAATGACCTCCAGCGTGAAAGTACACATACTTCAAACTTAGTTCCTTAGCTCGTAGCAATGACCTCCAGCGTGAAAGTACACATACTTCAAACTTAGTTCCTTAGCTCGTAGCAATGACCTCCAGCGTGAAAGTACACATACTTCAAACTTAGTTCCTTAGCTCGTAGCAATGACCTCCAGCGTGAAAGTACACATACTTCAAACTTAGTTCCTTAGCTCGTAGCAAATGCTAAGAAATTCGGCAACGTTTACCTTGTATTCAAAATGAATGGTAAGTTAATACAGTGTCCTCTAGTCACGTCCGGGCCAGTCCGTGTAAGATACAGCCCTGTTTGTTTACCTCTTCCATGAGACAAAACATTTCCCGGTAATGCCGACACCTAACAAAATGAAAAATGCACCATTTACACGGCACGGGCCTAAATTTATATGAAACCTTTTCATAAGCCTAAATATACGGGAAGGCAAATTAATAGGAATATTTAAGATATAGTGCATGTAGACAACTCCTCTTTTGACGGATATATCATAATGTCTGATTTTATTTGGCGGAAATGTTGCGCTTTACTATTTTTTTCCATAATCATTAATGCCAAGAATATCACGGCGACTCACTATACTGTACTAATATTCGACGGGATAAAACACGCGTCTTATTCATACACTGAGTCACGGAATTGAACCAGCAATGCACCTGACTGAAGTTAACTTCAAGCACGTAACCGGAGATTTCTGCATTAACAAGCTAGTACAGTTTTCGTCGCCAAATCACTTACGCGGAGTGCCGCAGCACTTAAATCTGTCCCGAGGAGCTCCGAGTATCTAAATTGCGTCTCATCCGGGCGCCAACGAAATATATCGCCAACGCGGGACTATTTATTATTTCGCGATTAATCCCGCGATAGCAAAGATAGTTTAGGCCCTCGAGATGTACGGGAAAGCGACGCAAGTTAAAAGCTTCGGTCGTTTCGCCAATGTCACCGGTTCATTAAGACTGTTTAGGGAATATTTCAAAACATTATTGTATGGCACTGCATGACATTGATGCATGGCCTAATTTGCCCTCCCCCTCCCGTCTCGTTGCATGAATCTTTGAATTACATCGAGGAGTATGCAGGCGTACATGTTTATCATCAGCAAATTCGTATTAGCCAGTCTAGCTAGTAAACCGACACACTACAAAGCTGTCTGCAAACACATTTTAATAATTTACGTCAAAACCCTTATACTATGTCATAGAAAAAAATGTGTGAAAAAATATTTCGCTAACATATCACCCACGAAACCAATCCTGTAGGCCCTACATCCGTTTTTTTAGATCACCCCTTAATCTGTGGACCTATGCAAGGATAGCGATAGACGACTATTGCCAGAGTAGGGTAGGCGCGGGTCGTTACATTTAGAGTAAACATGATGTCAGGTGTATGTCAACAACTTATATCAGTATATTTTAGAAGCAAAACAGATACCGGCAGTTGTATATCTAGGGGAGCTACTGGGCCGTTGACGGCAATTTGTCCCCTATCTTTTCCTATATCACCTGCTGCGTCACTACATTTCAGCATGGAAAACTACTAGGTGACTGACATTGCCCCGACTTACCCTCTTTCCGAGGTCCGAGAAACGCCACTGGACGTTCCCAAGGTGAAAATCCGCGTGCAGCAAAATCACCATTTTCAGACGAAATTTGAGTTCTCTGTTACCCAACTGGAGTGACCGAGATTTACGAAATTTGGGTGGGGTCCATATTTCATGAAATTGAACACATGGCAGGGTAATTACGGACGGGGTAACAGGAAGAAATGAAAAATAGGCATATTTCCCCACATTTTGATATCAAAAAGTGTGCTAAACTGGGAGGGGCAACAAAACTCGTGTTCTAGGCCTCTTTTGAGTTTCATGTGATGGACTACTGGTAAATATTTGCGGCTTTAGGAAGTCGCTAGCGATGGTTGGACAGAAATAAGGTATCCGATTGAGCCTTCGGATCCGTTACTGTAGTCTGTGTTATTTCTTCACAACGTGTTCCTCCTGCTATAGCAATCTATAATAATAGTCCGTGTAATTATAAAAAGACAAGTTTCTTTCACTTGATAACCGCGTTGACGATCATATTAGAATAAGTCGGGGCTGTATTAAAATTGTTAACGAGTCTAGTTTTAAAAAAATGTAGTCTTTATAGCAAAAATCTTATCGTGGGGTATGAAGCCCACGTACGCGGCAAAATGGGGTGGACGTTTGGATAATTTATTTTGATATTGTTCTTATATTTCGCACCCAACCGATATTTTATACCCCTACACCCTATTCTAATTTGGTCACTAATTTAGAATAACGTTTTGAATGATTGTTGGTGTTCACAATATACTATTGCCTTCTTCACGCAGCGTTAGCATTTCTTTCCGTGACATTTTACGCCATGGGACGTAACAAAATGAAACGTGTCTACTCTTTTCCGATCGGCCACTTCGGCACCATTTTGGTTTCCTTGATGGAATGCACACAGGTGGGTTACTAATCAGTCCACGATTCGAACCCGAAGTGTCATTCAGTTTACCGGAACCTTACCTGCATAGTAAGTGTAGGTGTGAACAATAATTATCATCGCTTTCGGGTTAGAACGATCATTTCCCCTCGCCCCTGTATTCCTCTCTCGTTGTGTAGTAAAAGTTATTGTTTATTTATTTTTTTGTTAATTAATGTTATTGTAATTAACAACACATATTTTTACCTTAAGATATGTTGCATACGAAGGCAGTGTATATATGTTATAGTTATGGTGCACTCGAAATAGCAACGCTTCTGTTCCTAGATACGCCGTCATCACAGAACCAGACAGCAAAAAGACAAGTCTGATTTGTGGCGCCACAGTGCGGAAGACACAAGTTTACGAATCCGTTGGAAACATTGTTGATATTCAGCCGCTGGAAGGCGCCACAGGTCGACGTCGCATATTTCTGCTGAAATACGAAGGTATCTACGCTTAGCATTGATATTCGGCGCCACAGCAGTGATATTTTCTGACGATGCATGTATAAGTGTGTGTGTGCGTGTGTGCGTGTGTGCGTGTGTGCGTGAGTGTGTGTGTGTGTGTGTGTGTATGTGTGAAAACTAAGATGCACATTTGCTAGTCTTCACTCAGAGAGAGCACTATTTGCTATCAGCAGCTGAACTGAACAAAGCCATCTCAGCTCAAGTTTGTAAGAGAGCCTACAACTAATTCAGTATTACTACACTGTTATTGCTCAAACATAAGTATGAAATTAAAATAATAAAAATCATACACACGTATATATACGCACACATACGCACACATACGCACACATACGCACGCTCGTATGCACGCGTACGCACACACACACACACACACACACACACACACACACACACACACACACACACACACACACACACACACACACACACACACACACACACACACACACACACACACACAAACAAACAAACACTCACACACACATATAAACAAACACACGCGTGCGCGCACGCATGCACGCACACACGCACTCACACACGCACGCACACACATATATACACACACCACATATACACCACACCGCACACGCACGTACGCATGGGTGCACGCATGCACATTCATACATCATTGTTAAACACTTTGAACGGTATGCTATAAAAGTAACTTGTATATTTTGCTGCGTAATGTACGTTGACCAATTACAGGCACACTCTGCCCCAGTCCTTCACTCCATCTCTCCTTCGCCCTTACTTTCCTGCTCTTTTCTTCCCTTTCTTACCTGCGTGCCTACTATCCAACGTAACCTCAATTTGCGCCCCTAAGCCTCTCTGCATCGATGTCCCTCTGCCCTCTGTGCTTCTTCCCCGTCTTTCACTCTGCCCCTTTGCCGACACACTCGTCCCCTCACTGACTAAGTCATCGCCTTATTCAATCAGTAACTCCTATGAAATTAAATCATATCAAACCATTTCCTCTGTCATCACCTCTCTTACTCACTCACCCACTCACCCACTCACCCACCCACTCGCTCGCTCACTCACTCACTCACTCACTCACTCACTCACTCACTCACTCACTCACTCACTCACTCACTCACTCACTCACTCACTCACTCACTCACTCACTCGCTCACTCACTCACTCACTCACTCACTCACTCACTCACTCACTCACTCGCTCACTCACTCACTCCACTCACTCACTCACTCACTCACTCGCTCCTCCCACTCCTCCGCTCCTCCTCCTCACTCACTCCCTCCCTCACTCACTCCCTCCCTCCCTCACTCACTCACTCACTCACTCACTCACTCACTCACTCACTCACTCACTCACTCACTCACTCACTCACTCACTCACTCACTCACTCACTCACTCACTCACCCACTCACTCACTCACTCACTCACTCACTCACTCACTCACTCACTCACTCACCCACTCACCCACTCACCCACTCACCCACTCACTCACTCACTCACTCACTCACTCACTCACTCACTCACCCACTCACCCACTCACCCACTCACCCACTCACTCACGCATCGAGTCACTTGCTCAGCGATCACACACAAACTGGGACGTCTTTCTTGCAGCGGTTGGTTGCGCTGATTTTCCAAGACCTCCAAATGCCCGGCTAAAACGATTAGGCGACCAGCTCTTGATCAGTTGTCTAGCAACGAGACGCAGCTACCAGTTGCTATGTCGAGAACGGAAATGGATCGGAACGGTCGGCGAGTGTCCACTGTGTACGTTTAGCCAAGATTTGTTTAATTGCAATATTGCAAGGAATTGTTGTTTCTATTCCTCAACTGGAAGGAAGGGATTGCAAGGATTATAATTAGGTCCGCCGAACTATGGTGAATAAGTCAGAGCAACTCTACACGTAATTAGTCTTTCGCATTCATGATGAACAAATATACTAAATGATACAAGTGGCGATATTGGTAACATAAAGAACAGTTACTTTAATATGTCTTCAAACCAGATTTTTTATTTTATTGGCAAAGGTAAAAATGTATATGTGGAAATGCATACACGAATACCTACAAACATAATCATTATTGCCACGTGAAATGCATGTCTTGATAGGTAAGACAAAAGTCACACTTGCCACACTCTACCATTATAAAGTTCATTCAACGTATTATTTTGTGTTTCTAGATACGTCCAAAGCGAATACAGAGGTATTAAAAACAGATGGCATCGGGGTCCCAATAGGTATGTAGTATTGCCTCTCACTGCGTGTCTGTGTGACTGTGTGTCTGTGTGTCTGTGTGTCTGTGTGTCTGTGTGTCTGTGTGTCTGTGTGTATGTATTTCGCTGTATCTATGTGTCTCTGTTGAGTCTCTGTATGTCTTAATTTGTCGGCGTGCGCGCGCGCGCACACACACAATCACACACAAACACACACACACACACACACACACGTGTACTGACCGCGAGCTAGTACTGCGATCTCATGCATGGTTGGTGATTCTGTAGGTCTCATGGTTGGTGATTCTGTAGGTCTCATGGTTGGCGATTCTGTAGGTCTCATGGTTGGTGATTCTGTAGGTCTCATGGTTGCTGTTGTGGCCGCTATCGCCTTGGTCACTGGCACGTGTATCGTCATGGCGGGTTTAGTGATACTCAAGCGGTGAGTGTGACTTAATAATGAATGCTATTACATATAACGAATGATATCGTAGACATAACCGCGCATTTTCCCAGCAGTGTGTATGTCTATGCATGACGTAAGCTTAATGTCCAGTTCCCGTTTAAATACGGCCATTTCGTGTTGTTTCCAAAATGGCACGTTTTGTTCATCCACCCTTTTCTTGTAATCCTAGAACGTTGCGTTAGCTGAAAGTACCTTAACATATATAGGCTCTCATCACTGGTCAGCCGAGATGACCGATGATCATCATTTGTAGGGCTCCTACTGTAGTTGACAGATAGGCTGCTAATTCAAATGCATACTGTTGTACAACACAACCTGCACTCTGCAAACCTCAGGTCAACTAAATTTACAGTTGTCAACTTACTAAAGTCAACTATTTAACTGCATCTTACGTAGACCCTAAAACGTCCCCAACTGCCCGGCGTACTTTGGTCGGAACAATCGCAGGCAATAGGGCAACGTTGTTAACAATCAATGAATTTACGTGTAACGTTTAGTGCGAACTCGAAAACCAGTTAAAACCTTCACCAACGAGGTATGTCGAGAACAAAATAATGGCGTTATTTCTCTTCAGAACGGAGGTAGATGAACACCTGAAAGGTTGACACACGATATTGTAAAAGTCTGGAAGAAAACGTTAACGTACCCATGTACACACCCACGTACATACACAACGTACATATACATATACGTAGGCCCTACACACACACACACGCACATGCACGCGCAC
>CM034531.1:85514695-85539835 GCA_020002185.1 Paraescarpia echinospica
CTCTCTCTCTTTCTCTCTCTCTCTCTCTCTGTCTTTCTGTCTCTCTCTCTCTCTCTCTCTCTCTCTCTCTCTCTCTCTCTCTCTCTCTCTCTCTCTCTCTCTCTCTCTCTCTCTGTTTCTCTCTCTCTCTCTCTCTCTCTCTCTCAAAATCTATCTCTCGTTTACGGTGTGATTCCTCCGTTTAGACCCCCGACTTAGGTTGGTTATATATCCCACATTTGATGACCAGAATTCAAAAACAACGCGATAGTCAGGATGTAAACATATATGCATAACCACTTGATGAATATTCTATATCTGCCCATTAAAACCTCTTCTTCAGCCGCAACAACGAATGGTGGCGGGAAAGTTCGTACCTCTGCCACGTGACGAGTGCGACCCCAGGTCATCAACCGTCGTGACGTATTTCGAATTGGATGTTGAAAAGGTTCCGCCAGGTCGCGCGAGACGATACGAGAAAATGCGAGAGAGACGTGACGGTGACCCAGACAACGCCGCTCCTGTTGCCGACGTATAACGTATAACTGTGCATTGAATGGAAATACGGTCGTCGTCATCCACGTCCCGTTTGATCGAACACGTGTACGTATGGAGATGTGTACGAAAGTTGGGAATCTTATGTCAGTATTACACCATCTTTCTTTTGATACGTGCAAAATGCGAGATGTATTGATAACGTCCAGTTAAAACTGCCTTGAAGGAGTGACGAAAACGGAAAGTCTTTCTGGGTGTAATGGTTTCAGAAAGAATACACGACTGTCAGGACAGTTAGAAGCGCTAACAAAATGACGATTTTCTGTCATCACTTCGCTAACTTAACAAACAAACACTTAGTATACCTGCGGTTTGCTGAAATCGCGTTGACCAAACCATTGGAATTATAGTCAGTGTGTCCAGTTGATCAACTTTTCCTTCTGCGATTACCGGCAGGCGAACGCTAGAGCGGGGAACACCTGTTTCATGAGCATGCCACTTGCCAAAGAGCAGCGAATAACATCAATGAAAAGGCAAATATTACTATGACAACTAATGCAACAGTGTGCAGACGTTTACAGCGAATAAGATTGTAATTTTCAACTCATCAAACCGAACGACGTGATTACACGTTGAACATTTGAATCACTAGGACCGTGGACTGTAGAGACGTTTCTCTACCCGCATTGTGATGTCGTACCGTGTACGCACCTCCACGTAAACACGGGGCTGCAGGTGAGTTTCTTATTTGACATAATTAAAACTGTGGACATTCTGCTACACGGCATCCATTATTATTTTGCTTACTTTGTCCGTATGGTGGCAGCACTTACTCTGTCGTTACCATTAAGGAAAGAATACGTGAGTTAATAACTTCGACCTGACAATATATTTTCATTTATTATGTTGAATAAACTTTAAGTGCTGTGTAAACACTAATTTAATTTGACAAACAAGTTGCATTTTTTTGATTGATTAAAATATAATGTAAATAATGTGTAAGTATTCTACATAATTTATATTAATCTATAATCAAAATAGAAGAGGTTTCCCAGCTGGTTGTCACCAGATGTAAGTGCTGCCATCTTTCGGCTAATAGTTAGACAATAATCAGAGTGACACCCAGTCTGGAAGACTGGTCCCAACCTCCACCATGAGGCGCCACTGTTCTGAAAATCAACAACATATTAATTAAATTTTATACTAGTGTAATTAGCTCGGCTATTTCCGGGAAGATGCAACCGAAGAGCGCAGCTTGTAAATGTCAACGCTATTGTGACGCCAAATTAAAATCTTCTATGGAAAATTGTCATTCAGCAACAATTATTATATCACTACAATAATTGTTGTAAAATCAGCGTGTCTTCGTGTTGGTGTAATGTTCTTTGATTTATATGTTGTTATTGTATAATATAATATAATAACTATGTAATAAAATAGAGTAATTATCGTAATTGTTTATATTTTTATAATGATTCTAAATCTCCACCGAGTTTTAATAACCCAGCCGACCTGTCCACTATAGTCCATCTGGCATAATAGATTGCTCAACAACAAGGTCAATATTGGTAATCAGGTAAAGGTTAAGTGATATCGGTACATGTAATGGAAGTAGTCGTAAGCGATCAAGATATTATAATAAAATAGTTTATACAACACTAAGAATTGCGACAAAGATAGTATACATTTTAAGGGAAACAAAATGTATTATGTGTGGGTTCATCCACCTAAACGAGTAATTACAATCTAACAATTTGCAATTACAATCAACAATATCAAGCCTGTAGTTTCCTCAGAATTTATTTTCAAAACTGTGAGATTCTAGTGAAACCTTACAGTTCCCGGCGGCTGACATATTGAGACACGTCCGTAATGCTTCACCAATAAGCTTCTAGAACGCTTTGATCGTGACGCTGCGGTGACGCGTCGATTGTCCCTGTTTCCTCGATATGTATCTAGAGTACAGATATAACAGCTCATATGTCGGTTTCCCGTATTCCCTTCGATTCAGAGTTACACTTGTACCAACTGTCATGATGCCATGTAGTGCACCACGCGGACGTAACACAAATTTGACAGTGCAAGCCAGAGTGCAGTAATGTTCTCAGTTCGACGACTGGCGAATTTGGAAGAGCAGACATTGGTGGCGTCAGGCTTTCTATCATAATGGCGCTGTCCGTGCATTTTTTAATATGTGTCTTCAAAAAGGTTATTTAAATAAACTGCCAACATAATATGCTTGATAGTAATTGCTAATAATTAGTTTTCATTAACTCTTTTAGCTGCATAGACCGAAAAAGATGCCTTCTGTCTCCTATCCCGATCGCCGTTAAATTCTTAATCCACCAACTATTAAAATATGTTGATTTGAGGAAGCGTCTTCCTTCGAAAGTGGACAAATCAGAGTGACGGACTTTCGCCTCGCCAGTACATATCGTCAAGCGGTCCTTATTTTGTTCGTATCTTCAAAAGTTACAGTCCGATCGTCGGGAGACTTCTACCGTTAAACTTGAAGTTAAATTCTTTCTCATGTGATGTGTGCAAAATTATTAAAATACGTTTTTATCTGAGGAGGCGCCAACCTTCGCAAGTCAGTAGACCCTGTTCGCGACGGACTTTCGCGCAACGCCTCGACTATAAATATATCGCCAAATAATCCTGATTTTGTTAATATCTTCAAACTTAAAGTCTGATCACCTGGAGACTTCTACAGTTAGATCTGTCATTTCATTCTTAATCGTGAAGAGTGCAACAATTATTATTAAAATATGTTTTGATCTGAGGGGCCGCCAAACTTTGCAAGTCGATAGATCAGAGCCTGTTCTCGACAGACTGTTGTTAAGCGCCAGCAGGACCGTAGCCGGCATGTGTGTTTAGAAAAATGTTTTAGTCATACACACTTTATGTGTTAATGTACCGATATATAATGATACCTAACGACGTTTAGTATAACATAGCTGAACAATAGTACTGAATAATTGCGTAATGTCTGCGTTAAAACAACCGACTCCCTCTTAATACGCAATGACCCGCCAGCACACGAAGGTGTTCATGCTCATGCAAGGCATCTCGTTTCTAGGTCACAAATTCACGTGCGTGTGTAGTGGACTAGCCAGGGGTGCTGGCGGCCAGCGTCTTGTTTTGGCCAAACGTTTAGCAGTAGCTACCTGTAATAATTATTAATCCCAAGAGGGGTACCATTAAACAGTTGCTTCAAACTAGTGATAGTTACTTTTTCTCTTTGTTAGTCAACATTGTTAACATTGAGATTGTGTGTGGGTATTTCTTTTTCTGTAAATAAAACAAAATTAGCTATGCATTATTTTAATGTATGACATCACACCTTTTCAATTACACCTTTTATTATTTGCAGGGCAATGTATCTAAATTTCTGTTCAGCCTAGCCCAACAATATTTTGCATACCTTTTGCTTATATAATAGTCTCTGGGAATATTAAATATGATGTGAATTTATACATAAAATGTTATGTTATATTGAATATTGTGTTTTGCTAAAACTTAAATAAAGTTAAGACATGCCAATTTTACAAAATTACACATGCTGAATTATCTATATATATTATAATGTTCCATTTGTCCACATTTATATTTATCTAAATGTAATTTTTCAAAATTACCTTGTTGCTTCTACATTTTAAATTTTCAAAATCGAACATAACAGTATATCACAATTATGTTAAACATAGCCAAAAGGAATTTGGCACAAATATTACCTGTATAATATTCTCTCTGTATGTTGAATATTATGCAGATTGACACAAATTAAAAAGTTATGTATAGCTGAATATTATGTTTTGTTTTACAATGCCCGAGCCTATATTATAGTACATAAATATATGTATACACAATGTACATACTTTACTATATGTAAGTAGTATGATATTAAACTACAAGCTGTACACTGCTACTACATCTCATGTATTTAATTTAGTTTCGTATCATAAGTGCCTTTCAACACTGCTCACCGCGCTCTATGTGCCCTTTTATTAAAATGGCCCCCTGCCCTTTTGAAAACCTGGGCAGAACACAGTGTTGTAACCATCAAAAACATCAACATTTAGAAAATCCTCTGGAATTTAAATTAGGTTGTATATGTAAGGTCAACCATTGCCGGTTGTTGGATTCTGGTGCAATCTCATAATGATTTGGCAGCACGTACTAAATGTCATTTATTGTCAGTCAACTACAAACCAGCACGCTATATACTATGTAAGACACTGCCTACATATTACATTAACATATCCCGAATCGAATGCATATTAACCATATTAAATCATTAATGAAATTAGTTAATTAGACCCAATATGTATTCTTATTGTTTTAATTGGCAATTTAAATGTCCTGACGTAATTAACTATTAATGAGGTCAAATCGAACAGGTTGCGAGCATTGATCGCTGACAACTGTTCTTTTCTTCTCGTGCAGTTATACAGCGTTTGCGGTCAAGTTTGGACTTATTGTCATAAATTAATTAATCGCGTGCCTCCTACTTGTATTCCCGATTGAAGTTGTTACTGTTCATGCTTTACAATAGTATATTAAATTATTAACCTTTTTAATCATACTTGCACGAGAATCCAGCCAGTTACTGGTGAACTACATTCGATGAACTACCGTTATTTAAAAACGTACCTTTATAACCATGTGCATCCACCTCAGCTCCCTGGCATTTCCATCCATCTATTGGTAACTTTTATACAGCTTGTCGGTTTTGGTGGTTTCTCGGAGAATTCGTAATTGGCGTTGGTCAATACGTAAATTAAACGTATCACGTCCCTTTGTAATCGGGGCCCTCGCCACCTCGGAACAATCGGAAAAATACGAGCAATCGATCTACGTCCGTCTAACGGATCTTGAAATAACTAGCGGCGTTAGCTTTCTTCAGAAGGGTCGTTGGTCGTTGATTAATCCATGCATGAAAGATTGGCGGCCGAGAAACTGTGTGGAAAGAAACCGTTAACATATCCTCACACACATACAGTCAAGCAAACAGAACATACATACATGCATGCATGCATACATACATGCATGCATACATGCGTACATGCATGCATGCATGCATACATGCGTACATGCATGCATGCATACATGCATACATGCATGCATACATGCGTACATGCATGCACGCATACATGCATACATGCATACATACGTACACTGTACATACATACATACATGCATGCATACATGCGCACACGCGCCACGCGCACACGCACACACGCGCACACGCGCACACGCGCACACGCATCCTGCCCGAAGACAGGGGGTGCGATGCGTGCATACGCACCCCGTCCCATGTTGAGGCAAACGGGATGCAGTAGATTTTTTTGGAAGCCACAATAGCACGTCAATAACAAACCCCCTCCAAATCAACCACGCTACGGGGTCTGTACATACACACATCCATACGGTAGCGGATGTGAAAATATAACAGGAGATACGACAAAAGACTGTAGAGCTCGCTCGCACGATTTCCCGCTAACTATGTCGCTGCTGTCAGCGAAGCGCCAGTGTAGGTAATTACGACTCGAAAACGTATGGCTCATTTTATTATTAATCGCACTTTATGGCGCGAGATTTCAACGTGACTTCCTGACGTGTTCGTTGAAGGGCCTCGTACTCTGGGGTACCCATCATGATCTGTGTGCGTCATACATTAAGTGACGTTTCGTTCCTATCGATAACCTAAACCTACTACATCAAAGTAAAATCAGAAAGGAATAATAAAAAACAGTACAGGAGAAACTTTCACAAAGGAAGATATAAGGACATGAGAAAATACTTAACAAAGATAGACTGGAATGACACGCTTAAGAAAAAGACAGCAATAGAATGTTGATATATCTTGAGGAGTGAAATTGAGTGAATCGTCGATAAATTTGTTCCATTGAAAAAACACGGCAAACGGTCCAGAAAGAAACACTTATTGAAAGAAGCCATTAGAAAAATTAAGTACCAACAAATGATGTGGAAGTCATATAGACGTACTGGAAATGATGAAGACAACAACATTTATAAAGAAGCACTTAACCAAGCTACAACTGAAATTAGCTTGTAATACAAAATATGACAGGAAGAATTTTGTATGCATATGTTCGGAGCAAAGAGAAAGTTCAGAATAAGGTCGGTCCTCTAGAAGGTAGTGCTGGAGATATAATATCAGAGGGATTCTTGATAGCAGAAGACCTGAATGAGTATTTTAGTTCGGTATTTACCAGGGAAGATATTAGTTTATTGCCAGTACGAGAGGCTAAGTTCAAAGGGGCAGAATCAGATTATTTAGAATAGTTAATTTCAACACCGGAAATGGTACCTAAGAAAATTAGGGCTATGAAGGATAATAAATCACCTGGAATGGATGGGATTCCGCCCAAACTACTATTGGAAATTGTAGAACAAATTAGCATACCGCTTGCAACTGTTTACAACTTGTCATTAAACGAGGGAGTGGTTCCTTTAGAATGGAAAGAAGCAAACATTATACCGTTATTTAAAAAAGGTTCGAGAAACAAGTAAAAAAAACTACAGACCAGTGAGTTTAACATCAGTGATTTGCAACTTATTAGAAAGACTAAATAAAGATCACATGGCGGATTTTCTTGTTAAACATAACTTGATAAACCCATCTTAACATGGTAGTGGGGCAGCTGGTATGGACAGGCAGGACAAAAGCACAATTTTTTCCTGACGATCTGTGTGCCATGACTTTTAATACATGTATTGGAACCAAGTCACGTGACCTTGTTGGAACCTGTTTCAGCTACTTAGAAAAACAATGGTAGAACAAAACATTGAAAAATTCAGGTTTTTTTCAGTTAAATGCTCTGCTTTTCATGTAATTCGAAATATAGATATACTTTGGCAAGCTCAACACAAATCTGCTATCGGCTTTCAATTCCGAGCCATATTGGGGTCACCAGAGGTCAATGACAGGTCACATTGTTTCAATTTCAGCTTGTTTGAGCTAGTAAAGTGTACAGTGAGGTAGCTTGTTTGAGCTAGTAAAGTGCACAGTGATGTAGCTTTGCAAAATTGAGGGGCATTCCAGACAAAAGATCCAACTTTGTTTCTAACACTTTATTAGTCTTCGGTTTCCGTTTGGCTCGTTATAACATCTTTATTATTGAACTTACCACAAAGTAATGGGATAGCAAAATATGTTCAATGATCTTGCTTGAACATTTAGTAAAAATAGCTTGTTTTGTCTGATCAACGTTTTGCGAGTTCGGTTAAGAGTCGCATTTGGTTATATGTCGCATTTGCAGTTGCAAAGCTCAGTACATTTCCAGTGTGCCTTCAGAACACCTTGCGCCACAGCCACTCACGCTTTTACAGTGGCTGGTGCCTCTGCTAACATTTGTGCTGCCAGGCGTGATGATGATCTGCTTGTCTTCTTTGCATGCGGCAGACGCAACCTTGCTGGCGAGGAATGCAAAGTTCTTACTTACTGATGGTGTCACACATGTCTCCATCTGTATTCTGCATGACTATGTATAATCTGGAAAAGAGTGACACATCATCCTTCAGCAGCGAGATCTGCCCTGCCTGCTTGGTCTTTGCCTTGGGTGTTGGAGAACTAAACAGAGGCAGTGAGGTTTTCTTGATAGGCTGATGGATAGAGCGTCTGCGGTCAGTTAGCACTGATTGACGGTAGGCGTTGTCTTAGATGGCTGGAGTGTGGTCCTTCAGTCATAGTGTGTGTGAAGGCATCGTGCTGGAGTTTCGCCAGAGCACTCACTTGGTGGGCATGTCTAGTCCTGGTGAGGTGTGATGCCATGAGGAAGGAATCAGCTGTTCATTTGAGGCGATTCCTGCTTGGGTCAGAGGCATTCAAGTAGTTCCCGAATGTTTTCCACATTGCCATTTCAATATGGAGACCACCGAACATGATTACATACTTGTCCTCGCCATGTGTCTGAGGCCAAACATGGCCAGTGCATACAGTAGTGCATCTAAAGTACTCACTGGAATTTGTCCATGATTCATGAACCGAGTGGCTTCGTGCTGAACATTTATCCCATGCTTGATCACAGCAGCTGAAACAGCCTTCTCGTAGAACAGTGGCAGGAGTTGTGTGAGAGCGGGGTGTCTGACATTAGAGATGTTGTCCTGGTGACTGGCATAGTAGGCTGACCACACCACATCATCTCCCTTGGTTAACTCCTCCTTCTCGGTCAGCTTTGAAGCATGCTCCAGCCAACATTTCTCTTTCTTACGTGCCTCGTCCAGGCGTCCATCCACAGCTTTAATAGCATTGGATATATCGGGTACAGACATACTGGAAAAGAGTTGAAGCTGTCAGGTAACAAATTCTTCTTCTTTGTTTCTTTAGAGGGCAGTCGTATGCAATCTTGAGGGTATTGGACTTGGTAGGAACTAAAAGAGACTAATGCCTGTACCATTAAATTAGCCTTTGGTTGTGGTGCTTGATGGGTTGTGATCCAAGTTGTCTAAGGCACCGACAGTGAAGAGGCCTTTGCGTAGCTGGGCAGGACTCACAGAACCTTTGTCCATGATGCTCTCATATACAGCGGTAGCCAGATATTCCTCAAGTTTAAGTACCGATCATAGCTTATACTCAAACCCAATGTGTGCTGCAGCGTTAGCAACTTCTTGGACCTGGTTTGTGTGTGAACATTTAGTCCAAGGTAGAGGGGCAAGGGTGGTTCATGCTCCAACGAATGTCGAGAGCTGGCAGTTGAAGCAGCCATTCCCTTCATGATAGTTGGAGTCCTCTTCTTGCAATTAAACATGATCAATTGCGAGACCGTAAGGCATGCCTGGGAGTCTGTAGAATTCTGGTCCTCGAGGTCAGCTCCATTCAGAAGCATGCCTATCAGGGATTTGTGAGCTGTGTGGACAGCATTCTGTTGGCATCCAGATGGGAACAATGCATCGAAGTAAAACCCTTTAGAACGGAAAATATCGTCACTCATAATGCTGACAGCTTTCGCCAAAATCAATGCATCCCCGTCATAGTCTGACTTCAAACTGTCTTTTTTCTTTTCCTGCAAGCCTTGCCTGAAGACAATTAATAATACATTCTTGCCATCACTTTGCTTTTGCGCTTGTGTAAAGGACTTCAGAACGTGTTCCTTGAAACGAAGTCTGTTGATATCTCTACCAATACCAATGTCGGCCAAGCGATTTTCATAGAGCTTGCGCAGCGATGAAAACTTGAAATAGAAGGTTCCATCCTCTACATAATTATCAACATGCGCGACGAGCTCAACAAAGAATCTTGCTTTCGGTTTCTTCTCTTCCACGTCAGTTTCAGTGTAGTCTTGGCTTCTCCTCAAACAGGAACGATGGCGATTTCGCAGTCCAATCAAACAAGCACAATGATACTTTGCATCAATCGGTCACCAGCAGCAATCCTGGTCAGTATAGCTGTTTCCTGCAGATCTGCGGCCATGTTTATAATGTTTGTGTCTGCCTGAAGAGTTGCAAAGACATGTAGCTGCCCGTCACATTTGTTGCAGAATATGCACGTGCCAGCATCCGTGGGCATGTGGCGCTGACGTCGTTTGGCTGCAGCATCACTCTCAGTACTAGCGGCTCTCTCCCTCTTCCTTGCTCTTTCCAGTTTCTCCCCACAAAACTTGACATGACATGTTATATGCCACTGTGCACGATGCTGAATAAGCTGGGCCTTATCCACGTCCTCACTAAACTTAAGTGGGACCGGGAGTCCTCGAAACTGCCTGAATTTACTGACATTGTCGAAAACGTTCCGTATGCCTTTGAGCTGACCGTGTGTTGACGCACATTAAGGGGGCATCGGCGTGTTTCCGAGGTTTTCGTGTGCTACTTTCGCTCGGTACCCCCTCACCCCCAGTGTATATATGATGACATGTGTTACAGAATTGTTCATGCAGCCCTTTCTCTGTTTGTATAAAGTTACACCAACTATTGCGTAGGTTGGTAATGGGCAATCCAAATTTATTAATTCACAGGGATTGCCACTGTGCACAGACAATCTATACAGTGTATTTCGCATCCTGTGCACAGACAGGTACATAAAGATTACTGATCTATGTACCGCATATGCTATGTACTACAATTTGTACATATATATAATAATTTTCCATTCTAGCTAGTTAGTGACTGAAAAAACCCTTGAATGCTGTTAGACATATTTACAGCGTACGAACTGTCACAGATTTACAATATATAATTCAAGGGAAAAGATACCTCTGTGCATACTGCACACCTTCTATATTACTAGCTAGATTATTTACCGCAATTTGCTATATACAAAAGTGGGGGGCTCAAACCCCCTTAGTGATCTGATATTGACCATGCTAAATTGCAGATATTATGTAAAAGACAATACATGTACATCAACGACACACTGGGAGGGTGGGAGGGAATCAAAATTTTGTTGATAGTTGAAGACGAAGTGTTCTGTACGGCAATGCGAATCGAACTGAACGAGAACCACGATTCTCTGTTCCTACTGCAAACATTTTCCCGCGCACGCGCTGCTGGCCAATCGCGTGCCGCTCAGGTGACGCGGTTTAATTAGCATTCTGGGCCAGCTTAATTAAGCGCTGGGGCGAATTAAAGGGGTGTGCAGTATTAGAGGGGAATCAGGTTGTTTTTACCACCTAGCTTATCCGCTAGGTGCTCGCTACGTTGTTACACAAAAAAGCTTTTCATCCTGAAGGCCAAAAATTCATGTCTACTGACATATTGAGCACAAAGTCCAGTCCATTATGCGCAACTGCACACAATGGACAGTCTGAAATAGAAAGACGTATTCTTTTGTATGGAAGCGGCGTTGTTTACATCCGGTTAGCGTATGTAGTGCCATAAGTGATATGGACAAAAATACGTGCTTGGGTTGCAAACATCGTCACGCGTTATCCCGTCGCAGTTGCGTTATCCCTGTATCGATTATTACATTTCAGCAAGTTACCAAACACCAGCAATGTTATCTGGATTAGTTTTTTGCAAGTCAGCCAATTCTAAGTACTACGTAGGGCAGCTAAAACCATCGTGCACCCGGTGGCGAACAGGCTAAAGTGAAACAAAATAACCCTTTATTGACCTCTGGTGACCCAAATATTGCTCGGAATGGAAAGCTGATAGAAGATTCATGATTAACGTGCAAAAGTGTTCATAGATCCCGAATTATACGACAATCGGAGCATTTAACTGAAAAACATAATTTTTTCTTTAAATAAATGTTTTAAATAGCTGAAACTGGCTTCAGAAAGGTCACATGACTTGGTTCAAATAAAATTATGAACCATAGATTGTCAGGAAAGAAATTGGTGCTTTTGTCCAGCATGTCCTGATAATGTCAAAATTTTGCCCTAAGCTGCCTCACTATGGGTTTCTAAAAGCGAGATCATGCTTAACAAATATGTTATGTTTTTTTGGAAGACATCACTAAGTGGGTAGACGAGGGATCACCAGTAGATATTATCTACTTAGATTTTCAGAAAGCTTTCGACAAAGTGCCACATCAAAGATTACTGCTTAAGCTAAAGGCGCGTGGCATAGGGGATGGTATAATTAACTGGACAGAAAAATGGCTGATTGACAGAAGACAACGTGCAGTAGTTGATGGGGAGGCTTCAAACTGGAAATCGGTATTGAGTGGGGCACCACAGGGATCAGTACTAGGACCTATATTATTCTTAATATATATCAACGATTTGGGTGATGAAATAACAAGCAAGGTGTTGAAATGTGCGGATGATACAAATTGTTTAGAAGGATTAAACGTGATGGAGATAGTCAGCATTTACAAGATGATCATGACAGGTTGATAAAATGGTCTGAAGAATGGCACATGTTGTTAAATTTTGGGAAATGTAAATGCCCCCATGCACACAGGACATGGGAACGAAGATGTACAATATACAATGGGGGTACGGTACTAAGTACTACTGTAAAACAGACTTAGGGTTAACCATTAGTGCTGATATGAAGATTTCAGAGTAGTGCGCAATTGCAGCTTCAAAGGGAAATCAAATTCTTGGATTAATTAGGCGAAATATTGCGTATACGGAAAAAGAACTAATAATACCGCTGTACAAAACAACAGTTAGGCCTCATTTAAAATATTGTATACAAGCATGGAGGCTATATTGCAAGAAAGACATAGATATGCTAGAAGGAGTACAGAGGAGAGCGACTAAAATGATACCAAAACTGAGAGATCTTAGTTACGAAATACACCTAAAAATGTGGTTTGACAACACTAGAGACCTGGAGTTTGAGAGGAGATCAGATTCATTTTTTTAAATACTGAATGGTTATGAAAATATTGATAGAAATATTGTTTCTCTTTTAAGAAAGATAGAAGGACTAGGGGACATGAAGTTACATTAGTAAAGGAGCAGTGTATATTAGATATAAGAAAGTTCTCATTTTCACAAAGGACTATAAATGATTGGAACAGATTATTTGCTGGTTGTGTGGTGCTATTAGCGCGAATATGTTTAAAACCAGACCAGACCAGACCAGACCACACCAGACCACGCCAGACTACCTCCAACTGCAGTGTATCCACTAAATCGACTGCGCTCTACTCGAAAACCTTGGAATAGGTCAGACTGGGCCCGTATTCTCGAACGACTTACGAATTTCTTAGCGCCATTTTCCCGTAAAAATGACGTTAAAAGAGCGTAAGTTACGATTTTTTCACAAAAGCAATTCTCGAAACACTTACGATATTAACGTTCGCAAATAAGGCGTATGTTTCATCGTAAAGTTATGCCAACGCAAGGTCGCGTAACGTTTTCGTAACTTTCACGGTACTGTGTTCAGATGGCCATTTCTCCGTCATTTAATGTAACAACGTCGCCAAAATGCATTAGTACATTGTGTGTGATTCAGTGACACTGATGTGTGTTTGTCAATTTTTATTGACCGCTGTAATTGCATAAATACCGTCTTTGAATCCGATGGCATGAAAATATGTATATTCTAAAACAAAATGACACTTTAAACCAAGATACGCTAATAAAATAAACATTACCATATGATACAGATGTGTGGATGGTTGCAAACGAGTAATACAATAAATATGTTTTTTTTTTTTGCCAATTTCATATATAAATTATGCTGTTCCACCACATCTGCGTAAAACGTAATGGGTATCTAAACCTGGGTCCCATTTTCAGAGATATTCTGCTTGGGAAATGCTATATCGAATGCACCAATATTATGACAACAGGTGATTGATTGCATCAGCATCATTTATTCATGCATTGACATTTCTATCCAAAACAAACACGTAATATTATATATACACTATATACATACATGTAACATTATTTATAGGTGTATATAATTATATATATATTATATACATATATATTATATATACGTGTATATGTGTGTGTATGTATGTATATAATATATACACGTTTGACTACAGCTACAGACACAAAATTACATTTATAAATATAATGTGAATATTCCTATATTATTGACATAAGTTTGGTATTAACAGTGCATATACAGTAAACTTAAGATATCACAAATTCGTTTAAAATGAATGTCCCTTGTATTGAATAAATGAATTGGTCCCAATTTCTTTTAATATACATTAAATTTCAGATGCGACGAATTTCTGATATAAATTGACCAGTGCCGAACAATTCGTTATATCCACGGTTTACCGTTGCGTTTTTCAATTTTCCCATAAAAAATTGCATTTTTTAAAGAGCATCTAGTGTTTGCACATAGGCTGCTCGCATTCATTGCCAAACTAGCAATCATAGTCATGGAGAAATTGACAATGACAATTACGGGCAGATCTATACAAAACAATTATTTTTGTCCATGTTTAGCGCATCCTTTTTTCCAGGTGCCAATGGTCTAATTTCTTTTCTCGCCAAACCGACTTACCGACAGAAAACATAGTTATTTTGACTTTGTAGTCATTTTATAAATTGGAACACAACTGAAAATCAATATAATATATGTTAACATACTGCTTTTACCAGTATATCTGAGAGTACCAGGCAATTAGTTTTTATATAGTTTCCTAAGCGATTGATCTGCTTCATAAAATACTTTATATAATTTATTTTGAAAAATAAATATTATTGTTAACAATTTAAAAAAAAAAACAATAATGAATATTAATTAAAGGTATTACAATAATTCTAGATTTCAAAAGAAAACAAGAAACGTGCCTGCATAATTAAATATATCAGTAAACGGATATAAAAGACAGCCACTAATTAGTATTTCCTATGTAATGTGAATTGATGGTGGTCTTCCTGGTGTTCATAGCATGTCCAAGTTTCAATGTATCCTCGAGACATTGCGAATAGAAGAGATGCTCAACCACACATAGGCTCGCAGAACGGTAATGTTAATGGGACCAAATGTTGATAATGACGTCATTGCAGCACCACCACATGGAGCAGCGCAGGCTGAGCATGATTCACATATTGTTTGGCCACTTCAGATTTTTATTTTCTGCAGCTAAACATCATTTTGGTGCTGCTGCATGTCGAGTTGTAATTTCCATATTAATTTCAGGATGCAGCAGTCATTCCAATGAGTCAATTTTCTTTCTGAAAACACACATTTAGCACATCATAAATATGTTATGTCATTTGTAAATACAACCATATTGTAAATACAACCATATACACAGTGTTTCACTCTGATACTTGTGAAACATAACATATAATAAATGTAGACATGTGATACATACTTATACTGTTTACTATGTTTAGTCTCCGTATATGTTACATGGACGAAGCAGATACTACAAAACAATTTTTTTAATGTATGAGCAATTTCATTATTAGACTAATAGCTTTTATTCTGCATTAAAAGAATAAATAACTAAAACATTTTTCTTCTTCATATAACTGCATGAGACACGCTGTGTTATAAACATCTCAGTGTATCTAAAACCATTCAACACATACATGCTAAGTCTAAGAACTGAACCAACTATGAAACATTGACTGGCTTTGGGCTTGGCTTGATCTTGCTTGCGTTTTGTTTCTGTCATTTCCGTTCAAAAGCTTCGCTGGCGTTACGCCCGTTATTACTTATGCATCAACATTTCTCAATGGCAGTGCTACATTGTGTTTTGCATAGTAGCTATATGGAATAATCACCAGTTTCCCTTGAATATTTGTCTGTGTTATTATTTTTCAGTTACCACCAGAAACAAACGAGTAGCGCTAAAACGGTAAAATATAGCAAAATACCAGTGATCGTAACCGTTGAAACGCAAGCAAAACATCGCGAGATTTCCGTACGCAAGTTGCGAATTTATTAGTTGCGAAAATTCGCAAGCGTTTTGAGAATACCAACTTACGAAATTTCGCAGCTAATTAGTTATCCTCCATATTGGCGCAACTTCGTACGTGCGAAATATGTTTCTTCGAGAATACGGGCCCTGACACCGACTAGTTGTGACGTAGACGAAAGTGTTCAAGTTTACGTGATCATGACGTCACACCTGCTTCGAGTGTTGCTCAGTCTGGTCAGGTAAAAAGTGCCAGTGTACCCACATGTACGCGCACAAACACGCATACACACGCATACACACGCATACACACGCACACAACCACATCACTCACCACATCACACACATACGCACGCGCGAACGCACGCACACACAGACATACACACAAAACACGCACGCACACGCCCACGTACGCGCACACCACACACACACGTACGCACGCGATTGCTTTCTCTCGCTCGCTCATTCATTCCCCCACACCCTTATACACTCACTCATTCAGTCACAAACACACTCATCTACCTTCCCAATAAACTACTCACTGACTCACTCACTGACCCACAAAAGAGTACGTGCGCAGTAAGCATGTTTATATGCAAATGATGGTAATATTAACGTTCAGTTACTTCTAAATAACTTCTACATGGTTATTAACATATTTGATATGTTAAAATGTATGGTTTGAATAAAATAAACTGTTTGAATACCTTTGCTCAGCTTAAGCAAGCAGCAGCTTACACATGTTGGATCAAGGGGTGATGCATGGGGTGCGTTGTTTGGTTTTGAGGATTTGTGATACTATAATCATGTGTTCTTGTTCATTTAACGAGATTTTAGAAGTATAACAAAGTGGGTTTGTGCAGGGCTACTAGGGGAGAGGATGAATGACAGAAGAATGAGAGGGCGTGAGAGGAAGTAGGCCGGGGCGGTAGTTTGATGTACAGGCAGGCGGGCGGACGCGCATGAGGCACCATTACGCAAAGAAACATACTTGTGCACTCAGTTGATCTTACTACAATTGAGCCGTATCGACCGATGCGATATGCACCAGACCGACTCGTGTGCAGAAGGGTCTAACGGCCCGCGAGTCGACGACGGACCGGTCGGAGAGAGTTCGTCGATCGTTCGTTCGCGCGTCCGTTCGGCTATCCATGCAGCGCGCTCGTCGACAACGCGCGCACATAAATTATGCGAATACGGTAGCGGTAATGACGCCGCCGCCACCGCCGCCGCCGCCGCCGCCGTCGTTGCAGCTGCAGCAACAAGCGACTCGGCCATCACGGGAACGAAACGAACCGGCGCGCAGGAAGTGGCAGTAGACAAAACGATGGACGACTCGACCGCCGATGGCTTGGTCGCCGTAAACCGGAGAACTACGCAAGGCCTACTATGAGGCGACAGCCGCAGTTCGACGCTGTATTATACTGTGAGCGTGCGTCGCGCCAGCAGGCGGGATATGTGGCTGTTGTTGATCGCGTGCGTTACCGTGAGCGTGCGGACGAGCTGCGGCGCCGGCCAGCCTGCCGAGCAGCAGCCGCTCTACCAGGCATCCCCGTCCGCCGTCGGACAGCTAGAGACTTACCACGGTGAGTGAGTGACTGGCTGCATGAGTGAGTGAGAGAGAGAGAGAGAGAGAGAGAGAGAGTGTGTGTGTGTGTGTGTGTGAGTGCGCGTGCGTGTGTACGTGCGTACGCATGTCACGCGAGCGGTTTTTGCATTGCTTATTGTATGCGCCTGAATGGAGTCTTGACAATTCTAGGCATAACAGTGTAATCCAGTAATACAGTCAATGATTCATTCATCCACATAGTTCTACTTCCATACCGTTCGCATTTCCATCCACCCATCCATCCATCCACCCACCCATCCTCCCAAGAACCGACCTCCTCCCCACACCATCACTGTTCATGCCGCTCGATCCACACTACAACAATACATCGCCATGATGTACTGTGATTACTAACAACGCGCTTCCTGAACTTGCGTGCGTGCGTCTGTGTGTGCGTACGTACGCTCGCCCTACTGTCGTGTCGTCCGCTGGAGCACTTATCGCGCCGCCTAAAACCGACGCCTTATTATCATCGTCCGTCAACCGGTCGGCGTGGCGGATCCGCACGTGCATCCACGCGCCACCATTGACGGCAACGCGTCAACTAACCTCACGGCGGGACAGGCTTCTTCAAGTCAGTGTCGGCGATGCGATCTTACCCAAATTGTGAAAACAAATAACCCATTGCGACATAAAACCAACTGTCGCAAACACCGCTTAACCGCAGTGTTTGTTGTATTACCACGACCAACCCTGTGTCGCATACTCCGGCTGTCCGCCATTGTCCTCTATCCTACACACGGCAATGGATTCGTCCGCGCCAATTACCCGCTTCCAACTAACATAAATGCACTGTTGTGCATTATCAGACGGCATCGTAACGACCCCGACCCGTCCCAGACAATACAACGACTGCAGGCTTATTGTTGGCGTTTTCAATAATAGCCTCGTGTGCTTTTGTCGACGGCTGTATTTCTGCTACGTGCAGCGCCCGCTCGGTATTGATTATGCACGATGTTTGTGCGTGGCGCGACCCTTATTCCGCCACTAGATGGTCGACATCGTTTCACATACGATGACGTTGAACGCATTCACTTGTTCACGTAGAACTAACAAAAACGACGCTAAGATTTACACTTTACGTCGTAGTTTTTACATACGAACTCTTCGCATTATCGTAATGTGTGATTGACATTATTTGTGTACACGATACAAGTTCCCCATATCCTTAATTGGTTTCTATATTTCCATTATCCGTGAGTCACGTTGTGGCGAACCGTACAATTTATAGCGACATTATGAGGCAGTTCGTTAGCCAAAATGGGTTACTCGAAATAACGTCATATTACGTGTGCCCGCGATGCGATTCTGTGAACACATGGTTACGCAGTTCCGATACATTTAGTTCGATTTGTTTCCGTTTTACATAAATACACAACATTACTAAATGAAATAACATTTAGTCACCTCGTCAGTGGTCGGGCGTATATCTATCCATTTCCGCCCTCTTAAATGTATATAATTTATATGTATCGAACAAGACGAGAACGCTTTTAAATATTTATCATTGCCATAAGCAAAACTTATACAATAAAAGGCGACCTTTGAATGTCATTAACATGGCATTACCTGTACGGTGGTGTCACGCATTGATTAATCTGCTGCATGGCGACGCTGTATTGTGTTTAGTGCGTTGTATTCGGTGGAAAACACGGGCATGCATTGTATTTTGTTTATATAACATCCCGCTAGGATTGCAGTTTGTTTACGTCGTACTGCGCTAGTACGACCTGTCTCGTGGGGGCCTAGGGGCGGGATGAATGCTGGGAAATAACGAATATGTTGTTTACTTATAGTACAGTATCCATTGACTACAATTCACCTCAGATTGTAACGAGCAGAAAGTGAACAATACGCGAAAGAAATCTTTCTTAAATGTGGATAGTTGCTATTTTTAATAAACGATAACAAGTATCGATGCATTCAGAATGCAAAATTTAAAATAAACTAAATGGCAAAACTAGATATATAAACAAATTCCAGTAAACAAATGTACAAATGCATATTAACTGTGACCGGGTGAGAAGTTTGACAACATTATAATGTTTAAGATGTCGTTGGTGTTTCGACTACTACGCGTTTGCCCGTGAATTTACATAGTGAACAGATGACACTTTACTCATGGATTATAATGAATTAATTCTGCTGGAAACTACAGTACAGATAATTCCCCAAGGTTTGTGAACAGTGCCATTTTGCGACGTCACCTCCCCCACACGCCGCTCAGTTGGTCAGCCTCCTGCACAGCCGTCTTGGCGGTTGAGCCGTTTTCTTGCACCAGCATCTAATCGCAGTTGATGCAACGCATTGCAGTAGGATGACTTCTGGTGCACCTAACTCACACCACCGGACCTGATCTCAGTGGTACTTCATAAGTAAAGCTTCAGGCCATTTCAATTCGGTGTACAATTCAATGCTATATAGTGCAAAGCGATTTGAACAGTCTCTCTGGTGCAGCAATCGAGAAAGCCCTGGTGACAAGCGGACATAAAATTACAGGAAAACAAGTCACTGAAATAATGTCACAATTATGGCTAGGGAAACGTTACAGGAAATATAATCCCAACATTAGTTTATTCGACAATTATATACTACACATACAAACTGTTGCACATTTTGACTAATAATTAAACACAATAATGTTTGATGATAAAATGAATATTCCGAAGAAACATTGCCACACTCTAGCATATTATCGCAGATAGTTAAACACAACATATTTTGATTATACTGAATTATTCCGAAAGGGCTCTGACCTAGTTTTGCACATTTTCATCGATTTAAGCGAGATTTGTAAATTAATTGTTTAGTTATTTTATCGTTAGTTTAATGTTGACGATTAAGACGACTCTTCACCCTAATGTATTTAATATTTCCATTAATACAAAGACCTCTACAGTTAATGTTATGACATGTTTTCCTGTATCTTCAATTCATGTGACCTTTCCGTGACTTTTTCCTGTAGCCATTTATTAGGCAATTGCAATAATGTTGACAATCATACGACACAAGTCCTCCACACCTTGTTGCATGCCCACAACGACCCGTGTAGTACACACAATTCTTTGTGCACTTATAAAGTGCTAGCTACACCTAGCTACACCTCGTTAGCTTATAACACACCATGTCCATAAGTTAAGAGGATGACACAAGTAAGCAAGTAAGTAATTAAGTAAGTAAATAGTACGTAAGTTTACACTCATTCATGATGCAACATACCGTTACATTATTTTCGTTTTAATCTATTCCGGGCGCCGGGAAATTTACGCAGTCATCAATTTCGGCAGGTAAACTGATATGTCCCGGTAAATCGAACGTAAAGGCACAATGTCACTGTTTGGAGAGTAGCTCACCACTCATTTCGACCATAGTGTCCATCTTATTCCGACAAGGAAGAAGCATATTGGATTAGCAGCTAACACGTATGTAATGACTCTGCGAATGGAGAAAGAAAGAGGCGATGGGCACCGTCACCCGGGGGGAGATATGGCCAGACTGATCCCAAAGTTAGCGTTTTGATATGTATAGATACTATAGCTGCCAACATGATTGTAATTATACTTTCTGTGAATTTTCATTGAAATAAACAAATAAATACAACTGGGAACGTAGTTATTATATAAATTTAAGGACATATATTGTAAAACATGTTTACTACGACACCTGTTTATGTTGTTAATTAACAAAATACACTAACAACTAGTAAACAGGTAAGGTACAAAAAAAGACTATCTCATATTCCCATCAGTCTGTGAGAGATTTGCACATGGTGAATGGAATGAATCGGAAGAGGACGAGAGACGAAGATCGGTCGGTCCCGATCAGCTGGAATCATTTAATCGTAATCTGCTATTTACCCAGCTATCAGTAGCGCCGATGTGGTCCAAAGATACCGGTCGACTGAGGCACGAGACTCATGTGTGTTTGATCTCTATTTTTAAAAAGGTACCCAGTTTATTCGTTTGAACGAAGATCACCGCATGTTTCAGTGAGCTATATATAATCTCTCGTCGTCTTTCGCGCTGAGTATATTACGTTTATAAGTCAGTCTGTCTTCAGGAATTATGTCAATGATATATATTATCGCACTCACCGTAGTCTGCGTTCAGTTGCCACGGAGTGTTACGTAACGTATTGAAAACTACTTATCAGCGACTACACGAGAGAACAATTATGGAAAATCTTCGTTCCGTGTTGTGGCGTTCACCAAATGTGAGAAATATTGTGCGTGTGTGTGCGTGCGTATGTGCGTGCGTGTGTGTGTTTGTGCGTGTACGTGTTTGTATGTATATGATCATACGCACGACATATAGATGAATACACATATATAGGTTTATGAAAATGTCTATGTGCTAAACAGTTATTTTGTAAGTTGATGATAATATGTGTACATCCATGCTAATGCTGTGAACACTGCCGTTTTAGAAAAAAATGAAATATAACCTTGTCAATAGTCTATGATATGTATCCAAGATAGGCCGTTTGTATGCGTTATTCTGATTCCAACGAGACATGGCGATATTACATATGCCGGTACATTGTCCGTGAGAATATGTACGACTCCATCACCGAGTCTGCAACAATAGCAAATACCCGCAACCTGTGTGTACAATCCCATACCTAAACACCATATTTTGAGTCTAGGAACCAGCGGTTTAGCAACAAATCCTTTCAGCACCATTTTTGCAACCGACCGACTGGATTTGCATCTTATGTAGCAAACGCAATGGGTGTGTCGTAAAGCCGCATCGATTGCGGGTCGGTAGTGCGTAAAACACGCGCTGTTTACGGGACGGCGGGGAGACGGTCGCTGGCCGATCGACAGTCGTTATTGTGACTTGGAGACAACGCGTCTCTGGTTCCTCGTATCCAGTTACATGGGCCAGGCCGGGGTATGGTTGATCGTAACTAATTCAGTTCCACCGAATTTGTTGGAAGTGGTGCAGTGGCGAGATAACAATAGTGCAATGATAAATAACACAACAACATTATGGTAGATTATTAGGCATTCACAATTGGAAAATAAACATTCTTAATATGATGACACTACAATGAATTAGATAAATGGAAAATAATGTTACAAAATAGTTTAGACGTCATAGTCTTAAATATAATATATGATGATAAGAGGCATCTCAACAAGGCTAAACAGCAACTATATGGGGCCATATGCATGAAACTGTGATTATAGAACATTCACGTCAGGTGTTTGACATGTATGTATATTAAAAGTGCAGACATATTGCAAAACAGCCATATAAGAGTGAATACACCGATCCCTGAATCCATAACATATATCATCAGACGTAGGTGATACCGGGCAATAATGTATTGGGAGACGTGAAATGGTTGGGGTGCGTTTTCCCTATATCATCAGAGAACCTTGTTAGGCAAGCACTCAAGCAGGTATAAGGACAGCAGAACAGAGGTAGAGCTGGAGGGACCAAATCAGAAATTTTACTGAGCATCCGGTTTCACCGGAACGGAGTAGATAAAGCAGCGTGAAAGGATGCAACTTTCCGGAGAACAGCGATGGGTTAATATGGTATTCTAGGTTAAGTCAAGTTTCTTTAAATGAAATGTCTATATAGGTAAAGACTGCAAATATGATGTTACCCATTGAATTGACCACTGATGAAGCGCCCTTTGGGATTAGACCAAAGTTCTGAAATCCGTCTTGAGTTACGTGAATAAATCAGACCAGTCACTGTTTCACTAATTGCATTCTCGGTTGTCATTGATCATAGAGTTATGTGATCATAGAGGTGATCGTACAGATGATCGACGAGGTTGTCATCAAGTTAATGACTACTGACCATTTCTTTGACACATTCCAGAGTCAGGTATTGTTGTTTGCGTTGATTATACGTACGCGCAAATATGTTTATGTATTAAATGTTAGATCAATATGTATTGGCAGTTCAATTACTGATAAACAAGATTTTCTTAATACACACTGCTTTGTGAGGATCATATTAGACAGTTTTCCCTTCAACCAAATACATGTCGCTATTTTGTTTGATCACAGTACAATTAATGCTTGTAAATAATTGTTTTTATGTATATGTACACCTACCTTTTTAACAGTTGATGATGTTTATTATTTGTGAGCCGTATGTGTGGCCCACCAACATTTATCTATCAGATTTGAACAACATACATGAAACAGTGTTTGACGAAATGTCCCGTATACTACGGAATATGGCGGAACAATACATCTGAATATATGTTTGCAAAAGTAATTGATTACCAACATTCAGTTGCCAGACTATCTTTTTTCGAAATGTACCCATCTCATGCATATCTGAATGGTTCGACGTAACAACGATTGTAGACACGATAGATGGATACTCGATATTGCTTATCTTATCTGCCATGTTTGCTTTAGAACGCGACTATTTGTCCGCGTGTGTCCAGTATCACTTTACACTCAAAACACACGTGCAGAAGTGATTGCTTAGATAACCACACTTTTTTGTATCGCCCATTGTTATTCTTGGTTCTAAATCAATATGCGGCTTCCTGTTGAATAACAACAATATCCAAAGTTTTATTTCCCGAAAGCCAACGAAAGCTTCGAGTATGCGGTGTAGCATAATACATTCGCGTGTTATGTGTCACAGTGATACAGTGATACAGTGATACAGTGATACAGTGATACAGTGTGATTTCGGCGGCACGTGATTCTATAACTGTTCGTGTCCAACCATTAGTGTCCTACTACTGGTCACCTCACCGGAGTTTATTCAAGTAGTCACCGATGAATGGAACATATTTTGTTTTCTACGGTATGATTTTTGATGTTATTATTCAATCGTTGATACTTGCAGTGTTTCACCGTCTTAAAACATGCTAGTTCAATTTGAAGAATTACACGTATTTGATACAGTCATTGACTTTCGCTGACATAATTATTTACTGTTCAAGATTGTCCTTAGCAAGCTTACTGATATTTGGAATTAAGTTGCCAATTATAGTTGTAGTTTATGGCTTAACAACAGTAGTAACTAGCCAAATACGATGGAAAGTGCAAAAGACGTACGCACGCACGCACGCACGCACGCGCCCCACACACTCGTGTTTCTCTACGCTTAGGTCTGTCTATTGTCAAATATATATATATATTTCTTTCAATCTCTCTCTCTCTCTCTCTCTCTCTCTCTCTCTCTCTCTCTCTCTCTCTCTCTCTCTCTCTCTGTCTCTCTCTCTCTCTCTTTCTCTCCCTCTCTCTCTCTCTCTGTCTCTATCTCTCTCTCTGGTCTGTCTGTCTCTCTCTCTGTCTCTCTCTCTCTCTCTCTCTCTCTCTCTCTCTCTCTCTCTCTCTCTCTCTCTCTCTCTCTCTCTCTCTCTCTCTCTCTCTCTCTCACACACACACTCGCATGCACGCATGCACGCACGCACGCACGCACGCACACACAAACTAGCCCACGTACTGGTGACGCCGACTATCTGCCATCATTGTATCATTGGATTAGAGCGGGCGGGCAGTACTGAGACTGGCCAAGGCTCTGGCAGTCGTGGGTTGCTGCTCCGCCACGCGCCAATAAAACATGCATCATTTTGAATATCCCGCAGAGAGGCCGCGTCGCCATAGTCGTGTCGATCTATCGTCCGGCCGCGTTTTATTTATACACACGCAACGCAGGATGCGCGCGTGTGGCTCCGACTGCGGGGAACTGTCGCTTGCTCTGTCACTGCGTGTCCGCCAGTGTCTCATGCTACGTTGTTGTCATTCGATCATTTCATTCTTTTCCTTTGTGTGTATTTGTGTACGTTCGTTCATCTTTCTAGCTCTGCC
>CM034531.1:85540835-85579366 GCA_020002185.1 Paraescarpia echinospica
CAGTAGTAGTAGTAGTAGTAGTAGTAGCAGCAGCAGCAGCAGCAGCAGCAGCAGCAGCAGCAGCAGCAGCAGTAGTAGTAGTAGTAGTAGTAGCAGCAGCAGCAGCAGCAGCAGCAGCAGCAGCAGCAGCAGCCGTAGTAGTAGTAGTAGTAATAGTAATAGTAGTAGAAGTGGGACGTATGGTAGAGTTAAATTAATAATAAACCAGACATGTTTTGGCGATCGTGTCTTTTCCTATTTAAATATATGTCAATGTTAGTTAGTTTAGTGTTTTCCTGTGTTCGTTGTCGCTATAATAGTTGGACTATTTTTAGAATTAACCTGCGTTCCATTCTGTGTTTTTGTTGTCGCTCGAAATGTTTCAGAATCATTTCCCCAAAAATCGAACCTACCTAGTATTCGCTACAACGTGTCATCTTTTTGTGCAAATGTGTTATATAATTTTGATGAAAACATCGGCCAAACTACTCAATATATTTTTCTTTTAACCGCACTGAAACCAGGCGAAAAAAGAATAAACGTGGCACATTTCTGGCCTAAAGGCTGAATGAAATGCGGAAGTAGTGATATTGTGTCAGTCGCCGCAGCCATGTGGGGCCTCGGAAAATCCCCACGAATCAATGACTTTGTCGCAGCGAATGGTGCCCATGTATTGACGCGCTTACAGCGTCAGACTTGCTAACGTTGCGGCTGTTTGACACAGGTACACTTTGGTCCACATATACCGCTTCACCTGCGGCTGGAATACTTAGAAACTACTGATGTGTGTTTTAAACACGAACGGTAGGATCAATGTCATCTTTCCTACAAAGGAAAAGAAGAACCTTTCTAAACAGCTACAGTAGTCATTTCGATATATTATGGGCAAACTACAGAAAAGAAAACAGAACAAAATAAAGACAAATAAGAAGAAGAAGAAAATGAGGGGGAGGAGGAGGAGGAGAAAGAGGAGGAGGAGGAAGAAGAAGAGGTGGATGAGGAGGAGAAGGAGGAGAAAGAGATGGAGGATGTAGAGGAGGTGGAGGAGGAGGAGAAAGAGGCGGAGGAAGAAGAGGAGGTGGATGAGGAGGAGGAGGAGGAAGGGGAGGTGGAGGAGGCTACAATGGCGATGAAGACGACGAATGCATGAATATATAATTATGTGATACTTTGGTAAATGAGAAAATCTAGCTTTTAATAGTGATCGAGAAATACAAATTGGCGAGAAAATATCAAATTGTCGACTAAACCAAAGTTTTGGAAGGATTGGCAAAATTAGAAGGTAAGCCACACACGTATGGCAGATAGCAGATAATGCCAGCATTCGGAGCCGTTTGGTTGAACGGAAAGTGAGGCAAAAGGAGCATGCATCAAACAGAACAAGAAACTAAACTTGCTTAGTTTACATAGAAACAATACTATTATTATGATATGAACAGTTATTTGTTAGGACACCCTGTAATTCGATATATATATATATATATATATGTATGGCCGGGAATTCGAACAGAACGGTATTTGGTTTAAACAAAAACATTTTAATACAGCTTCCCCCAAAGTTTCGTTGTTTCATAATAGCAATTAGTAAGACAAACACTAGGACATTAGCAGCTACTAACGTAATTACGTGCAGTCTATCCAGATGTTTCATTAAGTCTATAAATTATGGACAGTTTTCTTTTAAAAACACGCCATATTGACAATGTAACTTTCTGTATAGCAACCAATATTCACATTGGAGCGCGGGATATAACACATTATCGATTGACGTTACACGAGATCGAATCGGAAGAACATAGAACGGATGATGATGTTCACCTGACGCAGTGGAGCCAACAACCTCAGACAGCAGATAAGGAAGGAGGTGGAAGACCCGGCGAGGAGTAGACAGGATCTGTCGTCAGCGCCGGCCCAGGCGTTGAGCGAGTGGAAGGTGATGAGAGACGTGTTTACGTTCACAGGCCCAAACATTGGTTTAGTCAGACGGTGTGCCACTGGTTCTGCTTAACCCCATAAGGCCACTACTTATATTCCTAATGGCGATATGCAGAAAAAGTACCGCTTAAGATACTGTCCACGATGTTTTGTGGTCTATCGTGGTGATCATGTGGACATGCCGCTCAAGGGTGTTAAAATCGCGCTGTTGGCAACGTTTAAGTTCTATCTGACGCCATATCTGTGGTGCAACCAAATATACTGACAAATGACAACACAGGTTATTAATATTTACTAGTTTGACACGATAAACAATTGTACTAGTTCCACATTACAGTGATTTGAGAAGGCGGACGCGTGACAGTTAACAGGTGTATGAGAACAAGCGATGATAAGACAGTTCTACCATAGTGGACATCCTACAAACCTTAGCTTCGATGTCATTCACACAGTCCTTCGATCCAGTTCCCGTATCCTGTTTATTGAATTGATCTGGGGATAATCGCCCTTGATCTGACCAACTAGCTATATTGGTTTGTGCAACACTCCGCAGATATTCCAAATTTTATGAAATTTTTTTTTTTTAAGCCAAGCCTCTCTTTCGTTGTAAAATGGCGATCGTGTGAAAAACTTCGGAACGTTCACAGCCTACATTCGTTAATCTATATGTACCCTCTCCATAGGCGACGTGTCATCGTTACAAAAGTTTTATAAATGTTGCATCGAAACAAACACGTGAATTTGACAGAAAGATATGATTATTATATTCGATGATTTGCGTTGAGGTGAAAACAACGGATTGTGGTTTTATGGTTCTTCGCCCATTGTATCTTTGACATCGGACCTAGTCTCACCATTCCTTACTTTGGTCTCTTACCACTGTGTGTTGTCATATCCTTTCAATTCTCAGTATGTTGTCGCATGGTTCAGTTTCCATTGTCTCGTACTATTTGTTAATGACCCACTCGTTGTGTTGTTTGTTCATTTGTTTACTGTCCCTGTTTTTGGTTGAAGTCTTAAGTGCCGTCGTATTCATGACATCAATGCCGAACTTCTACATTGGTTCAATGTTCACAATCCGTAACACACATTCAACCAAACGCCTCTCCACCCATCGTTGCATAAATTCAACACTTGCTGCATTACCTTCTTCCTCGTATTTTTAGCCATCACATAGACGCTGCTGTATTCTGCTACTTCTGTGGTACGCGGTGGCGTAGTTCATAGAATAGTTGATTCTCGCATAATCCTGTTTTGAATCCTCTCGCCGCCGTTTTGAATATTGAATATTTTTCACAGCATGTTGCCATAGTTCTCTTAGCTGTATAAATCAGTACCTAACAATAGATAATGTTGATAAATGTAAACGAGTGACTCGCAGCGTGGCTGAACGGCTGCAAGAGAAGTTCGAATGATTTAACTGGACACCGCGCTGGATATTTACATCAAATTGCACTTTTGCGAATTGCCGGTAACTGTATTCGTACGAGACGTTGGCGTAGTAATGCAAGCAACTGAACAGGATCGCATAACGTCGATAAATAATACAGTCGTAAACTGTAATTCAGATTACGTGATTATGAAAGCACGACTGCGCGCCCGTATTGGACAAAGCATAGTGTAGGCGTCTATATTATAAAACAATACGGTTCTGTCTATGTCTGTCTGTCTGTCTGTCTGTCTGTCTGTCTGTCAGTATGTCTGTCAGTATGTCTGTCTGTCTGTCTGTCTGTCTGTCTGTCTGTCTGTCTGTCTGTCTGTCTGTCTGTCTGTCTGTCCGGGATCTTGGGGTCACAATTTTAAAACGGCATTTACCTCCGTCGGTGTTGCATGTATGGGGCTGAACTGTTACGTGTGATCTGGACGAGCCTTTTGGAGTGGTTCGTAGCTTTATATTTTTTTCAAGATTCGTCCGGAGCGGTGGGGATTTGGAGGGTCACACACATATGACTGACTTTTTTCCCGGATTGGGTAACTCGGCTAGTGTGTATTAAAATAGTTTACTTAACCGTGTCTCCCTGTCCCGCCAGACGCCGAGGAGTTCTGCGAGACGGAGGACTTCGGCCCGACGTGCGGGGAGGGCGAGGTGATCGTCATGACGAAAGCGGAGTACGGCCGGATGAGTGTTGGTCGGTGCGTCAAGATGACCTACGGCTACCTGGGCTGTAGTGCCCACGTGCTGCCGGCCCTCGACTCTCTGTGTTCCGGCCGACGCTCCTGTAGTGTCCGCATCCCCGACCAGAGTCTCGACGCCACCAAGCCGTGTCCAGACGAGTTCAAGACGTACCTCAACGCCAGCTACATGTGTGCCAAAGGTGAGGAATGAACGAACGAACAAACGAACGAACGAACGAATGAACGAATGATCAAACGAACGAATCAATGAACTAATGAACGGACGAACGAACGAACGAACGAACGAACAATCGAACGAACGAACGAACGAACGAACGAACGAACGAACGAACGAACGAACGAACGAACGAACGAACGAATGAATGAACTAATGAATGAATGAACTCATGAACGAACGAACGAACGAACGAATTAATGAATAAATGAACTAACGAATGGACGAACGAACGAACGAACGAACGAACGAACGAACGAACGAACGAACGGACAGACGGACAGACGGACAGACGGACTGACAGACAGACAGACAGACAGACAGACAGACAGACAGACAGACAGACAGACAGACAGACAGGCAGACATACATACATACATACAGACAGACAGACAGACAGACAGACAGACAGTATATATATATTTGTTTAGAATCAGAAGGGTGTGTGAGACGGGAGCATTCTATATGTCTGTACAACGCCCACGTTTAGCACAAGACATCAATCGGCCGTGTCGACAATTCCAGTACGACGTGTCAACGACATATTTGGATCAAACGGAGATTTTTTTTATATTGGCCTGTTAGTGTTTTGATGTGTGACACTCGTCATATTTTAGAGACACAATACATGACTAATATCTAGTGAAACACTGATACAACGACATTTCTAGTAAACAATCCTGCTAATAATGATATGTTTGCGCCATTAAGTTACATGTCATTTAACTCCACGTATGGACTTCTCCAATCTGTGGCAAAGAACTTATAACTAAACAACTAATGGAGGTGTTGTAATGAAGGTAAAAGTACCTTTTATCAATGTGCTAGACTTGGTACTTGTGTAGAAGTGCATTGTATTTATATTTCTCTAGCATTATAAAGGTTCAAAAGAAAACAATAGCGATGCTAGTCTAATATAACATATACGCTCATACTGAATTTATTTTAAGCTACTTAGCACATTAACGTTTAGACAACTACATATATATGAATACTCAATACAACTGTTTATGTATAAATACAACAGCGGTCTTCTACCCTACATTGTTTACAATATGGTTAAACAATGTCAAATGTACTACCTGTTCATTGGTTAATTACAAAAATGATGTGAATTGCACGCTTATAGAACATCAGTACAATGCAAAACATACATAATTAGACTGTGGGTGCAACACGAACTTCTTATCTTTCTGGTTTTCAGTGCAAACGAAGCCGTGTCGGAAATGCTACAAGTTGCACTACGCCCACGTGCGAGCAGAACGCGCCTACATCGCGAGCAGTGTGACGACACACAACTGCGGTACCATCACGTGTCCTTGGAGGATAGAACTACAACCGGGTCAGCGGGTCAACATAACGCTGTTTGACTTCGCGCTTACGCCGAAACGCAACGAGCAGGACATCTGCTTCCGGTACGCCGTCATCAAGGAGGCGAAGGGTCCACCACGTGGTACTCCCGTGTGTAGGGGGCGGCACCGGGAGAAACAGGTGTACACCTCCATAGGACACCTCGTCGAGATACACATCGTCAGTCCGGAAGTGTACAATAGCAACGGCCAGTTTCTCCTCTACTACCAAGGTAAACGTCCGGTTATATATGGTCAAGTAACTCGTAATGACAGTGTATCAAGGCAGCACGGGGCAAGGTGGCGTAGTAGTTCGAACATTTAAATCTCGATTTAGGATATCCAAGGTCGAACATACCATATGTGTACATACAAAATGCGAATGATTTGGATAAATTGAAACGTCAACCTGTGGTGAACCGCAACAGCGCCATCGTTTTTGTCAATGCACACACGTGTAGTATTCGAATATCATTTAGTTGACGATGTTGGAAATGCTGTGATATGTCGATCGATATCGAACTATGTTTACGGAAACAAATATATTTAAACATTGAAAACAAACAAAGTTGTGCTCGGTGCCATAACGTAGGCCAACGTACTGCACAATGTCTTAACCAGACACAACGGTGTTGAGGAATAAAACATTATACAAGTTAGATCTCAGTCATTATTACGTCTACCTCAATCAGCAATCAACAATATACGTTGTATTCAGTGTATCTATTAGCTATGATTTTGTAATGTAGACGTTTGGTGATATGCCGCATGTATGTATGGAGGGGCCGGTGATGAAACATATATAACTATTACGCAACTGTTCAATCACCTCTTGTTGTTTATATATATATATATACACATTTTTACACATCAAAAATGGGGCTGCATTTTGTAATGATTAAAGTCACACTGTTCGGTGCTGGAAATAAAGTACTGATTGGTTGATGTCATTGCGACACTATGATTGTCACCAGCGGTCGGGTGTCCGGATATCACGAAGCCAGAGAACACGTGGATGAGGAAGGAGGAGGGCCAAGTCGTTGTCGGCTGCCAGTCGACGGGGGCGACATGGAACCTCAAGTGTGAGGGAACCACGTGGCACGGCGAGATCGGCAGCTGTCCACTAGGTACACGGCAGTAACATCATAGGGGGGAGGATTGGACGAGAGTTGTAGATACAGGAAAGTGGGGGATACGTCAACTGGGAAACTCACAGAGGGGGCAGTGAGAGAGAGAGTGAGGGAGAAGAAGGCGAGAGAGAGAGGGAGAGAGAGGGGGAGGGAGGGAGGGAGGGAGGGAGGGAGGAGAAGGGAGGAGGAAGGGAGGAAGGGAGGAAGGGAGGAAGGGAGGAAGGAAGGGAGGTAGGGAGGGAGGGACGGGGGATGGAGGGAGGAGGGGAGGAAGGGCAGGGAGGAGAGGGAGTAAGAGAGAGGGAGATAGAGAGGGAGGGGGTTGGCATTTAAGCATGGAGACATATAACGATACACATACAACAGTGATTCCTAGATATATAGGTATAATGTTAGACATAATATCAATATGTAGGTTGTTAAAGATAGTGAAACCACTTCTGGAAGGATGGAAAGTCGGGCAGATAACGGAACAAATGAAAGAGGCAGTCTTTAAGGGAGAAATACACAATATCACACGGAATTATATAATCGTTTCAGTGTGTAGCAAGTGTATGTAAAAAAATTCTGTTTTAGCAATGTTTACTGTATCAGTGTTATATCAGCAGTACAAATGCGTACACACATATTGGAAACATACATACTACATAAACATAAAATGCAAACGTACAAAATACAAACATACATAACGGAGACACACATTTTGCATGCATACAACATACAACATACATTTATAAAAAAAATCAACTATACTAAATACAGACACGACAAATGCAAAAGTCCTAAACCACGACAAAAATAATCCAGGTAAAGATTATTCAAAGTAGAAACAAAATACAGACGTATTGACATACAATACATAAATCATAATTATAAACAACTATTCATGTATAAAGATATACAAAATACACATACTGTGTAACTACATACAATACAGACACGTGTATTGTAGACGTACATATTTCAGACTCCAAACACGCAGGCAGTTCAGTTGTTGTGTTTGTACCGGCCACGACAGTCAGTATTGATAGCGTTCTACACTGTACATGTTCCGTCTGTTTCTTTCGCCAGTTCAAACGGGAGGTGACGACCCCAAAGGCAAAGTTGTATCGCTTCCACTCGGTTAGTAGGCTAATATACATTCCGGGTTCGAATCTTATTGTTGCTGTTTCCGACTTTGGTCAAGTTCTTTCCCTCCACGTCACTTTGGTGTAATCAGCTGTATGAATGAGTCTCTAGCTAATAGTAGCTATACACAGTGGTGTATATTTGTGCACGAATAGTCTTCGTGCAGTTATTGCACCGTTGCTGAATGCTTCCTAGATAAGTCAAGTCCTTTATAAAACTTGATTAATAATTAGCAGTTCACATTCATGGTTTGTAATGGATTGTGTGTTCGTGCGTGCGTGCACGCGTGTGTGGTGCCTGCGTGCGTGTGAATGCATGTGTATGTGTGTGTTTGATCTGTTAATAACGTTTGGCAAGAACAAGAAAACGTCCAGGTTCGTCTTTGTTTAGTTTTGTATTTCAGTCACTCATACTTTATTGTCTCCCGCAGGTGTCCTCGTGGCCATCGTCATCGGCATTGCTCTCGTCATCGGCGTGCTCATTCTCACAGTCGGCATCGTCTTCTTAAAGAGGTACGTCACGTCTCTTGTCTCCGTACATTAAAAGTTGTTAGTTGCATTATTTGTTTACTAAATGCTTACCATTAGCATCAATTGTTCACCGCTATTGATATACTTATACTCACCGTAGATTGATGGGTCAGAGTAAACATTTATAATACCTAACAGCTACATATTCATAATTGTAATAATTATTTTACTAGCAGAGAACGTTCTTATAAATATTCGTGGTAAACTGCTACAACGTAGTTGTGTGAAATGAACATAATGTTATTATACACGTATTTCTCGTTCTCTTAAATAAATTAAATTAATGGTAAACAAGAGCTTTTAAAACAACTGTTTAAACATGATATGCCAGTCGAATGATTACAAGGGGCAACTCACCCGAAGAAGGCTACACACGAAACCACACATTTCTTCTTTTGTCCTAGTTTTGTTTAGGCCAGTCTAGATAAAAAGAACCCTCTTTTTTGCATGGATGCCACTTTTTATTTTACGGGATTATTTTCCCACCTGGTTTAATGAGCAGAACTAAAACACTCGCGCGTCATTGTGATGTGTTTTTGGTAATGGACGAGTTAGAAAACGATACGATGGTGGCGACATCGTGCGGATAGTGTTATCCAAGCGCACAAGATGGTCTGACAGTACAGTCATCTGCTGGAATCATTTATATAACTCTGGATCGATCTTAGTAAACGTCACCCGCTTTTGAACGGGACACCGGGACTCGTTGTGCAGGAGACAAGTCTTAACAAGAATTAGTTTTATGTAGACCTTCCACACGTACATAAACAATTACGTAATCATACACTATACGCTGATTTTTTTGTACCTGCAGTCTTTTGTGGCGTCATCGATTGGAAAGTTTGTTCAAAATGTAGCTCTTTCTTTCTATTGTGTACCCGATGTTATGTAGCAATATTATTATTATTATATCAATGGCACTAAGGATGATTGATTATATAATTACAGTGTTATATAATATAAACTACATATACTCTAATAAGAGTTCTACCGACCAAAGGTGTTTTTGTGAAACATAATTTCTTTAATATCATTTGACCGTTATATATATAATATGTGTGTGTGTGTGTGTGTGTGTGTGCGCGCGCGCGCGCGTGTGTGTGGGTGTTTGTGTGATTGTGTGTGTGTGTTTGAGTGTGTGTTTGAGTGTGTGAGTATGTTTGTGTGTTTGTGTATATATATATATGTGTGTGTGTGTGTGTGTGTGTGTGTGTGTGTGTGTGTGTGTGTGTGTGTGTGTGTGTGTGTGTGTGTGTGTGTGTGTGTGTGTGTGTGTGAATGTGTGTTTGTATGTGTGTGTCTTATGTGTTTGTGTGTATGTGTTTGTGTGTCTATGTGTGTGTTTATGTGTGTGTGTTGTGTGTGTGTGTCTTGTTTGTGTGTGTGCGTGTGAGTGTGGGTGTGTATATGTGCGTGTGTGAATATTTATATAGCCATTCAGCGCTGACACGTTGGACGCAACGAAACATTGAAACTACACATAATGACCAACGTATATTACTAATGAAAATTTCTAAAACACATTTGAGGTGTGAAGTAGTTAGAAGTTGTTAGAATACAAGCAGTTGTTACGACATAGCATGATATCACAGTAGCGACGATCACATATTATATTTTGTCCTCGTCGTCTTCTCCTTCCACCTTGGTCAATTGCGATGTTGAGGTCACATCATTCGGGTTGTTTTTCCCTCTCGACGAGTTGTCCCCAATTATCCCCGTGTTGTCTAATTCTCTCTCTCTCTCTCTCTCTCTCTCTCTCTCTCTCTCTCTCTCTCTCTCTCTCTCTCTCTCTCTATATATATATATATATATATCCCCCCCTCTCTCTCTCTCTATTTCTCTCTCTCAGCTGTTCTTCACTGCCTGAAATAAATCTTGACCATCCCTTTCCATCTTAATTTCGGTCTAATCTTCTCCTTCTACTCTTTCTATTGCTTATGCTCTCGTTGTCTATTAGTCTGCTCTAAATGGTAAAATACTATTAGTATTATGCAAATAAGTTTGTAATAGAAGTGATATTGCTGTAAGCTATTGTGATGTTCCTATTTGGTGTGGATATGAACCTATGTGTCGTGTTTTATGCCAACGCAAGCCGTTGTTGTGTGTTCGACCTGTGTCCTTTGTGTTCGCTGCACCTCGACGTGTTTCCAGGCAGCAGCAGCAGTATGACACACGCCAGCGCCAGGGGACGGCACTGTACTTCCGGGCGCCGCAGGAGGCCGACCTTCAGGAGGAGTCGGCCGCAGAGACGTGCACACTGCCGCTCAAAGAGACGTGTCCCGCCGGCCCGTCGGGCAAGCAGCACCGTCGACACGTCCGGGGCAGCACGACGCAGCAGCAGCAACAGCAGCTGCTGCAACAGCGGGAGAACCTGTACGCACGTCGCATGAAATCACGCCCGCTGCCGTCGCTGCCAAATCTCGCCGCCGAGACGGACGAGTCCCCGGACTGTCGCGTGAAGGTGCAGACGCACCGGACTAACTCCGGCCGCAAGACGGGCACCCGGACAGGTCTGGGACCAGGTCCGGGGCCGTCGACCTCGTGCGATTGCCCTGACCCGCAGTATTTCGAACTCGACCCGGACGAGCTGAAAGCAAGTGGGTGCCGGGCGCATGCGCGTCACGCAGCGCGCGCCGCTAATGCGCGTGCGTCGTCGCCGTCCCGCCGAAAGGGCGGGGGCGGTCATCGCCAGAAGTCCCCGGAGGAGGAGAACGCCGAGAACTGCGATAAGGAAGTGCACCATAATAACTCGTGCTCCGAGATCCCGTTAAGGCTCATACGAGACTCGGCGAGACCTCCGGTGCCGCGTGCCGAACCAGCGCCGGCCAATAACTACAGTTGGCCTTAGGTCCATGTCATCTCTCGGGCGGATGTCTGCAGCGTCAACTCGAAACAACATATTAGTCGGACTGATGTTTGAGTGTTCCAGTCTGGCGCACGGTGTGTGCAGTGGATAGGTGAAAACAGTTACCAATTTATGTGCAGTTAGGTGCGTTACTTACGTAATACGATAATACACTTCATTCTAAAATATATCCTGCTGTTAGGTAATTATATGGAAGGATACACCGTGTTTAGGTGAATTTACGTAAACGGACAAAACATGGTTTGGGTGTCATTTCGTAGTAAAACATTACTATTTTGCGCTCAATACAATCATATAATATAACCATTACTCTTGCCAGACGTGTCTGCATCGACGTACTTTTATACCAACAGCAGCGCCACCCTATGGAATTACGGCGTAATCACATGACAAGGCACAACCCCTGGTGGGGAGAACGGCATTTATGTGGACCAATGAACAGCGTTGGTGGCGCCGTCATGCCGGACCGGTGATATCATCAAGGCGAATCTTCATAGATGTTTCTTATAGATCAGTATGCCTATACACACACCGGTTACGTTATCCAGACGAATCACTACTGACAATGTCCGGAAGTGACCGTATACAGCCTACGTCATTGTGTGGTCTCGGTTTCTCCTTGAGAGTCGAGCACTTTGACGGAGTATGTAGCAAATTTGTCTTTTCACCGGTTCTACTCTGCTTATGAAGCAGGCGGCAAGCGGCGGCACAGACCAAAATTAATGTTCAACAGTAGTGAAAACGCCGGGCAATTTCGTACTGTATAAACGGCGTTAGCGAAATTGATAATGTAATGATTTCCATGTAATGTTCGTGCATATGTTTGTTTTTCGCGACTGCATAGCAGTTATATGTTGGGCCATAGCGTGAAGTGCTGTATTTATAGTTGTTGCATACGTCGATGTTTGGACGTGGAATTGTTTACAAAACAAAACGTCGGCGATCGAAAACATCGGAAATCGAACTGAGAAGCATCTTGCAATGTTAGCAAATTCGACGAGCAGCCAGAAAGTAACTGGCGACTTGTCAGACGTTCGTTCTACAGTGTATACAGCCCAACACGGAAGTGTTTATGTGTACTTGTTTCGTCAAACGACACCGTATCGGTAGAAGTGTTAAATTGTACAGTTTAACCAAATCGAAACGCGATATCTTGCAGCTGGCATTGTGCCAGATATCGAATTATGACCGCATCTGCAATGAATCTCCGTCGGAGACGTATTCGTAAAAAATAAACATACGTCCCATTCCTGAAAGCGTTTCTTCATAGGCATATGGGGACGGGTTACTTTTTATTTCTCCATTGGTGACAATGTTGACGTCTATCAGTGTTACACAAATAAGTACTTAATGATATATCTGAAAACTGGATATGTTATTATATTGGAAAAAATCGTCACTTTCTGCCATTTAAACAACTATTTGGGTCATTCTCCCAATTCGGTACATATTTGAGTCCCAGAAACGTATGGTGCATTTTCAGTGTCCTGCATATACCAAGGGCAATAAGACATCAGTTATGGGTATACATAAATGTTATCTTTATTAATTTATGTATTGTACAATAATTTGAGTAATTTGTGTTAAAGAAAAACTAAGTATTATATGATGTGGGTGGTAAAAATGTCATGTCCCTGAATCTAAATCTGTGTCCTACGGTCTCGGTGGCAGAAACACGTTTAATGGTAATATTGTTTGATAATCATCACCATCTAATAAAATATCCCAAAAGTATCTGACTTGGATCTATATAGGCATATTATTTATATATTTATCAAATTTCAAACCATTTTCAGATGTCCCCAAACAGTGGGTCAACCCTGTTACTCTATATTAATTTAACTGTGGAAGAAGCCCAGATCCTTGTACAGTATCGCATTGAGCACCAGGTGGCAGCAGACTATGACTTCCTTAAACGGAGAGAAGGTGTACGTGCTTCTGTCTGTCTTAGTATGTATTAAAATACCCATTTTTAGTATCACATACAATAATATAATTATATTATGTCAACACTGTTACCCAAAGATAAATATTATGTAACCATCATACCAAAGCGCTACTCAGTCTTGTTATGGCAATGCACTGCACTGTGGCGGGAAAGAGTGATTAAGTGACAACATGGCTGCATGAACTGCTGTATTATATGCATTGCCTAATGGTTGTCAACCCTGTAACTGTCAACTATGTTACCTATTAATGGTAACAGGGTTGACTTGATGGTAACAGGGTTGACATCAGTATGCCATTATCATGATTTATTATATATTCTATCTACGAATGCTTGCCATTTTATGTTCATTCGTATTTAGACAAATCTAAAATGAACGGTGTTCTTTCACTTTGTTCACAGTGGCAGCCATGCCATTGTCTGCAGCTGAAACACAGGCGGTATGCTGCTCAACTGGATGGGGATCCAGAACGGAAACAAATATATATATAGAAAACAGAGCGGCTGGCATGGGAAAAGAAGACATCGACGGGAAAAGTGAAGCAGATTAGTGAACTGTCAGAAAGAACCAAGCGCAGTGTACGGAAGCGGTGGCGAGATGCACAGAGGAGGTCAAGGGGAATAGATAAAGAGAGGCATCTAACACCTCCAGCTTCTCCCCATGATGCAAATGAACCATCAGATTAATCAGATTCACGGTAAATGTGTGTGCGTGTATGTGTGTGCGCGCGTGAATGGGTGTGTGTGTGTGTGTGTGTGCGTGCATGCATGTGTGCGAGCGTGTGTGTGCATGTATAATTATATATAATATATATATATATATATATATATATATATATACATACGTGGACATACCAAAACAGGCAGTTTGAGCATCTTTCGTACACAAAAAGTCCTACTGATTATTACACCACGTAAGGAAAATCAACTATGTCCAGAAGAGCACACCGAGCTCCGTCTGTACACGCTATTAACACTGCTATTAAAGCTAATCCAACTATTTTCTGGACCAAATTAAGACACATTTTTGGATACTAGGGACATGTTCGGTAGATTTAATCACTCACACACACACACACACACACGCACGCACACACACACATTAATAATTATATAAATATATATATATGATATAATATACACCAGTGACGCCAGACACACAACCATACATACACGCAAACGCTTGTCCGCTTCTCGATCGGTATATTGTATTACCTCCGTTTTTAAAACATTGTTTTATTCGGATCTAGTCTTTCTTATGATGGCCGAGAAGGGCCATCGCGTTTTTGTGTGGCAACCTACAGCGCCATGGGGCGATGACGCGATGCGCGATGCGATGGGCGATGCGATGAGCGATGCGCGATGCGATGGGCGATGCGATGGACGATGCGCGATGCGATGCGCGATGCGATGCGCGATGCGATGGACGATGCGCGATGCGTTGCGCGATGCGATGGACGATGCGCGATGCGATGCGCGATGCGCGATGCGATGGACGTTGCGCGATGCGATGGACGATGCGATGCGGTGCGTGATGCGCGATGCGATGCGATGCGCGATGCGATACGCGATGCGCGATGCGATGCGCGATGCGATACGCGATGCGATACGCGATGCGCGATGCGATGCGCGATGCGATGCGCGATGCGATGCGCGATGCGATGCGCGATGCGATGGTATAAATTATAAAGATGCCGTAATGAGCATGCGTACGTCGAAAACGAGACTTAGGCAGCCATTTGTATTTTATTAAACGCATTCCTTTTTGTGTTCAGAGCATGTGATGATGGCTGATGATGCTGACTGTACGTATTCGGTTACATATATATTTGGTTTGCGCACAGAATTTGTTGTGTTCGTACTTCTAAATGTTGTGACGAAAGTCTGGGGCAAACATATTTCATAACATGACATATATGTACTTCTTCTACCGCTCAAATGCAGTTTTTAAATTGTTTCCGTCTGGATATCCTTGGTAGAAAATATAAAACTTATTTTGTATACATGGGAAGAGACGACAACTTTTTTCAACTTTCGCTTATTGCAAATGCCGTTCGTTTGTGTCCAAGTTTATGTTTCAATTATTATAAATAGTTACAATATTCGAAGTCGATTTAACAAGAAGCATGTACATTAAATCATCGAAAAAACTGAATTTAGCCGTCATTTGCGTCACATGTTTTTTTTCTGTCTACAGTTTAATTGTTTCTTTTTAGTTAAGTGAATCGAATAGCTGAGGCACAGTTTACCAAACCGTAGATACGCTATAGTGTAACTGCCTGTCAATTGCAGCGATTTACGATGCCGCCCAATATAGCATGCGGCACGAAGTGGTAATTATTGAGACTGTCTGGTCATAGTAGTGTGTAGGCAACTGCTTTGATGTGGTCTCATGTGGATGCGATTATTGTTTTGAAAAAGGTGCAATAGTTAAGCCAGACATATTCATTAGAACAGTATGATTATATTGTATGTGTCTGTCTGTTCCCTGATATGGAAGTACTGTGGAGGCAGTCAATCTATGAATCGCCTATCTTGCATGCCCCCAGTAAATTACAACCATGGAAGTTACATCTGTAATATATTCCCGTGTGTGTGCGTGCGTGCCTGTGTGATTATAAACCTATAATTATAGCATGCATGTGTGTCAATTGTATTGTTGTAAATACAGTTGTAGCATCGTTGCCAGGTCAAATAAAGGTAACTGCTGCAAACTTGTCGTGTATTTTTCATGAGAGTGCATTTCATAATAAATGTATATGTTCATTTTAGTTCACAGTTTAGTAAGACAGTGTTTCGTGGCAGGATACAGTAATGTTGAAATCTGTGCGATACTCAGCCACAACGGAATATCCATCAGGTGTGTTCTTCATGAATATAATATGGTAATAATATAATAATCTGAGTAAAAAGCATAATGTGTTAATATATTACATCCTCGCGCGCCAGGGGCGCTGCTGATTACACAAGTCTCAGTACCCCGCGGCAGATCGCCTTGCGGGACTCGGCATATAAGCTAAGCCAATAATATTGCGTGCCGGCAAATTTTCAACCACCTGATTTTGGTAATGTTGGGGGAAGTAGAAGTAATTATTTGAATACACAATACCGTTCAGTCCCTCGTGAGATGTTATGAAATCACTGGCTTCGTCTTAGAATTGAGGTGCGGGTGGGGCGGGTGTCTGCACTGTTCTCACGGGTTGTACAGTTGCGGCGAAGCTAATTTCTAGTTTGAATCAGTTGACCTCCATACATTGCGTAGGATATCTGCCAGGGGTAGTGTACGTTGTCATCGACCTGGCTAACGAGGATGACATAGGATACTCTTTCAACTTGTATTTATCGTTTAGGTCCCTACTACTCAATTGTTTAGATAACTGTTGCACTTCCATTCGCTATTTGTAAAATGAGTGACGGTATGTTGTTGAGTAACTGCGTCGCGAATGCTTAAAACGTATTGATTAACTAACCATGAATATACTGAACGCATTAATGTTTACAAACTCAATTAATTCATACGTACACACACGCACATGTGCACCAGGGTAGGGTGGTAGGAATGGAGGGGGAGAGGGAGAAGGAGAGAGAGAGAGGGAGAGAGGGAGAGGAGGGAGAGAGGGAGAGAGGGAGAGAGGGAGAGAGGGAGAGACGGAGAGACGGAGAGACGGAGAGACGGAGAGACGGAGAGAGGGAGAGAGGGAGAGAGGGAGAGAGGGAGAGAGGGAGAGAGGGAGAGAGAGGAGAGAGGGAGAGAGGGAGAGAGGGAGAGAGGGAGAGAGGGAGAGAGAGGAGAGAGGTAGAGAGGGAGAGAGTGGAAGAGCGAAAGTTATAGTAAAATAAATAATGCATTCAATAAGCACAATGACTTAACAGCAAGCGGGCTTAGTGCCATATGTGTATGTAAACCACTTAATGTTGTGCAGTGTGCGGACGTTAAAACGCCTTCTACAAAGACTTGGCTTAAGGCGCAGACAAGTAGTTGACTACGCTATGGTTGCAACAGCAATGCAGGTACTTTCAAGTTTAAATAAGTACTCATGTCTATGTTGCACATGTTCACGGCTACTGGAAATAATTAAAAATTATATTTATGTAACACAAGAAATAAAAAGAAAGTTCGTAAATGAAGTAGAATTTAAATGTATTTTAATATGTCAAAAATATGAATAGCGATTCAGTATTAAATGAATTCTTTATGATCTTCTATATTCTAGTACATTCCTGAAACAATACACATATAAACGGAAGGTGGAATTGTTTCTGTTTAGCATCATATCGAAGAAAATAGCACAATGTGTCAGGGTATATTCTGTGATAACAAATTGAATCATAACTATGAAAATATGAAATATATCACACACGTCTACCAATAAATGTACACAGTTGAATAGTTGTCTTGTTGAGTGTCCTAACCTACTTATGCAATATGCATCAATACCTTAACAACCAGTTAAATAGAGGCGCTTTGTTGTGTATAATGTATACCTTATGAAAGTAAAGTATAATTCATCCCTTTAACGATTTACCACATTTACGCAAAACCACATTAATGATATATATATATATATATATATATATGTGTGTGTGTGTATATATATATATATATATGTATATATATATATATATATATACATATACATTATGTCAATCTCTTTTCCACATAATAATTGTTTCAGCACGAGTTGGAAGGAAGTGGACGTTGTTTGGGCTTCAGGAGCATGACAGTGCGACTACGCAACCTCCACGGTTTGATGGTGCCAAGGTGTGTCCAGTGTTTAGCAACAACAATTTTATTCAGAGAATATTAGCAGTAGTATATATAACACTCCATATGTTATCCTTCATTTAGTTTAATTACATGTCCACTATGACCACAGGTGTGGTAATGGCGGAGATTCTAATGTGGCATAAGACGTACACAGCAAAAAAGTTTGACATTTTTTATTTTCATCTAATTTTTATCTTTCATTGCAAATAACATGGACATTTGAAATCGTAATATAATCTTATTAGCATAATAACTTATATTATCAGTTCCTGCGGCTACTGTCCTGGGATTATACGAAGTCTTTTGCTACTGTTGCAACACGTGTTCCAAACCTGAGCTGAAACCTTGGTTGTCAGTCGGACGTAAATGTGAGCGCAAAGTTTGCCGCTACCGTGACAGCACTAATTTTGATGTGTACCTGCTACTGAAGGGCGTACTGTAACTAAGTGACGTGAGGCTCCATCTACATATGTGTGAATTTATTTATGTTAGTTTATTTTATTTACAGGGACACGGTAATGACATTGTTACAAATAATGGACCCAGAAAGGGTATCCGAGCGAAGGATAAACAGATTTTCCCGGAGGCAATATTATAGCAAAGGCCCAAACTATCTCATTCAAATTGATGGGTACGACAAGCTAAAGCCGGGCATTTTTGCAATACAGGTAGCAATATGCGGGTGAGGCCAGTTTGTTTTTATTGGCATGTTTAATGATGTGTTTATGTAATGACTAACCACGCTGCCCTCTTCTGTTATCAAATATGTAATTAAAATATGTTTCACTCAGTAGGTGACGCCACAGTGACAATTTATTTCCTCTTAGGTACTTTGCGACAACCAAACCACCCATACGCAATAGGCCTACTGTGTATGGAAAAGTTTTGGGGTTTTTGGAGTCAGTTTTAATTTTACTTGTAAAGTCAGATGCAAAACAACACTACTTGAATAGTAACCTAGTGGTCAGCCGAATACATTGGCTGATAGATATGTGAATAATATATATATATATATGTATATATATATATGTATATAGTTTTATGTATGCGGTTCAAGTGTGTCATTAAATTAAAATAGATGTGCTGATTCAGATTCTCCAGGAAAATACTATGGCTCAAGGTGGGCAGAACCAACAAAGATCCCTATGTTGTCGCCCATCATTTCATAGAGTTTGTGGAGGACATCAGTGGTAACGTGTTCTTTATTGGCATTTACATATGCAAAATACATCAAAACCACACACACGCACTCACACACTCACTAGCATAGCATGTGTATGTACGTAAGTACGTACGTACATACGTACGTACGTATGTATGTACGTACGTATGTAAGTATGTACGTATGTACGCATGTATGCATGTACGTATGTACGTATGTACGCATGCACTCATGCACGCATGCACGCATGCACGCATCTACGGATGAACGTATGTATGTATGTATGTATGTATGTATGTATGTATGTATGTATGTATGAACAAATAAAGAGTGATGGAATCGTACCACTTCATTGGTGAGATGCGCATGTTACAGCCGTGCCACGGTGCATCAGAATGGACCGGGGAACTGAGAACGTCTTCATGGAAGACATACAACGAGCCTTCAGATGGGACCACTTGGATGGCATGGCGCGAGACAGCAGTGTGGTGTATGGGAGTTCTCATAGAAACCAGGTGTCTACACCTAAATAATATAATATATATCTATATCTATCTATCTGTCTGTCTGTCTGTCCGTCTGTCCGTCTGTCCGTCTGTCCGTCTGTCCGTCTGTATGTCCGTCTGCCTGCCTGCCTGCCTGCCTGCCTGCCTGCCTGCCTGCCTGCCTGCCTGCCTGCCTGCCTGCCTGCCTACCTACACACCTACCTATACCTACCTACATACTTACCTATATATATATATATATAATTAAATTTTTACATTAGTATGTACCGTATCAAATGTATGCATATTAATACTAATTACCTTCACACGTTTGAATTTTCGATTAGTTGTTTCATAATTACATGATGTATATTTTAAATGTCTTTTTCAGAGAATTGAACGTTGGTGGCTGTCGCTTCGACGCAGTGGGATGGACTGGTGGATAAATCTGATGAAAGACTTCGAGTCTCAAGGAATCATTTCAACCGATGATGATATTAAGATGTAAGCAATATTTTGTACACTTCTGAAACAGCGTGAGTCTTTGTGCAAACGAACGGGGTAACTAACACAAGCAATTCAAAGCAAGGACCCAGAAAGACTAACTTACATAATTGTTTACGCAGTGTTATGTACAGCGTGTATTACTTACAACAGTTTTTTTTAAACAAGGCATGCACAATATTGGTAGGCCTGATTTAATTCTACAATGCAATTCAAGCAGCTTCGTTCATTTCAGGGAGTGCTTGCGATTTTGCTTCACCCAGCTGATTCAAGTCGACCTCGACCAGATTGCTGGAGAGTGGAATCAGCACCATCTCAGCGTAAGACGCACACGCGACACGGTCGTCCGAGGAAAACCAAACCTGCTGTATTTCTTGCCAGAGATTTATTGTAACGTAGCATTTAAATTGATGTACATTAATGCTATGCAATTTGCACACATACGTATAAGGCATTTTAAGTTTACCGTGCATATTTGACGTACATATTTAATAATTGTATTCATCCCAAAGATCCCTAGCGGGGTGATAGGAACCTGTTTCTGAATCACAACAGTACCATTAAGCAAACCAATGTATGTACATCATTACAGTATGTAAAATAAATTGATTATTGTCTCTCTCTCTCTTTCTCTCTATCTATCTATCTCTCTCTCTCTCTCTCTCTCTCTCTCTCTCTCTCTCTCTCTCTCTCTCTCTCTCTCACACACACACACACACACACACTCACTCTCTCTCTCCCCTCTCTCACACCACACACCACACACCACACACCACACACACATGTGAACACCTCCAGACAAGCTGTGTGTAGTTTTAAACAAGGCTATCATTTTCCAGGCAGCATCGACTTAAGCAATGTGTTTATATACAAACGTTGATATCATTACGTTTACATTGTTGTGTTCCCTTCGTTTGATTGAAACATTTGTTCTGTTGCACAATGCACGTTATAAACATTTACATTGTAGGTTTCAAGAGGGTCTTTCCTGCCTCGGTTTATACCAAGAAGTCATCAAGAATGCAGAGGTGATGAGGCCTCTGTTCATCCACAGCGATTCGCAACTAGATTGCATCCAGGTGGACAATCTGTTTGTAGTGACATTCAGCGGCGAAGAAGGATCCAACAGAAGGAGAGCCGAACTGCGAACGCAGATGCATTGGCAAGACTTCTTACAAGATCTCGAAGGTAGAATAGTATTGATCTGTAATAATTATTATATACAATTATTTATTCATCCCATGACCTGTTGGCTAGCAAAAGGGGGTCAAACCATTGACCTGTTCGGAGATCGGTATAGTTCCGCTCTACGCAAAGTATTCCTGGTAAAATTCCGTTCATCTGCACATAGCGCGAGATTCGATTTAAGTAAACAGTGGCAGGAACAACTGTTATGCCTGCAGTCAGAGTAAATGTTATATAGCACAGGCAGCACATAAATACTTTAAATAAATCGGCAGTCCAATCACAATGCAAACACATATATTTAGTATAATTTTTTTTAAATACATTTATGTGTTATTTATATGCAAGCTTCCACACACTTCCATGAATGCACATGCGCAGTAGTGTGAATTGGCGTTCTCAAAACACGTCAATACCAAATGGTTGCAGAGCAATTTTGGACATTCCGTTGTATATTTCTCTGAACTGTTGAATCCAAAGGTATTTTGTTTGGACAAAAATATAAGGCAAACGTTTTTAAAGCGATAACAGTGTGCGACAAAATAACAAAACCACAAGAGAAAAACAAAATAAAACACAGCACATTTCCATTCATAACATTTTTAAATGATACAAACAATAACATGTATTGCTGGGTGGCACTTTTATACAATTATGTTGCCACCTTTGTGTACCTACAAGACCAATGTAAATAAATATGTGTCGAAATAAACTAAAACCGAGACAATGTTATAAAAGTCTTCCGTGCATAGATATAATGAGAATGTATCACACTGACAGTGCTTAAGAGTGGACACCCTATATTTTTCTAAGTTTTTCCTTCCAGTAAATGCGTGAATAATCAGGCCAAACCAGTTGCAATAGTGTCGACATGCTTTTTTAAAAATACATTTGTATATACGCACCAGACCAAAACATAGTTTTAAGTATTCGGCTACGGTAACTGTCATGGTGGAATCGTTTGCTGTTATAGAAGAAGGGCGTCTTGGCCAGCTACTGGCATTCGTCACTGGGCTGGATGTAGTCCCCCCGCTGGGATTTGAATCCATCCCAGCTTTGGAGTTCAACCACCCCGGAGATGCAGATTATGCATACTTAGAAGGCGTGCCGTTCGCCAACACCTGTGCAAATTCCTTGCGACTACCCGTGTTGCCTGAATACCAGGTGTTCAAGGAACAAATGGTAGCTGCGTTGGCAGTAGGATAAATATTCACCGACGCGTAAAGGTAAACAAAATTGGTTTCTAAACCAGCTTATACTGCATGGGCATTACTGATGATTCACAATTTCAATTTGCAAGTCCATTTTTTCATGTTTATTACCCATGTGTATTTCATGTGTCGACATAGTCAAGTACTTTTGAAACAGCATGTATTAGGCTTGTTAACAAATGTAAATGCGTAGTAATATATATCATTTCTAACTCCTCCCTCAGTTCGATTTTTGGCTTCTAACGTTCACGGAAATGCAAACCTACAAAGTATTCGCTATGAAGTGTTTGTTCGTTTGTGCAGATTTGTATTTCGTTTTGGTGTAATTGACAGAAAAACCTTAAAATTAATTACGACCATGTCGGTTCGAAATTAGTTATAGGACCTCAGTCGGAAAATACGATTTATCAAAGCATTTGGCGTTAGATCGAGGTCTGGAACATTTCTGACGAGACCTCGATCTAACGGCCGGTTTATTTACACATCTGTGCCAGTGAGTCAACTAAAAGGAAAGCTAAAGCCTAATCTATAGCTAGAGGCAGTTGCTAAACATGGAGATGTATGTGGATGAATGTTTAAAGTCTACGGCGCAATAAACAAAAGTGATGCACGTGTTCTTTGTAATTGGTTGCCGTCGTCGTGTCTGTCAAGGTTGATGATGACATGATGATGATGGTTTATTACAGAAACTATGACACAATACATTCGATATTTGATGCACATTTGATACATACATTGTTATAGTTTCTATAATGAGAGTTTAAAGCCACGAGTGGCTGATGTTCCCTCTCAATACATGTAATACATACATTGTTATAGTTTCTATAATGAGAGTTTAAAGCCACGAGTGGCTGATGTTCCCTCTCAATACATGTAATACATACATTGTTATAGTTTCTATAATGAGAGTATAAAGCCACGAGTGGCTGATGTTCCCTCTCAATACATGTAATACATACATTGTTATAGTTTCTATAATGAGAGTTTAAAGCCATCAGAGGCTGATGTTCCCTCTCCATACATGTAATACATACATTGTTATAGTTTCTATAATGAGAGTTTAAAGCCACGAGTGGCTGATGTTCCCTCTCAATACATGTAATACATACATTGTTATAGTTTCTATAATGAGAGTATAAAGCCATGAGTGGCTGATGTTCCCTCTCCATACATGTAATACATACATTGTTATAGTTTCTATAATGAGAGTTTAAAGCCACGAGTGGCTGATGTTCCCTCTCAATACATGTAATACATACATTGTTATAGTTTCTATAATGAGAGTTTAAAGCCATCAGAGGCTGATGTTCCCTCTCCATACATGTAATACATACATTGTTATAGTTTCTATAATGAGAGTTTAAAGCCACGAGTGGCTGATGTTCCCTCTCCATACATGTAATACATACATTGTTATAGTTTCTATAATGAGAGTTTAAAGCCACGAGTGGCTGATGTTCCCTCTCCATACATGTAATACATACATTGTTATAGTTTCTATAATGAGAGTTTAAAGCCACGAGTGGCTGATGTTCCCTCTCAATACATGTAATACATACATTGTTATAGTTTCTATAATGAGAGTTTAAAGCCATGAGTGGCTGATGTTCCCTCTCCATACATGTAATACATACATTGTTATAGTTTCTATAATGAGAGTTTAAAGCCACGAGTGGCTGATGTTCCCTCTCAAATCATGTAATACATACATTGTTATAGTTTCTATAATGAGAGTTTAAAGCCACGAGTGGCTGATGTTCCCTCTCCATACATGTAATACATACATTGTTATAGTTTCTATAATGAGATTTTAAAGCCACGAGTGGCTGATGTTCCCTCTCAATACATGTAATACATACATTGTTATAGTTTCTTTAATGAGAGTTTAAAGCCATGAGTGGCTGATGTTCCCTCTCAATACATGTAATACATACATTGTTATAGTTTCTATAATGAGAGTATAAAGCCATGAATGGCTGATGTTCCCTCTCAATACATGTAATACATACATTTTTATAGTTTCTATAATGATAGCTTAAAGCCATGAGTGGCTGATGTTCCCTCTCCATACATGTAATACATACATTGTTATAGTTTCTATAATGAGAGTTTAAAGCTATGAGTGGCTGGTGTTCCCTCTCAATACATGTAATACATACATTGTTATAGTTTGTATAATGAGAGTTTAAAGCCATGAGTGGCTGGTGTTCCCTCTCCATACATGTAATACATACATTGTTATAGTTTCTATAATGAGAGTTTAAAGCCATGAGTGGCTGATGTTCCCTCTCCATACATGTAATACATACATTGTTATAGTTTCTATAATGATAGTTTAAAGCCACGAGTGACTGATGTTCTGTAATACATACATTGTTATAGTTTCTATAATGAGAGTTAAAGCCACGAGTGGCTGATGTTCCCTCTCCATACATGTTATAGTTTCTATAATGAGTTTTAAAGCCACGAGTGGCTGATGTTCCATCTCCATACATGTAATACATACACTATTATAGTTTCTATAATGAGAGTTTAAAGACACGAGTGGCTGATGTTCCCTCTCAATACATGTAATACATACATTGTTATAGTTTCTATAATGAGAGTTTAAAGCCATGAGTGGCTGATGTTCCCTCTCCATACATGTAATACATACATTGTTATAGTTTCTATAATGAGAGTTTAAAGCCACGAGTGGCTGATGTTCCCTCTGAATACATGTAATACATACATTGTTATAGTTTCTATAATGAGAGTTTAAAGCCATGAGTGGCTGATGTTCCCTCTCCATACATGTAATACATACATTGTTATAGTTTCTATAATGAGAGTTTAAAGCTATGAGTGGCTGGTGTTCCCTCTCAATACATGTAATACATACATTGTTATAGTTTGTATAATGAGAGTTTAAAGCCATGAGTGGCTGGTGTTCCCTCTCCATACATGTAATACATACATTATTATAGTTTCTATAATGAGAGTTTAAAGCCATGAGTGGCTGATGTTCCCTCTCCATACATGTAATACATACATTGTTATAGTTTCTATAATGACAGTTTAAAGCCACGAGTGGCTGATGTTCCCTCTCAATACATGTAATACATACATTGTTATAGTTTCTATAATGAGAGTTTAAAGCCACGAGTGGCTGATGTTCCCTCTCAATACATGTAATACATACATTGTTATAGTTTCTATAATGAGAGTTTAAAGCCACGAGTGGCTGATGTTCCATCTCCATACATGTAATACATACACTATTATAGTTTCTATAATGAGAGTTTAAAGACACGAGTGGCTGATGTTCCCTCTCAATACATGTAATACATACATTGTTATAGTTTCTATAATGAGAGTTTAAAGCCATGAGTGGCTGATATTCCCTCTCCATACATGTAATACATACATTGTTATAGTTTCTATAATGAGAGTTTAAAGCCACGAGTGGCTGATGTTCCCTCTGAATACATGTAATACATACATTGTTATAGTTTCTATAATGAGAGTTTAAAGCCATGAGTGGCTGATGTTCCCTCTCCATACATGTAATACATACATTGTTATAGTTTCTATAATGAGAATTTAAAGCCACGAGTGGCTGATGTTCCCTCTCCATACATGTAATACATACATTGTTATAGATTCTATAATGAGAGTTTAAAGCCACGAGTGGCTGATGTTCCCTCTCCATACATGTAATACATACATTGTTATAGTTTCTATAATGAGAGTTTAAAGCCATGATTGGCTGATATTCCCTCTCAATACATGTAATACATACATTGTTATAGTTTCTATAATGAGAGTTTAAAGCCATGAGTGGCTGATGTTCACTCTCCATACATGTAATACATACATTGTTATAGTTTCTATAATGAGAGTTTAAAGCCACGAGTGGCTGATGTTCCCTCTCAATACATGTAATACATACATTGTTATAGTTTCTATAATGAGAGTTTAAACCATGAGTGGCTGATGTTCCCTCTTCATACATGTAATACATACATTGTTATAGTTTCTATAATGAGAGTTTAAAGCCACGAGTGGCTGATGTTCCCTCTAAAATCATGTAATACATACATTGTTATAGTTTCTATGATGAGAGTTTAAAGCCACGAGTGGCTGATGTTCCCTCTCCATACATGTAATACATACATTGTTACAGTTTCTATAATGAGAGTTTAAAGCCACGAGTGGCTGTTGTTCCCTCTCCATACATGTAATACATACATTGTTATAGTTTCTATAATGAGAGTTTAAAGCCATGAGTGGCTGATGTTCCCTCTCAATACATGTAATACATACATTGTTATAGTTTCTATAATGAGAGTTTAAAGCCATGAGTGGCTGATGTTCCCTCTCAATACATGTAATACATACATTGTTATAGTTTCTATAATGAGAGTTTAAAGCCATGAGTGGCTGATGTTCCCTCTCCATACATGTAATACATACATTGTTATAGTTTCTATAATGATAGTTTAAAGCCACGAGTGGCTGATGTTCCCTCTCAATACATGTAATACATACATTGTTGTAGTTTCTATAATGAGAGTTTAAAGCCACGAGTGGCTGATGTTCCCTCTCAATACATGTGATACATACATTGTTATAGTTTCTATAATGAGAGTTTAAAGCCACGAGTGGCTGATGTTCCCTCTCCATACATGTAATACATACATTGTTATAGTTTCTATAATGAGAGTATAAAGCCACGAGTGGCTGATGTTCCCTCTCCATACATGTAATACATACATTGTTACAGTTTCTATAATGAGAGTTTAAAGCCACGAGTGGCTGATGTTCCCTCTCCATACATGTAATACATACATTGTTATAGTTTCTATAACGAGAGTTTAAAGCCACGATTGGCTGATGTTCCCTCTCCATACATGTAATACATACATTGTTATAGTTTCTATAATAAGAGTTTAAAGCCACGAGTTGCTTTTGTTTCCTCTCAATATATGTAATACATACATTGTTATAGTTTCTATAATGAGAGTTTAAAGCCACGAGTGGCTGATGTTCCCTCTCCATACATGTAATACTTACACTGATATAGTTTCTATAATGAGAGTTTAAAGCCACGAGTGGCTGATGTTCCCTCTCAATACATGTAATACATACATTGTTATAGTTTCTATAATGAGAGTATAAAGCCACGAGTGGCTGATGTTCCCTCTCCATACATGTAATACATATATTGTTATAGTTTCTATAATGAGAGTTTAAAGCCACGAGTGGCTGATGTTCCCTCTCAATACATGTAATACATACATTGTTATAGTTTCTATAATGAGAGTTTAAAGCCACGAGTGGCTGATGTTCCCTCTCAATACATGTAATACATACATTGTTATAGTTTCTATAATGAGAGTTTAAAGCCACACGAGTGGCTGATGTTCCCTCTCAATACATGTAATGCATACACTGTTATAGTTTCTATAATGAGAGTTTAAAGCCATGAGTGGCTGTTGTTCCCTCTCAATACATGTAATACATACATTGTTATAGTTTCTATAATGAGAGTTTAAAGCCACGAGTGGCTGATGTTCCCTCTCAATACATATAATACATACATTGTTATAATTTCTATAATGATAGTTTAAAGCCACGAGTGGCTGATGTTCCATCTCCATACATGTAATACATACACTATTATAGTTTCTATAATGAGAGTTTAAAGACACGAGTGGCTGATGTTCCCTCTCCATACATGTAATACATACATTGTTATAGTTTCTATAATGAGAGTTTAAAGCCACGAGTGGCTGACGTTCCCTCTCAATACATGTAATACATACATTGTTATAGTTTCTATAATGAGAGTTTAAAGCCACGAGTGGCTGACGTTCCCTCTCAATACATGTAATACATACATTGTTATAGTTTCTATAATGATAGTTTAAAGCCACGAGTGGCTGATGTTCCCTCTCCATACATGTAATACATACATTGTTATAGTTTCTATAATGAGAGTTTAAAGCCACGAGTGGCTGATGTTCCCTCTCCATACATGTAATACATACATTGTTATAGTTTCTATAATGAGAGTTTAAAGCCACGAGTGGCTGATGTTCCCCTCAATACATGTAATACATACATTGTTATAGTTTCTATAATGAGAGTTTAAAGCCTTGAGTGGCTGATGTTCCCTCTCAATACATGTAATACATACATTGTTATAGTTTCTATAATGAGAGTTTAAAGCCATGAGAGGCTGATGTTCCCTCTCCATACATGTAATACATACATTGTTATAGTTTCTATAATGAGAGTATAAAGCCACGAGTGGCTGATGTTCCCTCTCAATACATGTAATACATACATTGTTATAGTTTCTATAATGAGAGTTTAAAGCCACGAGTGGCTGATGTTCCCTCTCAATACATGTAATACATACATTGTTATAGTTTCTATAATGAGAGTTTAAAGCCAAGAGTGGCTGATGTTCCCTCTCCATACATGTAATACATACATTGTTATAGTTTCTTTAATGAGAGTTTAAAGCCATGAGTGGCTGATGTTCCCTCTCAATACATGTAATACATACATTGTTATAGTTTCTATAATGAGAGTATAAAGCCATGAATGGCTGATGTTCCCTCTCAATACATGTAATACATACATTGTTATAGTTTCTATAATGAGAGTTTAAAGCCATGAGAGGCTGATGTTCCCTCTCCATACATGTAATACATACATTGTTATAGTTTCTATAATGAGAGTGTAAAGCCACGAGTGGCTGATGTTCCCTCTCAATACATGTAATACATACATTGTTATAGTTTCTATAATGAGAGTTTAAAGCCTTGAGTGGCTGATGTTCCCTCTCAATACATGTGATACATACATTGTTATAGTTTCTATAATGAGAGTTTAAAGCCATGAGAGGCTGATGTTCCGTCTCCATACATGTAATACATACATTGTTATAGTTTCTATAATGAGAGTATAAAGCCACGAGTGGCTGATGTTCCCTCTCAATACATGTAATACATACATTGTTATAGTTTCTATAATGAGAGTTTAAAGCCACGAGTGGCTGATGTTCCCTCTCAATACATGTAATACATACATTGTTATAGTTTCTATAATGAGAGTTTAAAGCCAAGAGTGGCTGATGTTCCCTCTCCATACATGTAATACATACATTGTTATAGTTTCTTTAATGAGAGTTTAAAGCCATGAGTGGCTGATGTTCCCTCTCAATACATGTAATACATACATTGTTATAGTTTCTATAATGAGAGTATAAAGCCATGAATGGGTGATGTTCCCTCTCAATACATGTAATACATACATTGTTATAGTTTCTATAATGATAGTTTAAAGCCATGACTGGCTGATGTTCCCTCTCCATACATGTAATACATACATTGTTATAGTTTCTATAATGAGAGTTTAAAGCTATGAGTGGCTGGTGTTCCCTCTCAATACATGTAATACATACATTGTTATAGTTTCTATAATGAGAGTTTAAAGCTATGAGTGGCTGGTGTTCCCTCTCAATACATGTAATACATACATTGTTATAGTTTGTATAATGAGAGTTTAAAGCCATGAGTGGCTGGTGTTCCCTCTCCATACATGTAATACATACATTGTTATAGTTTCTATAATGAGAGTTTAAAGCCAAGAGTGGCTGATGTTCCCTCTCCATACATGTAATACATACATTGTTATAGTTTCTTTAATGAGAGTTTAAAGCCATGAGTGGCTGATGTTCCCTCTCAATACATGTAATACATACATTGTTATAGTTTCTATAATGAGAGTATAAAGCCATGAATGGCTGATGTTCCCTCTCAATACATGTAATACATACATTGTTATAGTTTCTATAATGAGAGTTTAAAGCTATGAGTGGCTGGTGTTCCCTCTCAATACATGTAATACATACATTGTTATAGTTTGTATAATGAGAGTTTAAAGCCATGAGTGGCTGGTGTTCCCTCTCCATACATGTAATACATACATTGTTATAGTTTCTATAATGAGAGTTTAAAGCCATGAGTGGCTGATGTTCCCTCTCCATACATGTAATACATACATTGTTATAGTTTCTATAATGAGAGTTTAAAGCCACGAGTGGCTGATGTTCCCTCTCAATACATGTAATACATACATTGTTATAGTTTTTATAATGAGAGTTTAAAGCCACGAGTGGCTGATGTTCCGTCTCAATACATGTAATACATACATTGTTATATTTTCTATAATGAGAGTTTAAAGCCATGAGTGGCTGATGTTCCCTCTCAATACATGTAATACATACATTGTTATAGTTTCTATAATGAGAGTTTAAAGCCATGAGTGGCTGATGTTCCCTCTCAATACATGTAATACATACATTGTTATAGTTTCTATAATCAGAGTTTAAAGCCACGAGTGGCTGATGTTCCCTCTCCATACATGTAATACATACATTGTTATAGTTTCTATAATGAGAGTTTAAAGCCATGAGTGGCTGGTGTTCCCTCTCCATACATGTAATACATACATTGTTATAGTTTCTATAATGAGAGTTTAAAGCCACGAGTGGCTGATGTTCCCTCTCCATACATGTAATACATACATTGTTATAGTTTCTATAATGAGAGTATAACGCCACGAGTGGCTGATGTTCCCTCTCAATACATGTAATACATACATTGTTATAGTTTCTATAATGAGAGTTTAAAGCCATGAGTGGCTGATGTTCCCTCTCAATACATGTAATACATACATTGTTATAGTTTCTATAATGAGAGTTTAAAGCCATGAGTGGCTGATGTTCCCTCTCAATACATGTAATTCATACATTGTTATAGTTTCTATAATGACAGTTTAAAGCCACGAGTGACTGATGTTCCCTCTTCATACATGTAATACATACATTGTTATAGTTTCTATAATGAGAGTTTAAAGCCATGAGTGGCTGATGTTCCCTCTCCATACATGTAATACATACATTGTTATAGTTTCTATAATGAGAGTTTAAAGCCACGAGTGGCTGATGTTCCCTCTCAATACATGTCATACATACATTGTTATATTTTGTATAATGAGAGTTTAAAGCCATGAGTGGCTGATGTTCCCTCTCCATACATGTAATACATACATTGTTATAGTTTCTATAATGAGAGTTTAAAGCCATGAGTGGCTGATGTTCCCTCTCAATACATGTAATAGATACATTGTGATAGTTTCTATAATGAGAGTTTAAAGCCACGAGTGGCTGATGTTCCCTCTCCATACAAGTAATACATATATTGTTATAGTTTCTATTATGAGAGTTTAAAGCCACGAGTGGCTGATGTTCCCTCTCAATACATGTAATACATACATTGTTATAGTTTCTATAATGAGAGTTTAAAGCCACGAGTGGCTGATGTTCACTCTCCATACATGTAATACATACATTGTTATAGTTTCTATAATGAGAGTTTAAAGCCACGAGTGGCTGATGTTCCCTCTCAATACATGTAATACATACATTGTTATAGTTTCTATAATGAGAGTTTAAAGCCAAGAGTGGCTGATGTTCCCTCTCCATGCATGTAATACATACATTGTTATAGTTTCTTTAATGAGAGTTTAAAGCCATGAGTGGCTGATGTTCCCTCTCAATACATGTAATACACACATTGTTATAGTTTCTGTAATGAGAGTATAAAGCCATGAATGGCTGATGTTCCCTCTCAATACATGTAATACATACATTTTTATAGTTTCTATAATGATAGTTTAAAGCCATGAGTGGCTGATGTTCCCTCTCCATACATGTAATACATACATTGTTATAGTTTCTATAATGAGAGTTTAAAGCTATGAGTGGCTGGTGTTCCCTCTCAATACATGTAATACATACATTGTTATAGTTTGTATAATGAGAGTTTAAAGCCATGAGTGGCTGGTGTTCCCTCTCCATACATGTAATACATACATTGTTATAGTTTCTATTATGAGAGTTTAAAGCCATGAGTGGCTGATGTTCCCTCTCCATACATGTAATACATACATTGTTATAGTTTCTATAATGACAGTTTAAACCACGAGTGGCTGATGTTCCCTCTCAATACATGTAATACATACATTGTTATAGTTTTTATAATGAGAGTTTAAAGCCACGAGTGGCTGATGTTCCGTCTCAATACATGTAATACATACATTGTTATATTTTCTATAATGAGAGTTTAAAGCCATGAGTGGCTGATGTTCCCTCTCAATACATGTAATACATACATTGTTATAGTTTCTATAATGTGAGTTTAAAGCCATGAGTGGCTGATGTTCCCTCTCAATACGTGTAATACATACATTGTTATAGTTTCTATAATCAGAGTTTAAAGCCACGAGTGGCTGATGTTCCCTCTCCATACATGTAATACATACATTGTTATAGTTTCTATAATGAGAGTTTAAAGCCATGAGTGGCTGGTGTTCCCTCTCCATACATGTAATACATACATTGTTATAGTTTCTATAATGAGAGTTTAAAGCCACGAGTGGCTGATGTTCCCTCTCAATACATGTAATACATACATTGTTATAGTTTCTATAATGAGAGTTTAAAGCCATGAGTGGCTGGTGTTCCCTCTCCATACATGTAATACATACATTGTTATAGTTTCTATAATGAGAGTTTAAAGCCACGAGTGGCTGATGTTCCCTCTCAATACATGTAATACATACATTGTTATAGTTTCTATAATGAGAGTTTAAAGCCATGAGAGGCTGATGTTCCCTCTCCATATATGTAATACATACATTGTTATAGTTTCTATAATGAGAGTATAACGCCACGAGTGGCTGATGTTCCTTCTCAATACATGTAATACATACATTGTTATAGTTTCTATAATGAGAGTTTAAAGCCATGAGTGACTGATGTTCCCTCTCAATACATGTAATACATACATTGTTATAGTTTCTATAATGAGAGTTTAAAGCCATGAGTGGCTTATGTTCCCTCTCAATACATGTAATTCATACATTGTTATAGTTTCTATAATGAGAGTTTAAAGCCATGAGAGGCTGATGTTCCCTCTCCATACATGTAATACATACATTGTTATAGTTTCTATAATGAGAGTATAAAGCCACGAGTGGCTGATGTTCCCTCTCAATACATGTAATACATACATTGTTATATTTTCTATAATGAGAGTATAAAGCCACGAGTGGCTGATGTTCCCTCTCAATACATGTAATACATACATTGTTATAGTTTCTATAATGAGAGTTTAACGCCATGAGCGGCTGATGTTCCCTCTCCATACATGTAATACATACATTGTTATAGTTTCTATAATGAGAGTTAAAAGCCATGAGTGGCTGATTTTCCCTCACAATACATGTAATACATACTTTGTTATTGTTTCTATAATAATAGTTTAAAGCCACGAGTGGCTGATATTCCCTCTCCATACATGTAATACATACATTGTTATAGTTTCTATAATGAGAGTTTAAAGCCACGAGTGTCTGATGTTCCCTCTCCATACATGTAATACATACATTGTTAAAGGTTCTATAATGAGAGTTTAAAGCCATGAGTGGCTGGTGTTCCCTCTCCATACATGTAATACATACATTGTTATAGTTTCTATAATGAGAGTTTAAAGCCACGAGTGGCTGATGTTCCCTCACAATACATTTAATACATACATTGTTACAGTTTCTATAATGAGAGTTTAAAGCCATGAGTGGCTGGTGTTCCCTCTCCATACATGTAATACATACATTGTAATAGCTTCTATAATGAGAGTTTAAAGCCACGAGAGGCTGATGTTCCCTCTCAATACATGTAATACATACATTGTTATAGTTTCTATAATGAGAGTTTAAAGCCATGAGAGGCTGATGTTCCCTCTCCATACATGTAATACATACATTGTTATAGTTTCTATAATAAGAGTATAAAGCCACGAGTGGCTGATGTTCCCTCTCAATACATGTAATACATACATTGTTATAGTTTCTATAATGAGAGTTTAAAGCCATGAGAGGCTGATGTTCCCTCTCCATACATGTAATACATACATTGTTATAGTTTCTATAATGAGAGTATAAAGCCACGAGTGGCTGATGTTCCCTCTCAATACATGTAATACATACATTGTTGTAGTTTCTATAATGAGAGTTTAAAGCCACGAGTGGCTGATGTTCCCTCTCAATACATGTAATACATACATTGTTATAGTTTAAATAATGAGAGTTTAAAGCCAAGAGTGGCTGATGTTCCCTCTCCATACATGTAATACATACATTGTTATAGTTTCTTTAATAAGAGTTTAATGCCATGAGTGGCTGATGTTCCCTCTCAATACATGTAATACATACATTGTTATAGTTTCTATAATGAGAGTATAAAGCCATGAATGGCTGATGTTCCCTCTCAATATATGTAATACATACATTGTTATAGTTTCTATAATGATAGTTTAAAGCCATGAGTGGCTGATGTTCCCTCTCCATACATGTAATACATACATTGTTATAGTTTCTATAATGAGAGTTTAAAGCTATGAGTGGCTGGTGTTCCCTCTCAATACATGTAATACATACATTGTTATAGTTTGTATAATGAGAGTTTAAAGCCATGAGTGGCTGGTGTTCCCTCTCCATACATGTAATACATACATTGTTATAGTTTCTATAATGAGAGTTTAAAGCCAAGAGTGGCTGATGTTCCCTCTCCATACATATAATACATACATTGTTATAGTTTCTTTAATGAGAGTTTAAAGACATGAGTGGCTGATGTTCCCTCTCAATATATGTAATACATACATTGTTATAGTTTCTATAATGAGAGTATAAAGCCATGAATGGCTGATGTTCCCTCTCCATACATGTAATACATACATTGTTATAGTTTCTATAATGAGAGTTTAAAGCCATGAGTGGCTGATGTTCCCTCTCAATACATGTAATACATACATTGTTATAGTTTCTATAATGAGAGTTTAAAGCCATGAGTGGCTGATGTTCCCTCTTCATACAGGTAATACATACATTGTTATAGTTTCTATTATGAGAGTTTAAAGCCATGAGTGGCTGGTGTTGCCTCTCAATACATGTAATACAAACATTGTTATAGTTTCTATAATGAGAGTTTAATGCCACGAGTTGCTTTTGTTCCCTCTCAATATATGTAATACATACATTGTTATAGTTTCTATAATGAGAGTTTAAAGCCACGAGTGGCTGATGTTCCCTCTCCATACATGTAATACATACATTGTAATAGTTTCTATAATGAGAGTTTAAAGCCATGAGTGGCTGATGTTCCCTCTCAATACATGTAATACATACATTGTGATAGTTTCTATAATGAGAGTTTAAAGCCACGAGTGGCTGATGTTCCCTGTCCATACAAGTAATACATACATTGTTATAGTTTCTATAATGAGAGTTTAAAGCCACGAGTGGCTGATGTTCCCTCTCAATACATGTAATACATACATTGTTATAGTTTCTATAATGAGAGTTTAAAGCCACGAGTGGCTGATGTTCACTCTCCATACATGTAATACATACATTGTTATAGTTTCTATGATGAGAGTTTAAAGCCACGAGTGGCTGATGTTCCCTCTCAATACTTGTAATACATACATTGTTATAGTTTCTATAATGAGAGGTTAAAGCCACGAGTGGCTGATGTTCCCTCTCAATACATGTAATACATACATTGTTATAGTTTCTATAATGAGAGTTTAAAGCCACCAGTGGCTGATGTTCCCTCTCCATACTTGTAATACATACATTGTTATAGTTTCTATAATGAGAGTTTAAAGCCACGAGTGGCTGATGTTCCCTCTCCATACATGTAATACATACATAGTTATAGTTTCTATAATGAGAGTTTAAAGCCATGAGTGGCTGATGTTCCCTCTCAATACATGTAATACATACATTGTTATAGTTTCTATAATGAGAGTTTAAAGCCATGAGTGGCTGGTGTTCCCTCTCAATACATGTAATACATACATTGTTATAGTTTCTATAATGAGAGTTTAAAGCCACGAGTTGCTTTTGTTCCCTCTCAATATATGTAATACATACATTGTTATAGTTTCTATAATGAGAGTTTAAAGCCTCGAGTGGCTGATGTTCCCTCTCCATACATGTAATACATACATTGTTATAGTTTCTATAATGAGAGTTTAAAGCCACGATTGGCTGATGTTCCCTCTCCATACATGTAATACATACATTGTTATAGTTTCTATAATAAGAGTTTAAAGCCATGAGTGGCTGATGTTCCCTCTCAATACATGTAATACATACATTGTTATAGTTTCTATAATGAGAGTTTAAAGCCACGAGTGGCTGATGTTCCCTCTCCATACATGTAATACATACATTGTTATAGTTTCTATAATGAGAGTTTAAAGCCATGAGTGGCTGTTGTTCCCTCTCAATACATGTAATACATACATTGTGATAGTTTCTATAATGAGAGTTTAAAGCCACGAGTGGCTGATGTTCCCTCTCCATACAAGTAATACATACATTGTTATAGTTTATATAATGAGAGTTTAAAGCCACGAGTGGCTGATGTTCCCTCTCAATACATGTAATACATACATTGTTATAGTTTCAATAATGAGAGTTTAAAGCCACGAGTGGCTGATGTTCCCTCTCCATACATGTAATACATACATTGTTATAGTTTCTATAATCAGAGTTTAAAGCCATGAGTGGCTGATGTTCCCTCTCAATACATGTAATACATACATTGTTATAGTTTCTATAATGAGAGTTTAAAGCCACGAGTGGCTGATGTTCCGTCTCAATACATGTAATACATACATTGTTATATTTTTTTATAATGAGAGTTTAAAGCCATGAGTGGCTGATGTTCCCTCTCAATACATGTAATACATACATTGTTATAGTTTCTATAATGAGAGTTTAAAGCCACGAGTGGCTGATGTTCCCTCTCCATACATGTAATACATACATTGTTATAGTTTCTATAATGAGAGTTTAAAGCCACGAGTGGCTGATGTTCCCTCTCAATACATGTAATACATACATTGTTATAGTTTCTATAATGATGGTTTAAAGCCACGAGTGGTTGATGTTCCCTCTCCATACATGTAATACATACATTGTTATAGTTTCTATAATGAGAGTTTATAGCCACGAGTGGCTGATGTTCCCTCTCAAAACATGTAATACATACATTGTTATAGTTTCTATAACGAGATTTTAAAGCCATGAGAGGCTGATGTTTCCTCTCCATACATGTAATACATACATTGTTATATTTTCTATAATGAGAGTATAAAGCCACGAGAAGCTGATGTTCCCTCTCAATACATGTAATACATACATTGTTACAGTTTCTATAATGAGAGTTTAAAGCCATGAGTGGCTGATGTTCCCTCTCAATACATGTAATACATACATTGTTATAGTTTCTATAATTATAGTTTAAAGCCACGAGTGGCTGATGTTCCCTCTCCATACATGTAATACATACATTGTTATAGTTTCTATAATGAGAGTTTAAAGCCACGAGTGGCTGATGTTCCCTCTCCATACATGTAATACATACATTGTTATAGTTTCTATAATGAGAGTTTAAAGCCACGAGTGGCTGATGTTCCCTCTCAATACATGTAATACATACATTGTTATAGTTTCTATAATGAGAGTTTAAAGCCATGAGTGGCTGGTGTTCCCTCTCCATACATGTAATACATACATTGTTATAGTTTCTATAATGAGAGTTTATAGCCACGAGTGGCTGATGTTCCCTCTCAAAACATGTAATACATACATTGTTATAGTTTCTATAACGAGATTTTAAAGCCATGAGAGGCTGATGTTTCCTCTCCATACATGTAATACATACATTGTTATATTTTCTATAATGAGAGTTTAAAGCCACGAGTGGCTGATGTTCCCTCTCCATACATGTAATACATACATTGTTATAGATTCTATAATGAGAGTTCAAAGCCATGAGTGGCTGATGTTCCCTCTCCATACATGTAATA
>CM034531.1:85580366-85630366 GCA_020002185.1 Paraescarpia echinospica
GTCTAACACATTCTCTCTCCTGGTTGGTTCTAGCACATGTTGAGAAAGGAAACTATCTTGTACTAAAACTAAAAACTTGTGGTCCTCACTCCCCATACTCTGTAGAGATTTCCATTGTATATGCCCATGGTTAAAGTCCCCCATAATAATACAGTTCCGTTTGCTTACTTCCTTTATAGCGTTTTGTATTTTTTCATTCTCTTCTATGCTTATGTTTGGACTTCGATAAACTAACCCAACTGTTAACGTTGAGTTTCCTGTAACTATGTTACACCAAACAGCTTCTTCGCAATCTGCTTCTCTTTCTAATTTTATTTCATAAGCCTGGATAGATTCTTTAATATATAAAATAACTCCACCTCCTTTTCTTCCTATTCTATCTTTCCTAAACATTACATATCCTGTTAGTCCCAATTCGGCATCTGATATATCAGTGGTGGCCCACGATTCGGTTATACCTATTACGTGAGGGTCAATATCTTCTACCATAATGTTTAGTTCACTTCTTTTGTTTACTATGCTCCTTGCATTTAAACAAATGCATTTATATCCTGATTCAGAACAGTTTTCCAGGCTGTTCTTTGCCGATTTATTTCTGCTGTCTTTATCTATGCCTCCAGTTTCAGGCTTCTCTGTGAATCCCCCCTGCGAATCTAGTTTAAATAGATGCAGCCTGTCCCACTGTCCAGATTGCAGAACAGTTTTCCAGGCTGTTCTTTGCCGATTATTTCTGCTGTCTTTATCTATGCCTCCAGTTTCAGGCTTCTCTGTGAATCCCCCCTGCGAATCTAGTTTAAATAGATGCAGCCTGTCCCACTGTCAACAGATTGCAGCAAGTTCTCTGAGAAAACTGCTGCCCCCTTTCCACTTAGATGTATGCCATCTCTCATGTACATATCTTCCCTCCCAACAAAGTATCCCCATAAATCTACGAATCCCACCCCCTCTTCTTTACACATCTGCTCAACTAGTGCGTTGATCGCCATCCTCTTGCAGTTTCTATATGTCGGCCCCCTTCCTCCCATTACTGGCAAAATTCCTGAGAGGATAATCTGTTCTACTCTTGTCTTCTTTAACTTCTTCACTAACTGTCTGTACTTCTGAACTATCCCAGTTGTTCCCTCCCTCTCTGCGTTATTTGTCCCTACATGTACTAGTATAGACCCTCCCTTGCCATGCCCCAGTACCTTCTCTACCCTTTCAGTTACATGTTCTATCCTAGCAGGGATTGAACCATGGGCGAATGTAAGCGTGATGACTGTATACCAACAGGGATTGAAGTATGGGCGAAGGTAAACGTGTTGAGTGTATACCAACAAGGATTGAACCATGGGCGAATGTAAGCGTGATGAGTGTATACCAACAGGGATTGAACCATGGACGAATGTAAGGGTGAAGAGTGTATACCAACAGGGATTGAACCATGGGCGAAGGTAAACGTGTTGAGTGTATACCAACAAGGATTGAACCATGGGCGAATGTAAGCGTGATGAGTGTATACCAACAGGGATTGAACCATGGACGAATGTAAGGGTGAAGAGTGTATACCAACAGGGATTGAATATTTGGAGAATGTAAGGGTGAAGAGTGTATACCAACTGGGATTGAACCATGGACGTTTGTAAGCGTGATGAGTGTATACAAACAGGGATTGAACCATGGACGAATGTAAGGGTGAAGAGAGTATACCAACAGGGATTGAACCATGGGCGAAGGTATGCGTGTTGAGTGTATACCAACAGGGATTGAACCATGGGCGAATGAAAGCGTGATGAGTGTATACCAACAGGGATTGAACCATGGACGAATGTAAGGGTGAAGAGTGTATACCAACAGGGTTTGAATATTTGGCGAATGTAAGGGTGAAGAGTGTATACCAACTGGTATCGAAACATGGACGTTTGTAAGCGTGATGAGTGTATACCAACAGGGATTGAACCATGGACGAATGTAAGGGTGAAGAGTGTATACCAACAGGGATTGAACCATGGACGAAGGTAAGCGTGTTGTGTGTATACCAACAGTGATTGAACCATGGGCGAATGTAAGCGTAATGAGTGTATACCTACAGGAATTGAACCATGGGCGAATGTAAGCGTGATGACTGTATACCAACAGGGATTGAACTATGGACGAATGTAACGGTGAAGTGTGTATACCAACAGGGATTGAATATTTGGCGAATGTAAGGGTGAAGAGTGTATACCAACTGGGATTGAACCATGGACGTTTGTAAGCGTGATGAGTGTATACCAACAGGGATTGAACCATGGACGAATGTAAGGGTGAAGAGTGTATACCAACAGGGATTGAACCATGGGCGAAGGTAAGCGTGTTGAGTGTATACCAACAGGGATTGAACCTTGGGCGAAGGTAAGCGTGTTGAGTGTATACCAACAGGGATTGAACCATGGGCGAATGTAAGGGTGAAGAGTATATACCAACAGGGATTGAATATTTGGCGAATGTAAGGGTGAAGAGTGTATACCAACTGGGATTGAACCATGGACGTTTGTAAGCGTGATGAGTGTATACCAACAGGGATTGAACCATGGACGAACGTAAGGGTGAAGAGTGTATACCAACAGGGATTGAACCGTGGGCGAAGGTATGCGTGTTGAGTGTATACCAACAGGGATTGAACCATGGGCGAATGTAAGCGTGATGAGTGTATACCAACAGGGATTGAACCATGGACGAATGTAAGGGTGAAGAGTGTATACCAACAGGGATTGAATATTTGGCGAATGTAAGGGTGAAGAGTGTATACCAACTGGGATTGAACCATGGACGTTTGTAAGCGTGTTGAGTGTATACCAACAGGGATTGAACCATGGACGAATGTAAGGGTGAAGAGTGTATACCAACAGGGATTGAACCATGGGCGAAGGTAAGCGTGTTGAGTGTATACCAACAGGGATTGAACAATGGGCGAATGTAAGCGTGATGAGTGTATACCAACAGGGATTGAACCATGGACGAATGTAAGGGTGAAGAATGTATACCAACAGGGATTGAACCATGGACAAAGGTAAGCGTGTTGAGTGTATACCAAAAAGGATTGAACCATGGGCGAATGTAAGCGTGATGAGTGTATACCAACAGGGATTGAAACATAGACGAATGTAACGGGGAAGTGTGTATACCAACAGGGATTGAACCATGGGCGAAGGTAAGCGTATTGAGTGTATACCAACAGGGTTTGAACCATGGGCGAATGTAAGCGAGATGAGTGTATACCAACAGGGATTGAACCATGGACGAATGTAAGGGTGAAGAGTGTATACCAACAGGGATTGAATATTTGGCGAATGTAAGGGTGAAGAGTGTATACCAACTGGGATTGAACCATGGACGTTTGTAAGCGTGATGAGTGTATACCAACAGGGATTGAACCATGGACGAATGTAAGGGTGAAGAGTGTATACCAACAGGGATTGAACCGTGGGCGAAGGTATGCGTGTTGAGTGTATACCAACAGGGATTGAACCATGGGCGAATGTAAGCGTGATGAGTGTATACCAACAGGGATTGAACCATGGACGAATGTAAGGGTGAAGAGTGTATACCAACAGGGATTGAATATTTGGCGAATGTAAGGGTGAAGAGTGTATACCAACTGGGATTGAACCATGGACGTTTGTAAGCGTGTTGAGTGTATACCAACAGGGATTGAACCATGGACGAATGTAAGGGTGGTGAAGAGTGTATACCAACAGGGATTGAACCATAGGCGAAGGTAAGCGTGTTGAGTGTATACCAACAGGGATTGAACAATGGGCGAATGTAAGCGTGATGAGTGTATACCAACAGGGATTGAACCATGGACGAATGTAAGGGTGAAGAATGTATACCAACAGGGATTGAACCATGGACAAAGGTAAGCGTGTTGAGTGTATACCAAAAAGGATTGAACCATGGGCGAATGTAAGCGTGATGAGTGTATACCAACAGGGATTGAAACATAGACGAATGTAACGGGGAAGTGTGTATACCAACAGGGATTGAACCATGGGCGAAGGTAAGCGTATTGAGTGTATACCAACAGGGTTTGAACCATGGGCGAATGTAAGCGAGATGAGTGTATACCAACAGGGATTGAACCATGGACGAATGTAAGGGTGAAGAGTGTATACCAACAGGGATTGAATATTTGGCGAATGTAAGGGTGAAGAGTGTATACCAACTGGGATTGAACCATGGACGTTTGTAAGCGTGATGAGTGTATACAAACAGGGAGTGAACCATGGACGAATGTAAGGGTGAAGAGTGTATGCCAACAGGGATTGAACCATGGGCGAAGGTAAGCGTGTTGAGTGTATACCAACAGGGATTGAACCATGGGCGAATGTAAGCGTGATGAGTGTATACCAACAGGGATTGAACCATTGACGAATGTAAGGGTGAAGAGTGTAAACCAACAGGGATTGAATATTTGGCGAATGTAAGGGTGAAGAGTGTATACCAACTGGGATTGAACCATGGACGTTTGTAAGCGTGATGAGTGTATACCAACAGGGATTGAACCATGGACGAATGTAAGGGTGAAGAGTGTATACCAACAGGGATTGAACCATGCGCGAAGGTAAGCGTGTTGAGTGTATACCAACAGGGATTTAACCATAGGCGAATGTAAGCGTGATGAGTGTATACCAACAGGGATTGAACCATGGACGAATGTAAGGGTGAAGAATGTATACCAACAGGGATTGAACAATGGACGAAGGTAAGCGAGTTGAGTGTATACCAACAAGGATTGAACCATGGGCGAATGTAAGCGTGATGAGTGTATGCCAACAGGGATTGAACAATGGACGAATGTAAGGGTGAAGAGTGTATACCAACAGGGATTGAATATTTGGCGAATGTAAGGGTGAAGAGTGTATACCAACTGGGATTGAACCATGGACGTTTGTAAGCGTGATGAGTGTATACCAACAGGGATTGAACCATGGACGAATGTAAGGGTGAAGAGTGTATACCAACAGGGATTGAACCATGGGCGAAGGTAAGCGTGTTGATTGTATACCAACAGGGATTGAACCATGGGCGAATGTAAGCGTGATGAGTATATACCAACAGGGATTGAACCATGGACGAATGTATGGGTTAAGTGTGTATACCAACAAGGATTGAATATTTGGCGAATGTAAGGGTGAAGAGTGTATACCAACTGTGATTGAACCATGGACGATTGTAAGCGTGATGAGTGTATACCAACAGGGATTGAACCATGGACGAATGTAAGGGTGAAGAGTGTATACCAACAGGGATTGAACCATGAACGAATGTAAGGGTGAAGAATGTATACCAACAGGGATTGAACCATGGACGAAGGTAAGCGTGTTGTGTGTATACCAACAGTGATTGAACAATGGGCGAATGTAAGCGTGATGAGTGTATTCCAACAGGGATTGAACCATGGACGAATGTAAGGGTGAAGAATGTATACCAACAGGGATTGAACCATGGACAAAGGTAAGCGTGTTGAGTGTATACCAACAAGGATTGAACCATGGGCGAATGTAAGCGTGATGAGTGTATACCAACAGGGATTGAACCATGGACGAATGTAAGGGTGAAGAGTGTATACCAACAGGGATTGAATATTTGGCGAATGTAAGGGTGAAGAGTGTATACCAACTGGGATTGAACCATGGACGTTTGAAAGCGTGTTGAGTGTATACCAACAGGGATTGAACCATGGACGAATGTAAGGGTGAAGAGTGTATACCAACAGGGATTGAACCATGGGCGAAGGTAAGCGTGTTGAGTGTATACCAACAGGGATTGAACAATGGGCGAATGTAAGCGTGATGAGTGTATACCAACAGGGATTGAACCATGGACGAATGTAAGGGTGAAGAATGTATACCAACAGGGATTGAACCATGGACAAAGGTAAGCGTGTTGAGTGTATACCAACAAGGATTGAACTATGGGCGAATGTAAGCGTGATGAGTGTATACCAACAGGGATTGAACTATGGCCGAATGTAAGCGTGATGAGTGTATACCAACAGGGATTGAACCATAGACGAATGTAACGGGGAAGTGTGTATACCAACTGGGATTGAACCATGGACGTTTGTAAGCGTGATGAGTGTATACCAACAGGGATTGAACCATGGACGAATGTAAGGGTGAAGAGTGTATACCAACAGGGATTGAACCGTGGGCGAAGGTAAGCGTGTTGAGTGTATACCAACAGGGATTTTACCATAGGCGAATGTAAGCGTGATGAGTGTATACCAACAGGGATTGAACCATGGACGAATGTATGGGTGAAGAATGTATACCAACAAGGATTGAACCATGGGCGAATGTAAGCGTGATGAGTGTATACCAACAGGGATTGAACAATGGACGAATGTAAGGGTGAAGAGTGTATACCAACTGGGATTGAACCATGGACGTTTGTAAGCGTGATGAGTGTATACCAACAGGGATTGAACCATGGACGAATGTAAGGGTGAAGAGTGTATACCAACAGGGATTGAACCATGCGCGAAGGTAAGCGTGTTGAGTGTATACCAACAGGGATTTAACCATAGGCGAACGTAAGCGTGATGAGTGTATACCAACAGGGATTGAACCATGGACGAATGTAAGGGTGAAGAATGTATACCAACAGGGATTGAACCATGGACGAAGGTAAGCGTGTTGAGTGTATACCAACAGGGATCGAACATTGGGCGAATGTAAGCGTGATGAGTGTATACCAACAGGGATTGAACCATGGACGAATGTAAGGGTTAAGAGTGTATACCAACAAGGATTGAATATTTGGCGAATGTAAGGGTGAAGAGTGTATACCAACTGTGATTGAACCATGGACGTTTGTAAGCGTGATGAGTGTATACCAACAGGGATTGAACCATGGACGAATGTAAGGGTGAAGAATGTATACCAACATAGATTGAACCATGGACGAAGGTAAGCGTATTGAGTGTATACCAACAGGGATTGAACCATGGGCGAATGTAAGCGTGATGAGTGTATACCAACAGGGACTGAACCATGGACGAATGTAAGGGTGAAGAGTGTGTACCAACAGGGATTGAATATTTGGCGAATGTAAGGGTGAAGAGTGTATACCAACAGGGATTGAAAAATGGGCGAATGTAAGCGTGATGAGTGTATTCCAACAGGGATTGAACCATGGACGAATGTAAGGGTGAAGAATGTATACCAACAGGGATTGAACCATGGACAAAGGTAAGCGTGTTGAGTGTATACCAACAAGGATTGAACCATGGGCGAATGTAAGCGCGATGAGTGTATAACAACAGGGATTGAACCATAGACGAATGTAACGGTGAAGTGTGTATACCAACAGGGATTGAATATTTGGCGAATGTAAGGGTGAAGAGTGTATACCAACTGGGATTGAACCATGGACGTTTGTAAGCGTGATGAGTGTATACCAACAGGGATTGAACAATGGACGAATGTAAGGGTGAAGAGTGTATCCCAACAGGGATTGAAACTTGGGCGAAGGTAAGCGTGTTGAGTGTATACCAACAGGGATCGAACCATGGGCGAATGTAAGGGTGAAGAGTGTATACCAACAGGGATTGAATATTTGGCGAATGTAAGGGTGAAGAGTGTATACCAACTGGGATTGAACCATGGACGTTTGTAAGCGTGATGAGTGTATACCAACAGGGATTGAACCATGGACGAATGTAAGGGTGAAGAGTGTATACCAACAGGGATTGAACCGTGGGCGAAGGTAAGCGTGTTGAGTGTATACCAACAGGGATTGAACCATGGGCGAATGTAAGCGTGATGAGTGTATACCAACAGGGATTGAACCATGGGCGAATGTAAGCGTGATGAGTGTATACCAACAGGGATTGAACCATGGACGAATGTAAGGGTGAAGAGTGTATACCAACAGGGATTGAATATTTGGCGAATGTAAGGGTGAAGAGTGTATACCAACTGGGATTGAACCACGGACGTTTTTAAGCGTGATGATTGTATACCAACAGGGATTGAACCATTGACGAATGTAAGGGTGAAGAGTGTATACCAACAGGGATTGAACCATGGGCGAAGGTAAGCGTGTTGAGTGTATACCAACAGGGATTGAACCATGGGCGAATGTAAGCGTGATGAGTGTATACCAACAGGGATTGAACCATGGACGAATATAAGGGTTAAGAGTGTATACCAACAAGGATTGAATATTTGGCGAATGTAAGGGTGAAGAGTGTATACCAACTGTGATTGAACCATGGACGTTTGTAAGCGTGATGAGTGTATACCAACAGGCATTGAACCATGGACGAATGTAAGGGTGAAGAGTGTATACCAACAGGGATTTAACCATGGACGAATGTAAGGGAGAAGAATGTGTAGCAACATAGATTGAACCATGGACGAAGGTAAGCGTATTGAGTGTATACCAAAAGAGATTGAACCATGGGCGAATGTAAGCGTGATGAGTGTATACCAACAGGGATTGAACCATGGGCGAATGTATGCGTGATGAGTATATACCAACAGGGATTGAACCATGGACGTATGTAAGGGTTAAAAGTGTATACCAACAGGGATTGAATATTTGGCGAATGTAAGGGTGAAGAGTGTATACCAACTGGGATTGAACCATGGACGTTTGTTAGCGTGGTGAGTGTATACCAACAGGGATTGAAACATGGACGAACGTAACGGTGAAGAGTGTATACCAACAGGGATTGAACCATGGGCGAAGGTAAGCGTGTTGAGTGTATACCAACAGGGATTGAACCATGGGCGAATGTAAGCGTGATGAGTGTATACCAACAGGGATTGAACCATGGACGAATGTAAGGGAGAAGAAAGTATACCAACAGGGATTGAATATTTGGCGAATGTAAGGGTGAAGAGTGTATACCAACTGGGATTGAACCATGGACGTTTGTAAGCGTGATGAATGTATACAAACAGGGAATGAACCATGGACGAATGTAAGGGTGAAGAGTGTACACCAACAGGGATTGAACCATGGGCGAAGGTAAGCGTGTTGAATGTATACCAACAGGGATTGAACCATGGGCGAATGTAAGCGTGATGAGTGTATACCAACAGGGATTGAACCATGGACGAATGTAAGGGTGATGAGTGTATACCAACAGGGATTGAATATTTGGCGAATGTAAGGTTGAAGAGTGTATACCAACTGGGATTGAACCATGGAAGTTTGTAAGCGTGATGAGTGTATCCCAACAGGGATTGAACCATGGACGAATGTAAGGGTGAAGAGTGTATACCAACAGGGATTGAACCATGGACGAAGGTAAGCGTGTTGTGTGTATACCAACAGTGATTGAACCATGGGCGAATGTAAGCGTAATGAGTGTATACCAACAGGAATTGAAACATGGACGAATGTAAGGGTGAAGATTGTATACCAACAGGGATTGAATATTTGGCGAATGTAAGGGTGAAGAGTGAATACCAACTGGGATTGAACCATGGACGTTTGTAAGCGTGATGAGTGTATACCAACAGGGATTGAGCCATGGACGATTGTAAGAGTGAAGAGTGAATACCAACAGGGATTGAATATTTGGCGAATGTAAGGGTGTTGAGTGTATACCAACAGTGATTGAACCATGGGCGAATGTAAGGGTGAAGAGTGTATAACAACAGGGATTGTACCATGGGCGAATGTAAGCGTGATGAATGTATACCAAGAGGGATTTAACCATGGACGAATGTAAGCGTGATGAGTGTATACCAACAGGGATTGAACCATGGACGAATGTAAGGGTGAAGAGTGTATACCAACAGGGATTGAACCATGGACGAATGTAAGGGTGAAGAATGTATACCAACATAGATTGAACCATGGACGAAGGTAAGCGTATTGAGTGTATACCAACAGGGATTGAACCATGGGCGAATGTAAGCGTGATGAGTGTATACCAACAGGGACTGAACCATGGACGAATGTAAGGGTGAAGAGTGTGTACCAACAGGGATTGAATATTTGGCGAATGTAAGGGTGAAGAGTGTATACCAACAGGGATTGAAAAATGGGCGAATGTAAGCGTGATGAGTGTATTCCAACAGGGATTGAACCATGGACGAATGTATGGGTGAAGAATGTATACCAACAGGGATTGAACCATGGACAAAGGTAAGCGTGTTGAGTGTATACCAAAAAGGATTGAACCATGGGCGAATGTAAGCGCGATGAGTGTATAACAACAGGGATTGAACCATAGACGAATGTAACGGTGAAGTGTGTATACCAACAGGGATTGAATATTTGGCGAATGTAAGGGTGAAGAGTGTATACCAACTGGGATTGAACCATGGACGTTTGTAAGCGTGATGAGTGTATACCAACACGGATTGAACAATGGACGAATGTAAGCGTGTTGTGTGTATACCAACAGTGATTGAACCATGGGCGAATGTAAGCGTAATGAGTGTATACCAACAGGAATTGAAACATGGACGAATGTAAGGGTGAAGATTGTATACCAACAGGGATTGAATATTTGGCGAATGTAAGGGTGAAGAGTGAATACCAACTGGGATTGAACCATGGACGTTTGTAAGCGTGATGAGTGTATACCAACAGGGAATGAACCATGGACGAATGTAAGGGTGAAGAGTGTATACCAATAGGGATTTAACCATGGGCGAATGTAAGCGTGATGAGTGTATACCAACAGGGATTGAACCATGGACGAATGTAAGGGTGAAGCATGTATACCAACAGGGATTGAACCATGGACGAAGGTAAGCGAGTTGAGTGTATACCAACAGGGATTGAACCATGGGCGAATGTAAGCGTGATGAGTGTATACCAACAGGGATTGAACCATGGACGAATGTAAGGGTGAAGAGTGTATACCAACAGGGATTGAATATTTGGCGAATGTAAGGGTGAAGAGTGTATACCAACTGGGATTGAACCACGGACGTTTTTAAGCGTGATGATTGTATACCAACAGGGATTGAACCATTGACGAATGTAAGGGTGAAGAGTGTATACCAACAGGGATTGAACCATGGGCGAAGGTAAGCGTGTTGAGTGTATACCAACAGGGATTGAACCATGGGCGAATGTAAGCGTGATGAGTGTATACCAACAGGGATTGAACCATGGACGAATATAAGGGTTAAGAGTGTATACCAACAAGGATTGAATATTTGGCGAATGTAAGGGTGAAGAGTGTATACCAACTGTGATTGAACCATGGACGTTTGTAAGCGTGATGAGTGTATACCAACAGGCATTGAACCATGGACGAATGTAAGGGTGAAGAGTGTATACCAACAGGGATTTAACCATGGACGAATGTAAGGGAGAAGAATGTGTAGCAACATAGATTGAACCATGGACGAAGGTAAGCGTATTGAGTGTATACCAAAAGAGATTGAACCATGGGCGAATGTAAGCGTGATGAGTGTATACCAACAGGGATTGAACCATGGGCGAATGTATGCGTGATGAGTATATACCAACAGGGATTGAACCATGGACGTATGTAAGGGTTAAAAGTGTATACCAACAGGGATTGAATATTTGGCGAATGTAAGGGTGAAGAGTGTATACCAACTGGGATTGAACCATGGACGTTTGTTAGCGTGGTGAGTGTATACCAACAGGGATTGAAACATGGACGAACGTAACGGTGAAGAGTGTATACCAACAGGGATTGAACCATGGGCGAAGGTAAGCGTGTTGAGTGTATACCAACAGGGATTGAACCATGAGCGAATGTAAGCGTGATGAGTGTATACCAACAGGGATTGAACCATGGACGAATGTAAGGGAGAAGAAAGTATACCAACAGGGATTGAATATTTGGCGAATGTAAGGGTGAAGAGTGTATACCAACTGGGATTGAACCATGGACGTTTGTAAGCGTGATGAATGTATACAAACAGGGAATGAACCATGGACGAATGTAAGGGTGAAGAGTGTACACCAACAGGGATTGAACCATGGGCGAAGGTAAGCGTGTTGAATGTATACCAACAGGGATTGAACCATGGGCGAATGTAAGCGTGATGAGTGTATACCAACAGGGATTGAACCATGGACGAATGTAAGGGTGAAGAGTGTATACCAACAGGGATTGAATATTTGGCGAATGTAAGGTTGAAGAGTGTATACCAACTGGGATTGAACCATGGAAGTTTGTAAGCGTGATGAGTGTATCCCAACAGGGATTGAACCATGGACGAATGTAAGGGTGAAGAGTGTATACCAACAGGGATTGAACCATGGACGAAGGTAAGCGTGTTGTGTGTATACCAACAGTGATTGAACCATGGGCGAATGTAAGCGTAATGAGTGTATACCAACAGGAATTGAAACATGGACGAATGTAAGGGTGAAGATTGTATACCAACAGGGATTGAATATTTGGCGAATGTAAGGGTGAAGAGTGAATACCAACTGGGTTTGAACCATGGACGTTTGTAAGCGTGATGAGTGTATACCAACAGGGATTGAGCCATGGACGATTGTAAGAGTGAAGAGTGAATACCAACAGGGATTGAATATTTGGCGAATGTAAGGGTGTTGAGTGTATACCAACAGTGATTGAACCATGGGCGAATGTAAGTGTGAAGAGTGTATAACAACAGGGATTGTACCATGGGCGAATGTAAGCGTGATGAATGTATACCAAGAGGGATTTAACCATGGACGAATGTAAGCGTGATGAGTGTATACCAACAGGGATTGAACCATGGACGAATTTAAGGGTGAAGAATATCTACCAACAGGGATTGAACCATGGACGAAGGTAAGCGTGTTGAGTGTATACCAACAGTAATTGAACCATGGGTGAATGTAAGCGTAATGAGTGTATACCAACAGGGATTGAACCATGGACGAATGTAAGGGTGAAGAGTGTATACCAACAGGGATTGAATATTTGGCGAATGTAAGGGTGAAGAGTGTTTACCAACAGGGATTGAACCATGGGCGAATGTAAGCGTGATGAGTGTATACCAACTGGGATTGAACCATGGACGAATGTAAGGGTGAAGAGTGTATACCAACAGGGATTGAATATTTGGCGAATGTAAGGGTGAAGAGTGTATACCAACTGGGATTGAACCATGGACGTTTGTAAGCGTGATGAGTGTATACCAACAGGGATTGAACCATGGACGAATGTAAGGGTGAAGAGTGTATACCAACAGGGATTTAACCATGGGCGAATGTAAGCGTGATGAGTGTATACCAACAGGGATTGAACCATGGACGAATGTAAGGGTGAAGAATGTATACCAACAGGGATTGAACCATGGACGAAGGTAAGCGAGTTGAGTGTATACCAACAGGGATTGAACCATGGGCGAATGTAAGGGTGAAGAGTGTATACCAACAGGGATTGAACCATGGGCGAATGTAAGCGTGATGAGTGTATACCAACAGGGATTGAACCATGGACGAATGTAAGGGTTAAGAGTGTATACCAGCAAGGATTGAATATTTGGCGAATGTAAGGGTGAAGAGTGTATACCAACTGTGATTGAACCATGGACGTTTGTAAGCGTGATGAATGTATACCAACAGGCATTGAACCATGGACGAATGTAAGGGTGAAGAGTGTATACCAACAGGGATTTAACCATGGACGAATGTAAGGGAGAAGAATGTGTAGCAACATAGATTGAACCATGGACGAAGGTAAGCGTATTGAGTGTATACCAAAAGAGATTGAACCGTGGGCGAATGTAAGCGTGATGAGTGTATACCAACAGGGATTGAACCATGGACGAATGTAAGGGTGAAGAGTGTATACCAACACGGATTGAATATTTGGCGAATGTAAGGGTGAAGAGTGTATACCAACTGGGATTGAACCATGGACGTTTGTAAGCGTGATGAGTGTATACCAACAGGGATTGAACCATGGACGAATGTAAGGGTGAAGAGTGTATACCAACAGGGATTGAACCATGGGCGAAGGCAAGCGTGTTGAGTGTATACGAACAGGGATTGAACCATGGGCGAATGTAAACGTGATAAGTGTATACCAACAGGGATTGAACCATGGACGAATGTAAGGGTGAAGAATGTATACCAACAGGGATTGAACCATGGACAAAGGTATGCGTGTTGAGTGTATACCAACAGGGATTGAACCATGGGCGAATGTAAGCGTGATGAGTGTATACCAACAGGGATTGAACCATGGACGAATGTAACGGTGAAGTGTGTATACCAAGAGGGATTGAATATTTGGCGAATGTAAGGGTGAAGAGTGTATACCAACTGGGATTGAACCATGGACGTTTGTAAGCGTGATGAGTGTATACCAACAGGGATTGAACCATGGACGAATGTAAGGGTGAAGAGTATATACCAACAGGGATTGAACCATGGGCGAAGGTAAGCGTGTTGAGTGTATACCAACAGGGATTGAACCATGGGCGAATGTAAGCGTGATGAGTGTATACCAACAGGGATTGAACCATGGACGAATGTAAGGGTTAAGAGTGTATACGAACAGGGATTGAATATTTGGCGAATGTAAGGGTGAAGAGTGTATACCAACAGGGATTGAACCATGGGCGAAGGTAAGCGTGTTGAATGTATACCAACAGGGATTGAACCATGGGCGAATGTAAGCGTGATGAGTGTATACCAACAGGGATTGAACCATGGACGAATGTAAGGGAGAAGAAAGTATACCAACAGGGATTGAATATTTGGCGAATGTAAGGGTGAAGAGTGTATACCAACTGGGATTTAACCATAGGCGAATATAAGCGTGATGAGTGTATACCAACAGGGATTGAAACATAGACGAATGTAACGGGGAAGTGTGTATACCAACAGGGATTGAATATTTGGCGAATGTAAGGGTGAAGAGTGTATACCAACTGGGATTGAACCATGGAAGTTTGTAAGCGTGATGAGTGTATCCCAACAGGGATTGAACCATGGACGAATGTAAGGGTGAAGAGTGTATACCAACAGGGATTGAACCATGGACGAAGGTAAGCGTGTTGTGTGTATACCAACAGTGATTGAACCATGGGCGAATGTAAGCGTAATGAGTGTATACCAACAGGAATTGAAACATGGACGAATGTAAGGGTGAAGAGTGTATACCAACAGGGATTGAACTATGGACGAATGTAAGGGTGAAGAGTGTATACCAACAGGGATTGAATATTTGGCGAATGTAAGGGTGAAGAGTGTATACCAACTGGGATTGAACCATGGACGTTTGTAAGCGTGATGAGTGTATACCAACAGGGATTGAACCATGGACGAATGTAAGGGTGAAGAGTGTATACCAACAGGGATTTAACCATGGGCGAATGTAAGCGTGATGAGTGTATACCAACAGGGATTGAACCATGGACGAATGTAAGGGTGAAGCGTGTATACCAACAGGGATTGAACCATGGACGAAGGTAAGCGAGTTGAGTGTATACCAACAGGGATTGAACCATGGGCGAATGTAAGCGTGATGAGTGTATACCAACAGGGATTGAACCATGGACGAATGTAAGGGTGAAGAGTGTATACCAACAGGGATTGAATATTTGGCGAATGTAAGGGTGAAGAGTGTATACCAACTGGGATTGAACCACGGACGTTTTTAAGCGTGATGATTGTATACCAACAGGGATTGAACCATTGACGAATGTAAGGGTGAAGAGTGTATACCAACAGGGATTGAACCATGGGCGAAGGTAAGCGTAAGCCATGGGATGATGATGTGTATACCAACAGGGATTGAACCATGGACGAATATAAGGGTTAAGAGTGTATACCAACAAGGATTGAATATTTGGCGAATGTAAGGGTGAAGAGTGTATACCAACTGTGATTGAACCATGGACGTTTGTAAGCGTGATGAGTGTATACCAACAGGCATTGAACCATGGACGAATGTAAGGGTGAAGAGTGTATACCAACAGGGATTTAACCATGGACGAATGTAAGGGAGAAGAATGTGTAGCAACATAGATTGAACCATGGACGAAGGTAAGCGTATTGAGTGTATACCAAAAGAGATTGAACCATGGGCGAATGTAAGCGTGATGAGTGTATACCAACAGGGATTGAACCATGGGCGAATGTATGCGTGATGAGTATATACCAACAGGGATTGAACCATGGACGTATGTAAGGGTTAAAAGTGTATACCAACAGGGATTGAATATTTGGCGAATGTAAGGGTGAAGAGTGTATACCAACTGGGATTGAACCATGGACGTTTGTTAGCGTGGTGAGTGTATACCAACAGGGATTGAAACATGGACGAACGTAACGGTGAAGAGTGTATACCAACAGGGATTGAACCATGGGCGAAGGTAAGCGTGTTGAGTGTATACCAACAGGGATTGAACCATGGGCGAATGTAAGCGTGATGAGTGTATACCAACAGGGATTGAACCATGGACGAATGTAAGGGAGAAGAAAGTATACCAACAGGGATTGAATATTTGGCGAATGTAAGGGTGAAGAGTGTATACCAACTGGGATTGAACCATGGACGTTTGTAAGCGTGATGAATGTATACAAACAGGGAATGAACCATGGACGAATGTAAGGGTGAAGAGTGTACACCAACAGGGATTGAACCATGGGCGAAGGTAAGCGTGTTGAATGTATACCAACAGGGATTGAACCATGGGCGAATGTAAGCGTGATGAGTGTATACCAACAGGGATTGAACCATGGACGAATGTAAGGGTGATGAGTGTATACCAACAGGGATTGAATATTTGGCGAATGTAAGGTTGAAGAGTGTATACCAACTGGGATTGAACCATGGAAGTTTGTAAGCGTGATGAGTGTATCCCAACAGGGATTGAACCATGGACGAATGTAAGGGTGAAGAGTGTATACCAACAGGGATTGAACCATGGACGAAGGTAAGCGTGTTGTGTGTATACCAACAGTGATTGAACCATGGGCGAATGTAAGCGTAATGAGTGTATACCAACAGGAATTGAAACATGGACGAATGTAAGGGTGAAGATTGTATACCAACAGGGATTGAATATTTGGCGAATGTAAGGGTGAAGAGTGAATACCAACTGGGATTGAACCATGGACGTTTGTAAGCGTGATGAGTGTATACCAACAGGGATTGAGCCATGGACGATTGTAAGAGTGAAGAGTGAATACCAACAGGGATTGAATATTTGGCGAATGTAAGGGTGTTGAGTGTATACCAACAGTGATTGAACCATGGGCGAATGTAAGGGTGAAGAGTGTATAACAACAGGGATTGTACCATGGGCGAATGTAAGCGTGATGAATGTATACCAAGAGGGATTTAACCATGGACGAATGTAAGCGTGATGAGTGTATACCAACAGGGATTGAACCATGGACGAATGTAAGGGTGAAGAGTGTATACCAACAGGGATTGAACCATGGACGAATGTAAGGGTGAAGAATGTATACCAACATAGATTGAACCATGGACGAAGGTAAGCGTATTGAGTGTATACCAACAGGGATTGAACCATGGGCGAATGTAAGCGTGATGAGTGTATACCAACAGGGACTGAACCATGGACGAATGTAAGGGTGAAGAGTGTGTACCAACAGGGATTGAATATTTGGCGAATGTAAGGGTGAAGAGTGTATACCAACAGGGATTGAAAAATGGGCGAATGTAAGCGTGATGAGTGTATTCCAACAGGGATTGAACCATGGACGAATGTATGGGTGAAGAATGTATACCAACAGGGATTGAACCATGGACAAAGGTAAGCGTGTTGAGTGTATACCAAAAAGGATTGAACCATGGGCGAATGTAAGCGCGATGAGTGTATAACAACAGGGATTGAACCATAGACGAATGTAACGGTGAAGTGTGTATACCAACAGGGATTGAATATTTGGCGAATGTAAGGGTGAAGAGTGTATACCAACTGGGATTGAACCATGGACGTTTGTAAGCGTGATGAGTGTATACCAACACGGATTGAACAATGGACGAATGTAAGCGTGTTGTGTGTATACCAACAGTGATTGAACCATGGGCGAATGTAAGCGTAATGAGTGTATACCAACAGGAATTGAAACATGGACGAATGTAAGGGTGAAGATTGTATACCAACAGGGATTGAATATTTGGCGAATGTAAGGGTGAAGAGTGAATACCAACTGGGATTGAACCATGGACGTTTGTAAGCGTGATGAGTGTATACCAACAGGGAATGAACCATGGACGAATGTAAGGGTGAAGAGTGTATACCAATAGGGATTTAACCATGGGCGAATGTAAGCGTGATGAGTGTATACCAACAGGGATTGAACCATGGACGAATGTAAGGGTGAAGCATGTATACCAACAGGGATTGAACCATGGACGAAGGTAAGCGAGTTGAGTGTATACCAACAGGGATTGAACCATGGGCGAATGTAAGCGTGATGAGTGTATACCAACAGGGATTGAACCATGGACGAATGTAAGGGTGAAGAGTGTATACCAACAGGGATTGAATATTTGGCGAATGTAAGGGTGAAGAGTGTATACCAACTGGGATTGAACCACGGACGTTTTTAAGCGTGATGATTGTATACCAACAGGGATTGAACCATTGACGAATGTAAGGGTGAAGAGTGTATACCAACAGGGATTGAACCATGGGCGAAGGTAAGCGTGTTGAGTGTATACCAACAGGGATTGAACCATGGGCGAATGTAAGCGTGATGAGTGTATACCAACAGGGATTGAACCATGGACGAATATAAGGGTTAAGAGTGTATACCAACAAGGATTGAATATTTGGCGAATGTAAGGGTGAAGAGTGTATACCAACTGTGATTGAACCATTGACGTTTGTAAGCGTGATGAGTGTATACCAACAGGCATTGAACCATGGACGAATGTAAGGGTGAAGAGTGTATACCAACAGGGATTTAACCATGGACGAATGTAAGGGAGAAGAATGTGTAGCAACATAGATTGAACCATGGACGAAGGTAAGCGTATTGAGTGTATACCAAAAGAGATTGAACCATGGGCGAATGTAAGCGTGATGAGTGTATACCAACAGGGATTGAACCATGGGCGAATGTATGCGTGATGAGTATATACCAACAGGGATTGAACCATGGACGTATGTAAGGGTTAAAAGTGTATACCAACAGGGATTGAATATTTGGCGAATGTAAGGGTGAAGAGTGTATACCAACTGGGATTGAACCATGGACGTTTGTTAGCGTGGTGAGTGTATACCAACAGGGATTGAAACATGGACGAACGTAACGGTGAAGAGTGTATACCAACAGGGATTGAACCATGGGCGAAGGTAAGCGTGTTGAGTGTATACCAACAGGGATTGAACCATGAGCGAATGTAAGCGTGATGAGTGTATACCAACAGGGATTGAACCATGGACGAATGTAAGGGAGAAGAAAGTATACCAACAGGGATTGAATATTTGGCGAATGTAAGGGTGAAGAGTGTATACCAACTGGGATTGAACCATGGACGTTTGTAAGCGTGATGAATGTATACAAACAGGGAATGAACCATGGACGAATGTAAGGGTGAAGAGTGTACACCAACAGGGATTGAACCATGGGCGAAGGTAAGCGTGTTGAATGTATACCAACAGGGATTGAACCATGGGCGAATGTAAGCGTGATGAGTGTATACCAACAGGGATTGAACCATGGACGAATGTAAGGGTGATGAGTGTATACCAACAGGGATTGAATATTTGGCGAATGTAAGGTTGAAGAGTGTATACCAACTGGGATTGAACCATGGAAGTTTGTAAGCGTGATGAGTGTATCCCAACAGGGATTGAACCATGGACGAATGTAAGGGTGAAGAGTGTATACCAACAGGGATTGAACCATGGACGAAGGTAAGCGTGTTGTGTGTATACCAACAGTGATTGAACCATGGGCGAATGTAAGCGTAATGAGTGTATACCAACAGGAATTGAAACATGGACGAATGTAAGGGTGAAGATTGTATACCAACAGGGATTGAATATTTGGCGAATGTAAGGGTGAAGAGTGAATACCAACTGGGTTTGAACCATGGACGTTTGTAAGCGTGATGAGTGTATACCAACAGGGATTGAGCCATGGACGATTGTAAGAGTGAAGAGTGAATACCAACAGGGATTGAATATTTGGCGAATGTAAGGGTGTTGAGTGTATACCAACAGTGATTGAACCATGGGCGAATGTAAGTGTGAAGAGTGTATAACAACAGGGATTGTACCATGGGCGAATGTAAGCGTGATGAATGTATACCAAGAGGGATTTAACCATGGACGAATGTAAGCGTGATGAGTGTATACCAACAGGGATTGAACCATGGACGAATTTAAGGGTGAAGAATATCTACCAACAGGGATTGAACCATGGACGAAGGTAAGCGTGTTGAGTGTATACCAACAGTAATTGAACCATGGGTGAATGTAAGCGTAATGAGTGTATACCAACAGGGATTGAACCATGGACGAATGTAAGGGTGAAGAGTGTATACCAACAGGGATTGAATATTTGGCGAATGTAAGGGTGAAGAGTGTTTACCAACAGGGATTGAACCATGGGCGAATGTAAGCGTGATGAGTGTATACCAACTGGGATTGAACCATGGACGAATGTAAGGGTGAAGAGTGTATACCAACAGGGATTGAATATTTGGCGAATGTAAGGGTGAAGAGTGTATACCAACTGGGATTGAACCATGGACGTTTGTAAGCGTGATGAGTGTATACCAACAGGGATTGAACCATGGACGAATGTAAGGGTGAAGAGTGTATACCAACAGGGATTTAACCATGGGCGAATGTAAGCGTGATGAGTGTATACCAACAGGGATTGAACCATGGACGAATGTAAGGGTGAAGAATGTATACCAACAGGGATTGAACCATGGACGAAGGTAAGCGAGTTGAGTGTATACCAACAGGGATTGAACCATGGGCGAATGTAAGGGTGAAGAGTGTATACCAACAGGGATTGAACCATGGGCGAATGTAAGCGTGATGAGTGTATACCAACAGGGATTGAACCATGGACGAATGTAAGGGTTAAGAGTGTATACCAGCAAGGATTGAATATTTGGCGAATGTAAGGGTGAAGAGTGTATACCAACTGTGATTGAACCATGGACGTTTGTAAGCGTGATGAATGTATACCAACAGGCATTGAACCATGGACGAATGTAAGGGTGAAGAGTGTATACCAACAGGGATTTAACCATGGACGAATGTAAGGGAGAAGAATGTGTAGCAACATAGATTGAACCATGGACGAAGGTAAGCGTATTGAGTGTATACCAAAAGAGATTGAACCGTGGGCGAATGTAAGCGTGATGAGTGTATACCAACAGGGATTGAACCATGGACGAATGTAAGGGTGAAGAGTGTATACCAACACGGATTGAATATTTGGCGAATGTAAGGGTGAAGAGTGTATACCAACTGGGATTGAACCATGGACGTTTGTAAGCGTGATGAGTGTATACCAACAGGGATTGAACCATGGACGAATGTAAGGGTGAAGAGTGTATACCAACAGGGATTGAACCATGGGCGAAGGCAAGCGTGTTGAGTGTATACGAACAGGGATTGAACCATGGGCGAATGTAAACGTGATAAGTGTATACCAACAGGGATTGAACCATGGACGAATGTAAGGGTGAAGAATGTATACCAACAGGGATTGAACCATGGACAAAGGTATGCGTGTTGAGTGTATACCAACAGGGATTGAACCATGGGCGAATGTAAGCGTGATGAGTGTATACCAACAGGGATTGAACCATGGACGAATGTAACGGTGAAGTGTGTATACCAAGAGGGATTGAATATTTGGCGAATGTAAGGGTGAAGAGTGTATACCAACTGGGATTGAACCATGGACGTTTGTAAGCGTGATGAGTGTATACCAACAGGGATTGAACCATGGACGAATGTAAGGGTGAAGAGTATATACCAACAGGGATTGAACCATGGGCGAAGGTAAGCGTGTTGAGTGTATACCAACAGGGATTGAACCATGGGCGAATGTAAGCGTGATGAGTGTATACCAACAGGGATTGAACCATGGACGAATGTAAGGGTTAAGAGTGTATACGAACAGGGATTGAATATTTGGCGAATGTAAGGGTGAAGAGTGTATACCAACAGGGATTGAACCATGGGCGAAGGTAAGCGTGTTGAATGTATACCAACAGGGATTGAACCATGGGCGAATGTAAGCGTGATGAGTGTATACCAACAGGGATTGAACCATGGACGAATGTAAGGGAGAAGAAAGTATACCAACAGGGATTGAATATTTGGCGAATGTAAGGGTGAAGAGTGTATACCAACTGGGATTGAACCATGGACGTTTGTAAGCGTGATGAATGTATACAAACATGGATTGAACCATGGACGAATGTAAGGGTGAAGAGTGTATACCAACAGGGATTGAACCATGGGCGAAGGTAAGCGTGTTGAATGTATACCAACAGGGATTGAACCATGGGCGAATGTAAGCGTGATGAGTGTATACCAACAGGGATTGAACCATGGACGAATGTAAGGGTGAAGAGTGTATACCAACAGGGATTGAATATTTGGCGAATGTAAGGGTGAAGAGTGTATACCAACTGGGATTGAACCATGGAAGTTTGTAAGCGTGATGAGTGTATCCCAACAGGGATTGAACCATGGACGAATGTAAGGGTGAAGAGTGTATACCAACAGTGATTGAACCATGGACGAAGGTAAGCGTGTTGTGTGTATACCAACAGTGATTGAAGCATGGGCGAATGTAAGCGTAATGAGAGTATACCAACAGGAATTGAACCATGGACGAATGTAAGGGTGAAGATTGTATACCAACAGGGATTGAATATTTGGCGAATGTAAGGGTGAAGAGTGAATACCAACTGGGATTGAACCATGGACGTTTGTAAGCGTGATGAGTGTATACCAACAGGGATTGAGCCATGGACGATTGTAAGAGTGAAGAGTGAATACCAACAGGGATTGAATATTTGGCGAATGTAAGGGTGTTGAGTGAATACCAACAGTGATTGAACCATGGGCGAATGTAAGGGTGAAGAGTGTATACCAACAGGGATTGTACCATGGGCGAATGTAAGCGTGATGAATGTATACCAAGAGGGATTTAACCATGGACGAATGTAAGCGTGATGAGTGTATACCAACAGGGATTGAACCATGGACGAATTTAAGGGTGAAGAATATATACCAACAGGGATTGAACCATGGACGAAGGTAAGCGTGTTGAGTGTATACCAACAGTAATTGAACCATGGGCGAATGTAAGCGTAATGAGTGTATACCAACAGGGATTGAACCATGGACAAATGTAAGGGTGAAGAGTGTATACCAACAGGGATTGCATAGTTGGCGAATGTAAGGGTGAAGAGTGTATACCAACAGGGATTGAACCATGGGCGAATGTAAGCCTGATGAGTGTATACCAACTGGGATTGAACCATGGACGAATGTAAGGGTGAAGAGTGTATACCAACAGGGATTGAACATTTGGCGAATGTAAGGGTGAAGAGTGTATACCAACTGGGATTGAACCATGGACGTTTTTAAGCGTGATGAGTGTATACCAACAGGGATTGAACCATGGACGAATGTAAGGGTGAAGAGTGTATACCAACAGGGATTGAACCATGGGCGAAGGTAAGCGTGTTGAGTGTATACCAACAGGGATTGAACCATGGGCGAATGTAAGCGTGATGAGTGTATACCAACAGGGATTGAACCATGGACGAATGTAAGGGTTAAGAGTGTATACCAACAAGGATTGAATATTTGGCGAATGTAAGGGTGAAGAGTGTATACCAACTGTGATTGAACCATGGACGTTTGTAAGCGTGATGAGTGTATACCAACAGGCATTGAACCATGGACGAATGTAAGGGTGAAGAGTGTATACCAACAGGGATTGAACCATGGACGAATGTAAGGGTGAAGAATGTGTAGCAACATAGATTGAACCATGGACGAAGGTAAGCGTATTGAGTGTATACCAAAAGAGATTGAATCATGGGCGAATGTAAGCGTGATGAGTGTATACCAACAGGGATTGAACCATGGAAGAATGTAAGGGTGAAGAGTGTATACCAACAGGGATTGAACCATGGGCGAATGTAAGGGTGAAGAGTGTATAACAACAGGGATTGAACCATGGACGAATGTAAGCGTGATGAGTGTATACCAACAGGGATTGAACCATGGACGTATGTAAGCGTGATGAATGTTTACCAACAGGGATTGAACCATGGGCGAATGTAAGCGTGATGAGTGTCTACCAACAGGGATTGAACCATGGGCGAATGTAAGCGTAATGAGTGTCTACCAACAGGGATTGAACCATGGACGAATGTATAGTGAAGAGTGTATACCAACAGGGATTGACCCATGGGCGAATGTATAGTGAAGAGTGTATACCAACAGGGATTGAACCATGGACGAATGTATAGTGAAGAGTGTATACCAACAGGGATTGAACCATTGACGAATGTAAGGATGAAGAGTGTATACCAACAGTGATTGAACCATGGGCGAATGTATGCGTGAAGAGTGTATACCAACAGGGATTGAACCATGGACGAATGTATGCGTGAAGAGTGTATACCAACAGGGATTGAACCATGGGCGAATGTAAGCGTGATGAGTGTATACCAACAGGGATTGAACCTTGGACGAATGTAAGCGTGATGAGTGTCTACCAACAGGGATTGAACCATGGGCGAATGTAAGCGTGATGAATATATACCAACAGGGATTGAACCATGGGCGAATGTAAGCGTGATGAATGTATACCAACAGGGATTGAACCATGGACGAATGTATGCGTGAAGAGTGTATACCAACAGGGATTGAACCATGGGCGAATGTAAGGGTGAAGAGTGTATACCAACAGGGATTGAACCATGGACGAATGTAAGCGTGATGAGTGTATACCAAAAGGGATTGAACCATGGACGTATGTAAACGTGATGAGTGTATACCAACAGGGATTGAACCATGGGCGAATGTAAGCGTGATGAGTGTCTACCAACAGGGATTGAACTATGGGCGAATGTAAGCGTAATGAGTGTCTACCAACAGGGATTGAACCATGGACGAATGTACAGTGAAGAGTGTATACCAACAGGGATTGACCCATGGGCGAATGTATATTGAAGAGTGTATACCAACAGGGATTGAACCATGGACGAATGTAAGGGTGAAGTGTGTATACCAACAGGGATTGAACCATGAGCGAAGGTAAGCGTGTTGAATGTATACCAACAGGGATTGAACCATGGGCGAATGTAAGCGTGATGAGTGTATACCAACAGGGATTGAACCATGGACGAATGTAAGGGTGAAGAGTGTATACCAATAGGGATTGAATATTTGGCGAATGTAAGGGTGAAGAGTGTATTCCAACTGGGATTGAACCATGTACGTTTGTAAGCGTGATGAGTGTATACCAACAGGGATCGAACCATGGACGAATGTACGGGTGAAAAGTGTATACCAACAGGGATTGAACCATGGACGAATGTAAGCGTGATGTGTGTATACCAACAGTGATTGAACCATGGGCGAATGTAAGCTTAATGAGTGTATACCAACAGGAATTGAACCATGGACGAATGTAAGGGTGAAGATTGTATACCAACAGGGATTGAATATTTGGCGAATGTAAGGGTGAAGAGTGTATACCAACTGGGATTGAACCATGGACGTTTGTAAGCGTGATGAGTGTATACCAACAGGGATTGAGCCATGGAGGAATGTAAGAGTGAAGAGAGTATACCAACATGGATTGAATATTTGGCGAATGTAAGGGTGTTGAGTGTATACCAACAGTGATTGAACCATGGGCGAATGTAAGGGTGAAGAGTGTATACCAACAAGGGTTTGTACCATGGGCGAATGTAAGCGTGATGAATGTATACCAACAGGGATTCAACCATGGGCGAATGTAAGCGTAATGAGTGTATACCAACAGGGATTGAACCATGGACGAATGTAAGGGCGAAGAGTGTATACCAACAGGGATTGAATATTTGGCGAATGTAAAGGTGAAGATTGTATACCAACAGGGATTGAACCAAGGGCAAATGTAAGCGTGATGAGTGTATACCAACTGGGATTGAACCATGGACGAATGTAAGGGTGAAGAGTGTATACCAACAGGGATTGAATATTTGGCGAATGTAAGGGTGAAGAGTGTATACCAACTGGGATTGAACCATGGACGTTTGTAAGCGTGATGAGTGTATACCAACAGGGATTGAACCATGGACGAATGTAAGGGTGAAGAGTGTATACCAACAGGGATTTAACCATGGGCGATTGTAAGCGTGATGAGTGTATACCAACAGGGATTGAACCATGGACGAATGTAAGGGTGAAGAATGTATACCAACAGGGATTGAACCATGGACGAAGGTAAGCGAGTTGAGTGTATACCAACAGGGATTGAACCATGGGCGAATGTAAGCGTGATGAGTGTATACCAACAGGGATTCAACCATGGACGAATGTAAGGGTGAAGAGTGTATACCAACAGGGATTGAATGTTTGGCGAATGTAAGGGTGAAGAATATATACCAACTGGAATTGAACCATGTACGAAGGTAAGCGTATTGAGTGTATACCAACAGGGATTGAACCATGGGCGAATGTAAGCGTGATGAGTGTATACCAACAGGGATTGAACCATGGACGAATGTAAGGGTGAAGAGTGTATACCAACAGGGATTGAATATTTGGCGAATGTAAGGGTGAAGAGTGTATACCAACTGGGATTGAACCATGGACGTTTGTAAGCGTGATGAGTGTATACCAACAGGGATTGAACCATGGACGAATGTAAGGGTGAAGAGTGTATACCAACAGGGATTGAACCATGGGCGAAGGTAAGCGTGTTGAGTGTATACCAACAGGGATTGAACAATGGGCGAATGTAAGCGTGATGAGTGTATACCAACAGGGATTGAACCATGGACGAATGTAAGGGTGAAGAGTGTATACCAACAGGGATTGAATATTTGGCGAATGTAAGGTTGAAGAGTGTATATCAACTGTGATTGAACCATGGACGTTTGTAAGCGTGATGAGTGTATACCAACAGGGATTGAACCATGGACGAATGTAAGGGTGAAGAGTGTATACCAACAGCGATTGAACCATGGGCGAAGGTAAGCGTGTTGAGTGTATACCAACAGGGATTGACCTATGGGCGAATGTATAGTGAAGAGTGTATACCAACAGGGAATGAACCATGAACGAATGTATGCGTGAAGAGTGTATACCAACAGGGAATGAACCATGGACGAATGTATGCGTGAAGAGTGTATACCAACAGGAATTGAACCATGGACGAATGTATAGTGAAGAGTGTACACCAACAGGGATTGAACCATTGACGAATGTAAGTGTGAAGAGTGTATACCAACAGTGATTTAACCATGGGCGAATGTAAGGGTGAAGAGTGTATTCCAACAGGGATTGATCCATGGACGAATGTAAGCGTGATGAGTGTATACCAACAGGGATTGAACCATGGATGTATGTAAGCGTGATGAGTGTATACCAACAGGGATTGAACCATGGGCGAATGTAAGCGTGATGAGTGTCTACCAACAGGGATTGAACCATGGGCGATTGTAAGCGTAATGAGTGTCTACCAACAGGGATTGAACCATGGACGAATGTATAGTGAAGAGTGTATACCAACAGGGATTGACCCATGGGCGAATGTATAGTGAAGAGTGTATACCAACAGGGATTGAACCATGGACGAATGTATAGTGAAGAGTGTATACCAACAAGGATTGAACAATTGACGAATGTAATGATGAAGAGTGTATACCAACAGTGATTGAACCATGGGCTAATGTATGCGTGAAGAGTGTATACCAACAGGGATTGAACCATGGACGAACGTATGCGTGAAGAGTGTATACCAACAGGGATTGAACCTTGGACGAATGTGAGCGTGATGAGTGTCTACCAACAGGGATTGAACCATGGGCGAATGTAAGCGTGATGAATGTATACCAACAGGGATTGAACCATGGGCGAATGTATGCGTGATGAATGTATACCAACAGGGATTGAACCATGGACGAATGTTTGCGTGAAGAGTGTATACCAACAGGGATTGAACCATGGGCGAATGTAAGGGTGAAGAGTGTATACCAACAGGGATTGAACCATGGACGAATGTAAGCGTGATGAGTGTATACCAACAGGGATTGAACCATGGACGTATGTAAGCGTGATGAGTGTATACCAACAGGGATTGAACCATGGGCGAATGTAAGCGTGATGAGTGTCTACCAACAGGGATTGAACTATGGGCGAATGTAAGCGTAATGAGTGTCTACCAACAGGGATTGAACCATGGACGAATGTAAGGGTGAAGAATGTATACCAACAGGGATTGAACCATGGACGAAGGTAAGCGAGTTGAGTGTATACCAACAGGGATTGAACCATGGGCGAATGTAAGCGTGACGAGTGTATACCAACAGGGATTGAATATTTGGCGAATGTAAGGGTGAAGAGTGTATACCAACTGGGATTGAACCATGGACGTTTGTAAGCGTAATGAGTGTATACCAATAGGGATTGAACCATGGACGAATGTAAGGGTGAAGAGTGTATACCAAAAGGGATTGAACCATGGACGAATGTAAGGGTGAAGAATGTATACCAACATGGATTGAACCATGTACGAAGGTAAGCGTATTGAGTGTATACCAACAGGGATTGAACCATGGGCGAATGTAAGCGTGATGAGTGTATACCAACAGGGATTGAACCATGGACGAATGTAAGGGTGAAGAGTGTATACCAACAGGGATTGAATATTTGGCGAATGTAAGGGTGAAGAGTGTATACCAACTGGGATTGAACCATGGACGTTTGTAAGCGTGATGAGTGTATACCAACAGGGATTGAACCATGGACGAATGTAAGGGTGAAGAGTGTATACCAACAGGGATTGAACCATGGGCGAAGGTAAGCGTGTTGAGTGTATACCAACAGGGATTGAACCATGGGCGAATGTAAGGGTGAAGAGTGTATACCAACAGGGATTGAATATTTGGCGAATGTAAGGTTGAAGAGTGTATATCAACTGTGATTGAACCATGGACGTTTGTAAGCGTGATGAGTGTATACCAACAGGGATTGAACCATGGGCGAAGGTAAGCGTGTTGAGTGTATACCAACAGGGATTGACCCATGGGCGAATGTATAGTGAAGAGTGTATACCAACAGGGAATGAACCATGGACGAATGTATGCGTGAAGAGTGTATACCAACAGGGATTGAACCTTGGACGAATGTGAGCGTGATGAGTGTATACCAACAGGGATTGAACCATGGGCGAATGTATAGTGAAGAGTGTATACCAACAGGGATTGACCCATGGGCGAATGTATAGTGAAGAGTGTATACCAACAGGGATTGAACCATGGACGAATGTATAGTGAAGAGTGTATACCAACAGGGATTGAACCATTGACGAATGTAAGGATGAAGAGTGTATACCAACAGTGATTGAACCATGGGCGAATGTATGCGTGAAGAGTGTATACCAACAGGGATTGAACCATGGACGAATGTATGCGTGAAGAGTGTATACCAACAGGGATTGAACCATGGGCGAATGTAAGCATGATGAGTGTATACCAACAGGGATTGAACCTTGGACGAATGTGAGCGTGATGAGTGTCTACCAACAGGGATTGAACCATGGGCGAATGTAAGCGTGATGAATGTATACCAACAGGGATTGAACCATGGGCGAATGTAAGCGTGATGAATGTATACCAACAGGGATTGAACCATGGACGAATGTATGCGTGAAGAGTGTATACCAACAGGGATTGAACCATGGGCGAATGTAAGGGTGAAGAGTGTATACCAACAGGGATTGAACCATGGACGAATGTAAGCGTGATGAGTGTATACCAACAGGGATTGAACCATGGACGTATGTAAACGTGATGAGTGTATACCAACAGGGATTGAACCATGGGCGAATGTAAGCGTGATGAGTGTCTACCAACAGTGATTGAACTATGGGCGAATGTAAGCGTAATGAGTGTCTACCAACAGGGATTGAACCATGGACGAATGTACAGTGAAGAGTGTATACCAACAGGGATTGACCCATGGGCGAATGTATATTGAAGAGTGTATACCAACAGGGATTGAACCATGGACGAATGTATAGTGAAGAGTGTATACCAACAGAGATTGAACCATTGACGAATGTATAGTGAAGAGTGTATACCAACAGGGATTGAACCATTGACGAATGTAAGGATGAAGAGTGTATACCAACAGGGATTAAACCATGGGCGAATGTATGCGTGAAGAATGTATACCAACAGGGATTAAACCATGGACGAATGTATGCGTGAAGTGTGTATACCAACAGAGATTGAACCATGGGCGAATGTAAGCGTGATGAGTGTATACCAACAGGGATTGAACCATGGACGAATGTGAGCGTGATGAGTGTCTATCAACAGGGATTGAACCATGGACGAATGTAAGCGTGATGAATGTATACCAAGAGGGATTGAACCATGGACGAATATATGCGTGAAGAGTGTATACCAACAGGGATTGAACCATGGGCGAATCTCCTCTCATCATATTGTTGTTATCCAATATCCGAGTAAATAATGCCACTTGAGCGTGTGTCAATACACATACGGAATACTAGTTCGATGTAATCGTGGGGAGACACGAAGGGGTGTTTAAACGAACGATTAATTGTCCGATTGTTGGACGACAAATTCTCGCCAGACCAATCGGACGCTTTAAGAGCCTCTGTATAGATTGCGCTATTCCACGGCAGGAGTATTTTGTCGGCCGACGATGGGCGTCTGCGGCTATTGATAGAACAGTCTCGTGCAGATGATATGTTTGCCGTCGTTAGTTCTCGGGAACACAAGACATGCGTGCGCTGAATCTAATGATTGTGTTGTTGATAAGGATTTACATACCAACATTTGCAAACTAACAACACTAGTTAAATACATCGTTATTAACAGCATAATCACTAGAATCAGCGCACGCTTGTCTTGTGTTCCCGAGAACTATCGACGGCAAACATATCGCCTGCGCCAGACTGTTCTATAAATAGCCGCAGACGCCAAGCGTCGGCCGACAAAATACTCCTGCCGTGGAATAGCGCAATCTATACGGTGCCCCTTCAAACAGATGCCTTAATCATTGCCAAATTCGTACCCTCCCCACATCGATGTCCAAGCGAGTGTCATCGGTCAAAGACACGTGGACAGTGGATACGTGAACACGACGCGCGGCCGCTGGATAACCTAATCAACGTCTTTGTTTTCGAGGGCAAGTGGATTACGCGAGACAAACGAGCGCGTCTGAAGTGCGCCTTCTTTGTCATTGCGTGTCTGCAGCACGCAAAAGCATGCGGCCTCAGCCTCGCACCACGCACGAAATTTGACAACCGCATCCGGAATTCGAGAATGGCGACGCTCTAATTGGAAATAATGGCGGCGTAATGCGGCGTAATTGCGTTCGTCGCTGGGTAGATGCCGTTTCTGCCGAGCTGTAATCACATCACCGACGGCGGCCCGATCCTGTTGCGCCGACCGGTGCTGTCTCCCGCGTTGCTGTCGTTGACTCCCACCTATAGTGGACGGTGACACGCGGAGACCGGTCATTTGTCACAGGACACCCGCTACCGGACCACGCGCTTACGGGACAGTTGTCAACAGTGCTGTAAATTATAGGCTGTGTTAGAGCATGGCTTCTGTTTACATTTGCTCAAAGGGCATTTCGTTACGTGTGGTTTGCATGTGTTTACCAATGTTGTGCCTCTTGTTTACAATCTGTCTCACCATTGCTCGTCTGCTTAAATGTGTTCGCATAACATATGTTTATTTGTCATATGTTAAGTGTACGACATTTAACCACAATACATTCACCCATGTTATATAAGCGTGTGTTAGTTACGGCATTACATCAACAATGACCGTTTACTCCCAGAGATGTTACCCCCGAAGGCACATTTGAATAGTGCTAAAATACGCAACAGCATCACTTATTAAAATGTGTTGGAATCTACGTTGTCGCAAGAATTGTAATGCTATTTGCAAAAAATAAAATGTTCTCAGATTCTCACACCGCGATACGAATTAGATTTGTTGTCTACTTCTTCTTTCCACAATAATTTAGTTGATTCTTCTAACACTTTCATACGGGGTGTTCGACTGACTTCAAAATCACAATCCATGGAATAAAAGAGAAAGAAAAAAGAAAATGAATAATGAGAAGAAAGCCATGTAAAACAAAATTAATTGTTAGTGGGACGCTCGTGACACAAACGTGTCGACAGTCTTGGCCTCAACTACGTGTCGACAGTCTTGGCCTCATCTACGTGTCGACAGCCTTGGCCTCAACTACGTGTCGACATTCTTGGCCTCAACTACGTGTCGACAGTCTTGGTCTCAACTAAGTGTCGACATTCTTGGCCTCAGCTACGTGTCGACAGCCATGGCATCAACTACGTGTCAACAATTTTGGTCTCAACGACGTGTCGACAGTCTTGGCCTCAGCTAGGTATCGACAGTCTTGGCCTCAACTACGTGTCGACAGTCTTGGCGTCAACTTCGCCTGGAGTTTCTATGAGAAACTCTTGCCGGTACCAAGCTAGTGTAAAGAAGGAGGGTTGAGCGTGGGGCTAACAACCCCATCTCATAAAAAACACACTGTTACGGAAACTAAAACCAGAGCACAAACCATTTGTGGTGACATGGATGAAACATGCCAGGACACCGGACAGATGACGGGTAACAGCCAAACACAGCAGGGAGCTGGTGCCCCGATGGTGGATTCCCTGAAGCCGAGGGGGAGGGCCAGAGTAGCTTGTTGGAATGTGCTCAACCTGTACCAGACCAGCACTGTACCAGACCAGCAAGCTCGCTCAGGTGGTGAAGGAGTTTGACAACGACACACTAGACATCATTGGAATTAGCGAAGCAAGATGGACTGGAACTGGAAAGAGGAAATTAGCATCAAGCCACATCGTACTCTTTCTGGAAGACCAGATGACCAGCACACACAAACAGTTGCCCTAATAATCAGCAACAAGTTGGAAAAAGTATTGACTGAATGGAAACCTCTTGGACCAAGACTTATCAAGGCCAGATATTCAACCCAAGATACACAAAGCTAACTGTGATCGTATGCTACGCACCAACGTAAGGTGCAGAAGAAGATAAAGAAGACAGTTTCTATGAACAACTGCAGGCATCAACACAAGAAGTAGGAGCGCATGACATGCTGCTGATCACTGGATACTTCAATGTCCGAGTCGGAGGCAATAACCGTGGCAGAGAACGGGTGATAGGAAGACATGGTTTTGGACATATCAATGACAATGGAGAGCGACTATGTGATTTTTGTGAAGTAAATGGCATGGTTGTTGGAGGGACATTGTTTCAACATAAGAATATCCGCAAGACAACGTGGACATCGCTAGATTGAGTAACCGAAAGTCAGATCGACCATATCTTCGTCAATGGGAAATGGAGAAGTTCTCTACTAGATGTCAAGGCCTGTAGAGGAGCTGACATAGCTAGTGACCACAGCCTGCTTGTAAGAAACATCACTCTGGAATTGCGGAAGGCAAGAAGAGGACAGGAAAGGGGAAGAGTGGTTGACTCTGCCAGACTGAAATATGTTGGGGTAAAGCAAGTCTTCAAACAAGAACTCAAGAACCGCTTCCAAGTTCCCGGAGAGCAACAGGAAATTAATATTGACGCCTTCAATCAAGCTTTCAAAGAAGCAGGAGAGAAAGTCTTAGGATACAAAAAGAAGAAGAAAGAAAAATGGGTCCAGGCAAAAACGTGGCAGAAAATTGCTGAATGAAAATAAATCAAACAGAAAATAAGTTCAACCAGATCAGAGAGGGTTCAGCACCAACTTAAAGGAATATACATAGACAACGAAGTAAAAAGATTGGCAAATGTAGACAAGAAAACGTACATAGAAAGACTTGCAGATGATGCCGAGGAAGCGGCCAAAAGACAAGATCTAAAGATTCTGTATAGAATTACCAAAACTCTAAATGGAGGGTTCAGCAGCAATGATGTACCAGTGAAAGACAAGGAAAACAACAGCATATTTAATGAAGCTGATTGCACGGTGGAAAGAATATTTTCAGACCATTCTGAACAGACCAGAACCCCCTGACGCAGCAGAAATACCAGCAGCAATAGAGGATCTGGTCATCAACATAAACGCACCAACCATGGAAGAGGTGAAAGCAGCGATCACGGGAATGAAGAGCGGTAAGTCAGCAGGAGTGGATGGAGTGACAGCAGGAGTGGATGGAGTGACAACAGGAGTGGATGGAGTGACAGCAGGAGTGGATGGAGTGACAACAGGAGTGGATGGAGTGACAGCAGGAGTGAATGCAGCAGAAATGGTGAAGGCAGAAGAAACACAGACAACAAGGTTACTGACAGAGATTTTTAGTAATATATGGGAAAATGAATCGACACCAGAAGCAAGGAAGACAGGACTGATAGTCAAACTGCCCAAGAAAGAAGACCTGTCAAAACTGCAACAACTAGAGGGGCATCACCTTGCTGTCCCTCACCAGCAAGGTATTCAGCAAGATAATTTATAAGAGACTGGCAGAAACACTTGACGAGCACATCTGACAAGAACAGGCGGGCTTTCGATCGGGACAATCTTGCACTGACCACATCTTCACGCTAATACAGAGTATTTAGAGCAAAGTAAAGAGTGAAACGCACCGTTACACGCCAATTTTGTAGACCTAGAGAAGGCATTCCCCAGCATCCATCGCGAATCTCAGTGGAGGATATTGCGCCACTATGGAATCCCTCAGAAACTAGTGAGCATAGTGAAGATGCTGTACAGCGATTTTTCATCACAAGTGATGTGCAACAATGAATTGACCGATACCTTTAAAGTCAGCACCGGGGTGAAACAGAGATGTTTACTCTCCCCCCTTTCTCTTCATCCTTGGAATACACTGGATTATGAAGAGAGTAGTCAGTGAAGAAAGAAGAGGTATACGGTGGACCCTTATAAGCCATTTGGAAGACTTGGATTTTGCCGACGATATAACGCGGCTCTCACATCGACATAAGGATATGCAAGCCAAGACAGATAGCGTGGCAAGAACATCAAGACAGATTGGACTGAAGATCAACACCAAAAAACAAAGCACTTAAGGATGAACAGCAGAACGGAAGCAGTCGTCATGCTTAATGGTGAATAAATCGAAAATATAGAATATTTCACGTACCTGGGCTCCAAAATGACAACCAGCGGGGAAACAGAAACCACAAAGAGATAAGAACAAAGATTTCAAAGGCCAGCCAAGCATTTGTAGCACTCAGAAGTACGTGGAGATCAAGACGCATCAGCACGAACATCAAGATCAGACTGTTCAAGAGCAACGTTTTGAGCACCCTTATATATGGAGCAGAATCATGGAAGACGACCAAACCATCAGCCAAAATCTAGAAGTCTTCCAGAACAGATACCTTCGAAGAATTTTCAACATATTTTGGCCGAACATCATCACGAACGCCGAGCTACACAGGAGGACTGCTGCCAAATCAGTCACCCAAGAAAACCAGAGGCGTAGGTGGAGATGGATCGGAAATGTTCTACGAATGCCACCTACAGCCTTACCCAGAGTTGCCCTCAGATAGGCTCCTGTTGGCCGGAGAAAGAGAGGCAGACCGAAAGAGACTTGGAGGAGGACGGTAGAGAAAGAAATGAAAGAGCAGGGATGGACCTGGGGATACCTCGAAAGATATGCGACAGATAGATCACAGTAGCGAGCTCTGGTGGCGGCCTTATGCGCAACTCCGCACGAAGAGGACTAACTAAGTAAGTAAGTATTGGCCTCAAATAGGTGTCGACAGTTTTGGCCTCGGGTACGTGTTGACAGTTTTGACCTTAACTACGTGTCGGCTGTCTTGGTATTAATTATGTGTCAACAGTCTTAACACCAACTACGTTTTGGTTGTCTTGGCATCGAGTATATGTCGACAGTCTTGGTCTTAACTACGTGTCGACAGTCTTAGCCTCGATTACGTGTCGATAGTCTTGGCCTCAACTACGTGTCGGCAGTATTGGCTTCAATTACGTGTCGACAGTCTTGGCCTCAACTAGATGTCGACAGTCTTGGCCTCGAGTACGTGTCGACAGTCTTGAATTCAACTACGTGTCGACAGTCTTAGCCTCGAGTACGTGTCGATAGTCTTGGCCTCAACTACGTGTCGACAGTTTTGGACTCGATTACGTGTCGGCAGTCTTGGCCTCAACTACGTATATATAGTCTTGGCCACAACTGCATACCTCGTCACATCAAACTGAGATCATGTTGCGGCCTGGCGTCGTGGAGTAAACATATTGTAAATACCATATCTCCTAGTAGGGCCTACATGCTACATACGCAAATGCATGTTTGTCTTTCTTCAAGTTTTGACCTGTTCATCTACATTTAGGCACACCTGCCCACGTTGTTCGTATACTGAATCCTTCGAATGACACGGACTACTGTGTCCGTCGCCATGGCAACGACAGCTCTTACGCTAACACGGCCCATATACTAGGGGATTACTTTACGCTAAAACTGTCGTTGGAGGCAATGGTTCTCTAATGACTCGTCGCAAGCAGTGACGTTGAATACCCATTGTCGCACTAATTGTTGTTTACATAGTCGACGTCATAACAACAACAATGACGTATGATTCGTTGTTGTTGATAATATTGACTGAGGTGTAATGTTTCTGGGCAGACATTACAATGGCATCCTAAAGACACTTGTCGATACAAAACAGACTGTCGGCAGTTCGTTTGCTTCACTCTGACGGCGCCATATCCTTCAGAGGATTTAACAAGATGCCGTCCAAGGCAAAAAACCGAATGACAAGTAGATAAGGAAACCGTTGGCTTATTGAGAGTCCAACTATTTTTGTAAATCCATTTGAGGTTTTTGTCGAATTCCCTGACAATAATGCGCGTCAGAGAAATACGTAGCTTTTGTTGATGACGTCATATAGTTAACACATTTCAGACGGTCTTAGCCAGTTACTAGAAGAATCAACTATTACCTTTATGAGAATGATCATTTTAAAGTAATTATTTAATAGTGGATCTTGATTTATTATTCAGGCTTAGCGTACTTTATATCATATTAATAAGACATGCGTAGGCCAACTAAACTCATTTACCTATCACCTCCCTACGTCCTATTTTTGAAATACATATACTATGAATGCTCCGCTATTTCATCCATGGATGTATCGTTGATGATATATGTGAATCACGCATTAGGAAACAACATCTGGCAATCGTTCTTCGAAAATTATTGAAATTGTACGTGGCGTGCCGAACAATCCATCACATTACACGATGGGACGCAAGTTATCTACCTCACGTTCAGTGTCTAGGATAGTGTGAAAGTAACTATCCAATGAATACTGATAGGATTTGCGTGATGCTTAACGGAAGCATAAAAACAAATATTGGGGGCGGCTGCAGAATATATTAGTTTGTCGGGGGGGGGGGGTTCGGAGAGTTGGTCTGGACAGAATGTTCTGTTTTGTTGATCTCCGGCTGTCCCCTTGTATCAAGAGCACCACAGTGACCGCACACTGAAACTAGCACCCTCTGCCTACTTGTGCTCTGGCAGCGGCAGCCACCTTGTTTAGTGTTTCAACATTTACAACTTTCTCCCTCTCTTTAGAAGGTGTTTTTTCCAAATTGGTTCAGTTCTTGCCTAATGTTCTTATACCAGACATCTTCCACATAAATGCTGCCTTGCGTTGTCTTTCTGGTGTCATGCTTTGCACGTGACACGCGCATGTTTACTTTTTTCTGGTGGTTGTCAACATTTGCTTCTCTTCTGTTGACAGAGTCTTATCTCACGATTTATTTTATTTCTATAAATTATGGTGCAGAGACAATGCAACGACAGTTCAATCTTCCTACGAGAGGTATCAGGATCCCAGGAGGTAGAATACTGCGTGGTGTCTTCTTGATTTTGCACCAAAGCGAGACGTAGAATAGCATAATTATGTCCACGGTGATTCTCTCAATTTTTCTCTCACCTTAGTCATATGCAAGTTTTAAAAACAACTGTCATGACTCACCGTTTACCACTGTGAACACTGTGTGTGTGTGCGTGCGTGTGCGTGTGTGTGTGTGTGTGTGGGTCCGTGCATGCGTGCGTGCGTGTGTGCGTGTATGTGTGTGTACTCCATTGTTCCCTAAACGTTTCATCACAAATTCACCCTACACGCTTTTCTTGCAGCCTTCTTATCACAGTTTTTATCTTAAATATGTGTTTCCCCCTTTTTTCCAGCTTCCCTGTTTCGGAGCCGCGCTCTTTCCGATAATCGGCCTGCCAACATCCGCCTCTTAGTTGTGCCTAACCTTTGGTAATCGGTTTAGTGTTGTCTTTGTTGCTACTTGTGGCCGTGACTACTCCCTGCATCAGTGTTCCCCGAGCACTCTGTCTCGCGGCCCATCCATCAAACACGCCACTCTGGTTACCCGCCGTCTCGCTCAAGACGTTTTAGGCGAACGAGGAGAGGAAGTCGATATATAAATGCAATTAACACACGGCGGTACGAACATCGATATTCGTCCGAATGAAGTTAATTAATTTACCGATGATAAGTTTGCAAAGCAATTTTGTCTCAAGATAAATAACTTACGTGCACATATCGCATTGATCATGCGCCAACAACATCCTCTGTAAGATTCATAATTCAACGCAAATTATATTGACATAACCATATGCAATATGTACTATCACAATAGATTCACAGTTATTGACGCAATTGCATACCCAGCAACCAAAGTTCCATTTAACGACAACGATCGGGATGCCAGCATGTCACACGTTGAAAATAAATCACTATTAAAAATTTAACGACTTCACAGATTAAATAATTTTCAACACAATGTCCATGTCTCTTTGTTGACTACGTTGTCGAATACCAATTTATATACGGGGCCTACATACCTTTATGTGTGTAATTGACGTGCATTACTCTACCAATCTTTCTGTCAGTCAGCTGGTCGGGCAATCAGTTAGTCAGTCAATCAGTCAGTCAATCAGTCAGTCGATCAGTCAGTCAATTTACACACGCGCGCGCGCGCACATGCACACGCACACGCACACGCAAACGTATCTGTGTTTGTGCGTGTTACGTATTACGTATATGCATGTATGCAACAAACTATCTATCGATGTGTATCTACCGTCACTGCAGCTATCCGTACGTCGCATTCACCAAACCTGAGAAACGAGAAAAACTCGGTTGAGTAGGAGCTCGTTCCATTTCTTGCCTAACCTTTGAAGCGATCCGGGCGACTTCTCGGACCGACTACTGTCCTCCTCTCGTCCCCGCCTCCGTGCAGCGAGCGCGCGCCGTCACCGCACGCGATGAGCGCGTTAAATCGCCGAGTCGACTAGCGGCCAGTAATTGCTGGCGCAGGACGATGCAGGCTGATGTAGTCTCGCCTCGATAGAGACGCGTGCCGGATGCTAGTGACAGGGGGGGACATCACTATCTCTCAACGGTCGGTCGGCAGTGCTTGGACGGTGTCGCGGCTAGTGGGCTGGTCACTCGGTTGAGTCTGTGGTAATCGTCATCTGATGTTATTAATATCGGGAGATTGGAGAACGGCACAGTGAGGTCTAGGATTTCTATCATCGCTGCTTGGTGTTGTATTTGCGAACGTGTAAGGCGGCGCTAGGGAAAAGGAAAGTAGATCCTTTTGCGATCCGTGTCGCAGAAAGATACTCGTACTGGAAACACACGGCGTGGAGACTACTGTGTTGAGGGAGCTACTCGCCGTTGCTAGTTGTGCTGGTGTAGATGTTGAAAGTACAGGAACTGAAAGTGAGTACACTTGTACATTGTTGCATGCGTAAATGTACAGTAGTTAAACGAGATTTGACGCAGTTCCGTCGTTGTTGAAGCCATGCCAAAGAAAATGCCACTACGCAGTAGACACAAACGAAGTTACGAGGTCTTTAAACTGTATCCTGATCCGAGAAACACGCGGGGACTTTTTCTGTCAACAAGAACGAATAAACGCAGCAAACATCTCAATCAGTCTGTCAGTGCCTGCTGCATACCTACGACTTATTCAGCGGCAATCGTTGAAATGCGCATTCTTTAGACGACAATCTCATCTGGAAGCAATACGTCTTCATAAGGTACCGTTTTACCTTTCTCAGCGAAGAAATGAAATGCCGATCCGCGTATGGTGAGTTTCAAAGAAAGAAACTGTGCATTGTTCTCGTCTGAGCCAAAGTGCGCGACGTAACCTTGTAAACGCAAACACACATTCACGAGTTGACGAACGATACTCTCATTGCGAACTTGGCTGTTATAGGCAGACGCCAATAACCTGCGACTGAAGCCAGATGCGTGTAATTTCAGCCGTCAAAAGTATCGCGTATCGAAACACACAAAAGCGTGACGGTCCCATCGCGACCAGCGTCGAGCAATAACTCACGGTACGTCGTGTGATTATATGTCAAATTTGAGCGTTCGGGTAAACGTTTAGAAAGAGAATATCAGACAACGTCGAGTTGTTGTTTCGGCGACGTAAATTAACCTGTTCGCGCCTGCTGCGGTACATCCAGCGGGGCAGTGATACCTCTGCGGTGCACATGCGCATAGACAGGGACTTGGCGAACCCATGAGTGGTACACCAGTGATAACACTTGCGCAACGATCTGACGGACTTACATGCAACGCGGGAGAGTTAGCCGACGCGGCTCGCGTGTTTGGATACATAAGTAGTTGGTTTGGCTGGTGTATAACGCTAGACGGGTCACGTGTCACGGACGTTGCTTGCTAATATTGGGAAGTGTAATATAGTCGAGGATGGACCCAGCTGCCGATGTTGCGAAATTTGTCATCGGTACAATCGTGTGCCATTGAGAGGGTTTTTGCACATGTTACGGACATTCAATAGATCGCTCATTGCTGTGGGTAGATGCGCCACTGTATGCAAGTTGATCGAATACCGATATTGTGAGCATGTCTATGGTGCAGGGACACTTTGGAATATACGTTGAATTTAGTTATTAGAAAGTCAACAACACGTGAACGGAAACAGGAACCGCGAAAGAAGGACAAGACTGTGATGCGCATGCGCCGGATTAATCTCGTCATTACAGTCTCGTCACCGCGTGTTAGTGGGGGAATTTTTGCGAGCACGGGAGACTGTTCCCGACGCCAATTAGACGATGGTCGTTATACCCAAGCACACCATGGCTGGCGTGCTGCGAGCTCTGGCGGCGGTGATGCTGATCTACTGCACGGACACGGCTGAGGACTCGGCCAACAGTGGACGCGGTAAGTGTCGAGTCGCTACAGGATGCATGCGTGACAACGTGTCTGTGTTGTTTACATTAACATGTGAGAACATATCATGTTAGTAAAATGTGTGTGCGTGTGTGCGTGTTTGCGTGTGTGCGTGTTTGCGTGTGTTCGTGTGTGGGTGTGTGCGTGTGTGCGTGTGTGCGTGTGTGCGTGTGTGCGTGTGTGCGCGTGTGCGCGTGTGCGCGTGTTCGCGTGTGCGTGTGTGCGTGTGTGCGTGTGTGCGTGTGTGCGTGTGTGCGTGTGTGCGTGTGTGCGTGTGTGCGTATGTGCGTGTGTGCGTATGTATTATGTATTATGTATGTATGTATGTATGTATGCATATTTGTTTCTTTGTTTCTTTATATGTTGATAACGTCATTTTCACTCAAGCGTCCACACGAAGTGGATATCATCTTTACATAACATAGTCGTCGGAATGTTACGAATATTGAGGGGTGGGCCGAGGAGCACCAAAGCTCTCCAGCTGCACCCCCCTTGCGGGTCACCAAAAATCCCCAACTGCACCCTCTTGCCAAACTATTGGGGGAAAAGCATATCTCCAGCCCGCACCCAAACTATCGGAAGTCCCCACCCAGACTATCGGAAGCTCCCACTCAACCCGTTTCAGACTCCTATGCATTAATAGTTCCAATGTGGCCCGGAATATAATCTGTCTAATCAGATAACATTTTACCGCTCCGACCACCAACTGACATTGCCACAAAACAGACATCCCTTAATGAATCGCTTTCACAAAACATGGTGTGACAACTGAACGCGAAATTTGGACATATAGGATTAATGAAAACCGGTGTCAGGTCACCTGCGTTCGCGATAATGTTGTTCGTGACGAGCAGTGCTATCAATACCCCATTACACACGGCCGCGTGATGACATTTGTGGCATTATCAGATCGGCTTTATTACGAGTTTGACGGAAATGGAATTTTGGAAAGGTCGCGTCAGCTATGAAATCAACACGTATACAAAGGCATATTTAGGGAAGTAAGCACGACTTTCTCTCCTTCTCTACACAAACTAAGAAACAAACAAGTTAACAATTTCCTGCTTAAGATAAATGAAACCAGACTCGAAAGAGTCCAAAACTTTAATCTTCTTGTGGTGACTTTGCAAGAAAACCTAAGCTGGGACATTCACATTAACAATATTTCAATCAAGTGTTCTAAACTAATAGGTGTATTAAACCAATTAAAACGATTTTTGCCAGTAAATATAAAAGTTACTTTGTATAGCTCATTAATGTTACCATACATTAATTATAGCCTAATGATATGGGGTCTTAAATGTAACAGAATCATCAAACTACAAAAAAGCGATTAGAATAATATGCTTAGCTAAATACAATGCACATACTTAGCCGCTGGTTAAGAAACTAAACATTCTTAAAGTAACAGATATGCTGCATTTACAGGAATTGAAATTGCATTATAAATATGTGTACATGACATTACCAGTATATTTGCAAAACTTACCATTTACGCTAAATAAAAATGTTCACAATATTAATACACGGATACATGACAACATCCATACAAATAGGGCAAAACATGACTTTGCCAAACGATGCATTAGGTTTGATATTCCATTACTGATAAACAATACCGCACTTCACATAAGGAACAACATTTTAACACATAGCTTACAAGGATTTATTAGTTTTGCCAGCATATGTTTTCTACAATATTACAGAATACAGTGTTCTTTGCCAATTTGTTATATATGTGGACGTTCTTAATAATCAGTAAATAATCATATCTTATTTGTTTTAATTTTAGTACCTCTGTTAATTTACGTACTCAGTGTACTGTAATTACTATGTCTGATGTAGTTGTGACTATCTGCTAGTTTTAAAATTAAGATAACTTTTTATAGATTTTTTTGGATTTCGACATCAATTATTGGTATAATAATTCAAATACTTGTGTAACAGTTATTGCATTAAAAAGTATGCACTTGTGTTGTTATCATTTTATCGAAAGTGTTTAAGTAAGCCAAACATACTTCGTTGAAAATTACTAAATAGGGTGGCTGCTACGAGAGCAGTGGTCTTAGTGGCAGTCTCCCTGACCCCTGTTTTTGTTTATAAACAGCAACCTGATAATTCATGGTCAGGATGTTGTTAATTGATTATATCATACATTGATTGTGTGTACTTTTATGTTATATATTCTACTTAATAATACATCTATGTACTACTTGTTATTTTAACACATATTCAGTATTTCATAATGCAGCTGTAGTTTTTGAAAATTGTACCGTTTTGTTTTTGTTTGTGGGTCAAATAAACACTTCCGATTCCGATTCCGATTCTGAACGCTCACCGAAGCTTCTCTTTTTGTCTGGAGGTTGTCATTTGTTTTGCTGTTTTCTCAAGTAAGACCCAGCGAAAATATAATAATAGTAATGACAAACTTCTATAGCGCCTAAATCTCCAGGAATCTGAGCTCAGAGGCGCAACTTACAAGAATCGTTGGGCGAAATCATTAACATGGACAAGCAAGAGTCGTCATTAGAGCAAGGGACTGTCGAAGGTTAGGGTGGTAATTCAATTTAATATAATTAAGTCTTCAATTTTTACGAAATATATCTAGTCTTAAATTATTTTAAAGCGATAGGGAGTAGATTTCAGATTTTGGGTGCAGCTACAGAAAAAAACATGTTTGCCGATATTAAGCTTGGTTTTCGGAACATAAAGTCGTGAAACGGATGATCTGAGATTTCTGGGGATATCGGAAAAACGAAGCAGACTAAACAACTAGGATGGGTGCGGCGTAGAAAGGGTATGATATGTGATAGTGGCTAAACAGTTCGGTACACGCTGGAGTTTAAGCTAAATGTCAGTGAGACAGTCATTTAAAATCGATAGAAATGTATGTGCATCAGTTAGTGAAAGTTATATATACACATGTGTGTCGTCAGCATACAAGTGATGATTTATATTATGATTAGTTATGACTCGACTAAGAGATGTAGTGTATAAGCTAAACAGAACAGGGCCAATGACAGAACCTTGTGGGACACCAAATTGAAGATGTTCTGGACAAGACAGTGAGCCAGATATGTTAATGCTTTGGTATCGGTCTGAAAAATATGAACTAAACCACTGAAGAGCCATGTCAGATATACCAAAATGTCTATGAAGGCGATGTAAAAGAATATCGTGATCTATTGTATTTTATAGAATAATCGCCAACGATTATTAAAAAAATATACTGTTACCTTGTTGACAGATATAATTCTTTTCTATATTCCTAATGATTCTTCCTGGTGATAAGATTCGTCATTCCAGAGACCACCTTTGTTATGTGGCTCAGTAAATATATACCCAGGCTGTTTCGAACCAATTTGGTATATTTACATATCCGGTTCTCTGGTTGTATGCCACGTGAAATTAGTGTTTGTGTATTAATAACTCGTACCAGTCACAGCGACTATATTAGCGTCAACAGTAATTGCACATAATTAATTTCCTTTTTTATGCATGCGTCGGCTATGAAACCGTACATAGGACGATTAACCAGACATGGTGGTCTACGTCTGTGTCTGGATGGATCAGTACCCAGTTTAACATTGGCGATGGTCTACGTGAATCCACGCTGTGCCAAGTATTGCTATTCTCCGCAACATAGTTAACAAAAATCTTAGTTTCGTTTTCAGAAATTCCATTACATCTCTCAACCAACGGGCTTGACATGGTGATGATGATGATGATGGTGAGGATTATGATAATAATAATAATCATCATCATAAGCATCAAACTCAAGGGTACATCAAGCAAGAATCGTTATGAATTATATCATAAACAGTGACACACAAAGCTCATGAATCTTTAAAGCAATCAACCACACTAAATAAAAATAAACACTTACGCGCATCTTAGCATATCTGCAATAATAATTCTACCAATGAAGTGATATTTATGACAATGACGAGTACCAGTCTTTAGGACTGTCCAGAGCGCCTTACACTTCACTGTCTACCATATCTATACAGCCGGACACCATCTCGAATTCTCTGGGCAACATTCCTGCTGACGTTGTTAATTTAAACACAGTAATAATAGTATTATACTAAAATTTGTCCAAATGCAATATCCATACGTGTAGACAAGGAATTGTCTGGTACGTCTATTGCCCGTCTTCCTTTAAGTGTGTAGACAAGGAATTGTCTGGTTCGTCTATTGCCCGTCTTCCTTTAAGTGTCTTGTTGTACCGAAGCAATACCAACCAGACTGGTCCATCAAAGGTGTCTTTGCCGTAATATGTCACGATATACTCTACATAATAAACTATACTTATGAATATTAATGTACTTTGGCATTGTGATCGCCAAGATATATTACAATGAACCATTTGTATAACGAATTTGCTTCTCACGAAGATGCAGTTGTAAACATGGTACCCACGGGGCGAAACACTGAAACTCACAGATAACATTCTTATTGTGCATTGAACAAAAACATTGGGCTGTTGATATGTCAGCGTGTACATATAGTGCATTATAAAAATAAGACTTTGTACCGATCTTAATGAACATCAACTTATTCGCATCAGGACGGAAGTAAAACATCGACCGGATATTCCTGACGTTCCAAACGCACGTGTCTTTACCGACGGTGCCTGCCCTAGCGAGCGTTATAATGGAGTACTGAACAGAAGTATGTAGTTTGTGCTAGGCCGACTCGTCAACGCGGCCGTGATAGCCCGTGAGAACGGGGGCGATGAAAGGGTGGCATCATCGCGAGCTGTCCGTCAGCCGCCCGTCGGCAGCGCTAACAGCAGCTGGCCGAGTGTCGACGCGCTTGATCTACGAGGCCCGCCGGGTCCGCTCGCGGAAGGACAAACAACATTCCACGGATGGTGCGAGAGGTGCATCAGAACAACGACGGACGATACTGTGCCACTTCATTAACAAGGTGTCCATCGTCCACCGTGAATATGTCCGGTTTGATGAATTTTCGGATAAGTGAATCTTGTACTTTTTCAATACGACCAAAAGTACAGTACAATACCGTACAATACGCCTATGCCACAATAGTCGGAAACCCGATCTCAGAGGCGAGTCAACACGAAAGACAATCTCAATATCTTTTTACTTATGTAATATTAAAGTCGTATAACAGATGGAACAATACGCCCGGAATCCAAAGATAGAAAGCAAGATTAAAAAGACAGGTTTTCATATGAAATGTTTTGAAATATGTCACAAGTCGCAACGGTTCGAACCGTAGGGTATATTTTGGTTGTGTAATTATGCTCATCGTGTAAAAAAACAATATTACAGTTTTACAATGATATCAGTGTCATCCGGGTACGTCAATCAATGTCATCCGTGTAAGTCAATCCGTTAGTTGTCCATCTCGATTTATAAGGGAATAATTCGGCCTGGCTATAACTATTCCGCGGAGGGTTTTCGTACACAAATATCCACCACTGTCTATAGCCACCGCTGAGAGAACTAGAGCAACGTGGGGTGAACGAACTTGCTCAATATTCGAAAAGCTTGCAAGAAGATTCTAACCGAGAATCTCTCTCTAGTGAAGTGAGAATCAGATGATGTCTGATGCTCTAACTACAACGCCACCGCGCCCCACTGGTGACAATTGATGATGTCCGATGCTCCAACTATTATCCACCGCACCCCACTGGTGACAATTCATGACTACCGATGCTCTAACTACTACGCCACCGCGCCCCACTGGTGACAACTGATGATTATTACGCCACCGTGCCCACTGATGATAATTGTACCAGTGATACATTATCATTGAATTTGACATGACGAAGATTATTGAGGTAACAACCAACTCTCGAAATGCAGGTTGTCCTTTGTTTTCCCACGTACCCGGCAGCTTTCCGATGACAATGCCATTATTAGCCAATTTGATTTGTTTGTGTAGCTGCGCAAGTCAGGAATTTACTTCCTTAACTACACAACACATTAGGGTAGATTAAAGACAGTATTTGCAGATACTGATATAGTTCTGGAATGCCGCATCATGATGTCGTATTGGTATTTTATTTATTTTTATGAGCCGCTAATAAAGTGGATGATAGCACGAGCAAGCCAAGATTACATATTCACCAATCAAAATCTCTTATAGTTTTGAATTACTTTACCGTTTGATCCACATCCTTACTAAAGACGCGTGAGATGAAGTAGTTGCATTGGGCAGAAAGCGCTTCTGTGATTGCGCTGTCACTTAGCTGAAGAATGGCCTGGAATCATGACAAGATTGACCTGCTGTGTACGTATCTCCCCGGCCAGATCTCCCGTCGATTTCAGGAAGTCGCGAGTCTACCTGAAATTCGTCTTGCCTTCCGGTGACGTCAGAAGTGTCCGCCTGTGGTGCCGGATGTGAATGCAGTCGCGGGAAGCGGACGCGCGCAATAGCAGCGGACCTTTTAGTCACGCGCGATTTCTCCTAATTCGCCGCTTGCATGTGGAGGCTCATAAAGACTGTTGATGTTCAGATCTGTCGGCGATTGATTGAGGGATAAAAACGTCGGAATCAGCTGCTTGTCGGAGATACAGTGTAGTTGTGCTCATTGAGTCTTGTGTGTGTGTGTGTGTGTGTGTGTGTGTGTGTGTGTGTGTGTGTGTGTGTGTGTGTGTGTGTGTGTGTGTTTGCGGGTGTGCGCGTGCGCGCGCGTGGTGCGTGGTTAGTGGTGAGTGGTGTGTGTGTGTGTGTGGTGCGTGGTGTGATGTGTTGAATGTGGTGCGTTGTGCTTGGTGCGTGGTGTGTGATGTCGATGTGGTGCGTGGCGCGTGGTGCGTGGTGCGTGGTGAGTGGTGTGTGTGTGTGGTGCGTGGTGTGTGATGTGTTGAGTGTGGTGCGTTATGCGTAGTGCGTGTTGCGTGGTGCGTGGTGTGTGGTGTGTGGAGTATGGTGAGTGGTGCGTGGTGTGTGGTGTGTTGTGTTTTGTGGGTGGTGTGGCGTGAGGCGTGTGGCGTGTGGCGTGAGGCGTGTGGCGTGTGGCGTGTGGCGTGTGGCGTGGTGCGTGGTGCGTGGTGTGTCATTTATGGTAGACTAACTTTTAAGCGATCCGTACATAATACATTCGTGTGAACAGAAAAACCACACTTTTAATTATAATGATTTACTGAAGCATAATATATTGAATGCATGTTGGCATTCTACAACATCACCAGCAGAGCAACCATGCATAAGAGGTCTCGGGAATTACGCAATCTCCCATATCTGCATTAATGTTGTAAATAATAATGCAGACCCATTGATTGGTTGAAAACAGAGGTATTCCTTTCAAGATCAATACATTTTGTAAATATCCAACAGAAATACCGATTAATAACAACAAGATAGGTTATAGTTATGAATTAATAATTACTCAAACGCAAAACGCTTCTCACAATGACCCATGACATTTTAACTAATGTTGCAAACATGTCCGCTACAAAGCTTACCACGTATTGAAAAGAAATGTCAATGGTGGATTTCTAACGCATGAATGGCTTCATTGAAGTCCTTCATTTTAATATTAAGCTCTCGAGGGCGCTGTGGTATTAACACGTCTGCATGATTATAGCAGGCGCCCTACAGCATTATCTGTTATGCTTTGGTTGTCCACGTGTAAAATCTAAACAGACTGAGGCGTCTATGCGAGGCGAGTTGCATCAATAATTCATGTCATCAAAACGTGCGGTCACTCTGATCCAGATCGAACGCCAGGACCGGGCGTTGTTGGATCGTACACCAGAGTTCAACTGATAACGGTTGATGCGTCGCTCAGAACCATTATGTCATTGTCCACCGTTACGTCACTGTCAGTGACAAGCGTTGATGACAAAAATCCCAAGTTTTCAGTGAATTAAGACATGTAAACGCAGGATGGAAAAACGTCAAGTTCCATACACAGTTTCACTAAACTTCACCACAGAACACGTTTCTTGTGTTTGGCTTGGAAGGGGAAATCTCTCAAGGTAATAAAAGAATAAGTAGAAAGCGTCTGCAAGCGCCCCGATTTAGGCTCCCTTTCCTATGCCGAGCGCGTGACGAAATGGGGATCGGGAATTGAGCCGAGATCGGGGCGTTTGCAGACACTCTCTAATATCAGGTGGTGAATTGACTAACATGGTGGTTTCTACAAACCCAATGTCATAGAATGCAGATATGGTTGTCGTGAGTGTCAAGATAAAATATGTCCAATGTAAAACTACTGAAAACTGCTGAAAGTTACTTGAAACTATTAAAGTAAAACACGGTTGAAATATGTAAAGAACCCTTTGAAAACTGTTCAAAACTGACCAGGTTGACCTTGACGAGGTATGTCAATAAGTGATCAACATGTAAGTGGACGCGAAAGATGAAGCATCTGGCGGAAGCCGCCGTATGTCGCACCATCGATAACGAAGCGTCAGTTTGACGCCTTACCCCTGACCAGGAGCAGTGCCACGCTAGCCGGGCTGGAGCAACGGGTATTACCGCAGTCGCCTCCATAGATCAACCTGTCAGCATGTCGTAATTAATGCTCGCATCATATTGGCGTATCGCTGTGAATTATTGAGTTCGGGTCGGCGCGATATCGTATCGACGACCTTTAAACTGGCCTCGACGCTGTTTA
>CM034531.1:85635366-85637866 GCA_020002185.1 Paraescarpia echinospica
CTCATTAGTAGGGGGCGTGAAAGAACCAGTGAGGACGACGTCCATCCTGGCAGTAACCACCCTCAGTGCCAGCATAGAAAGGTCGGCTTGGCGACAATGTAATTGATTTCTCCGGGATTTATATAAAATCGATTTTATTGTACAGTGAAATAATTGGCAGTCGCAACAATTGGCTTCATTCGAGTGACGACACGAAATATTTATTTTACAACAATTTGTCAGCAAAACCTGGCACATTGTCGAAGTAGTCATTGTAGCTGGTTTTTCGTAATGGGACATCGAACAATCACAGCTTAGGATGTCGGTATTAAATTAACTTAAGGATCCGCTCAGAAACACGAGCACGTAATTGATGCGTAAATATTACTCTTATATGGTTCTCGGTTGGACACCTAACCTAACTAATGAAAACATTTAACTTATTTCCACCGACTAACGCGTTTCACTCTCGTTACCTACAACACGAGTGCGTCGTAGAACCTCGCATACTGTGAAGTAACTAGTATATGCGTTTCTCTACATTTACAGCCGGGATATGATTAGTCCGTCTTTACCTCCATAAACAATGTAATTACAAATGCATCAACATAATATTACATCACCGGGCTGGATCAAAATAGGTGAGGGCGCTGTGAAGGTTTTTTTTATCGAACGGCAACTTTGCGAATTGCATGCAGCCGTAATTGACCGATATGTCGGCGTGCTACTCCGCCACCGTGCTACTCCGCCACCGTTGAGTACGATTAGAGCAGAATGCAGGTTGAAAAGGTTGGTAGTAAGCTGTATATTGAAGATTATGTTCTTTTTTCCTGCAGTCGGCTGCCATGGCAAGTATAAAACAATTGCATTTTAAATGCGATGACTGCGTCATGACGTACCACATTTCTCGGTATCATAATTCAACGGGTGTGATTATAACATCTGGGTTCTACTTGTTTTAGAATGCTACGAGTATTTGCATATCATTGCGCTTTTACTCTGTTGCATGCTATTAGAAACTAAATCTTGTTTTGTCTCCACATCTGTACTGAACACATGTTAATAATGTGAAACACGTGTTGATCACACAACCCCGCCGGTTGCTTGTGTAAGCTCGCCGACACCGCATGCGACGTCGTATTTCCGTTTGTCTATAACTTTTTTCACGTTCACTTTTGAGTAAACATAACACGGCTACGTGTGGTGCAGAAAGACCGCGTCATGCAGATGGAAGCCCTTGAGACGTCACTTAAGTTGACGATTTTGCAATTGTATAATAATGATATATTAACCATTTAGAAATGCAAATCTCCTGTATATATGCGATTAGAATATAACTGCACCAGATTTTAAATGAATGCATTTGATGGGTTAGTGAAATATAGCTTATCAAGTATGACTAAAAATGGTGCAAAATTGATTCTTTGCAATGATGTTATGGTTTGACTTAATATGTAGCGATGCCAAAGACACTTAAGGAAAGTGTGTTATTATGTACACTGTATATTCTGAACCGACATTTCTGCCATAAATCGTCGGCGCTTCTTTGCTCTGATGATGTGCATGAGGATTAACGATTATAAACGAGGCACGCATCCGTCGCAACATATAAACCCAAAAACTAATTCAGGGGCAATGATGTAATTCTAAGAATGATGTTGCCCAAAGTTTAACCTCGTTTATCTGCTTAAAATAGCTAACATTGTTGAAATGTCATCGTTTGACTATATATTTACACAGTACAATTTTTTCTCGTTGACGGTGTTATTTATTTGAGGATCCTTAACGCCAACCTTTTCAAGTCTATGTCATACGCCGAGGTCCCGTCATACTTATCAATTCATATCTTCATCACGAATGCAACCATCCCTATCTTAATTCTCCACACACAGTTTGTCACACGTTAGTTAGTCTGTCCAATCCTTCATTTTTCCTTAATGCTAAATGTCCGTATTGCCTAAAGTTAGTTATATTTTCCACCAATCTGATGCCATCGTTTCATATTATTTTTGTTCTTGAACACAAGAGACAAAGGAAATAAATCTGCAGATGATAAGACAGTGAGATGGAGAAGATAATACAAATTATTGTGACGACCTGTCGATTGCAGGACGTGATAAGGATGAATATTGTGAGGACGAGACTTTCCGTGCGGCCTGCAAAGACGGTCACGTGATCGTCGTGTCACGTGCCAAGTACGGGCGCATGCAAGCTGGCCGTTGTGTGACGCCAGAATACGCCCACATATCGATGGGCTGCAAGACGGATGTCCGGGCATATATGGACCAATGGTGTTCCGGCCGTTCCCAGTGCGAGGTTCTGGTCAGTAGTCTGATGCATGCTGGGCCAAAACCGTGTCCCAGGGACTTCCGGAGCTACTTGGAGGCGGCCTACGAATGCGTGCCGGGTGAGTGGCGACTAATCCACACTCACGCTTGCCCGTGCGCACATTCAACTAATATATAATTACAATTATTATAAAACGCATTAATATCTCAATATATTGTACATGAAACTATAT
>CM034531.1:85640366-85677997 GCA_020002185.1 Paraescarpia echinospica
ACCGGAGACAGGGAAGCTGTCCATGTTTCAGTGTGCGTCTATCACTTTTATAAATGCAACGGAGGCGAAATGAATATATAAAAATGATGCATGTGGCTATATTATATAAGGTCCACAAACGCACCATTATTTCAGTAGAGTTTCTTGTCAAACATTGTAAAAACCCGAGGTTGCGTAACATATAACATTACGTGTTTATGAAGTATTGGTTTAGTTAATACATTGACACAACAGCTATGCCCAGGAAAGAAACAGATGCATGCTCCAACAAGAAAACATAAAAGGCTAAATATAAAGCCTCACCAATCATAACTTTTTAAAAGAAAGTTATACATTATTGGTTTGCATCGGACAGGGCGATGAAAATCACATCCAACTATCCAATTATCACATGCGCTACTATCGCAATTTAACAGAACTAATGTTCTATGCCATTCGAGAGGACTAGTACAACAGGCGACAGTGTTTTGTCCCCATACCGTCCCAATATCCATTCTCTTCTCGTATTGATTGTTGTCATTGGTGGCTTTCGTCATTCAGTGATTAATTATCTTCGAGTTAGACGTAGTAATCCTTTCTAACGTGCACTAATTACGGCGAGATAAGAAGGGCGGCACAGCTGGAACACGTGCGCCCGTAACGGCCGGCATCTATTTGTGCAGCACGTGCGGCAGTTGTTTCTAAAGATACAGATATTGTATGAAAACACTTAGATGTGCGCGAACACAAATACATAGGGCATACATATACCGTGTCAAATCGCATACACACAACCGCGTACGTATACGCATACGTGCGTACATGTGCACGTACTTGCACGTGCGGGCACCGTCAGTGCACTCACATAGGTATATTAGTTGATTAGTACCTAACATTAGTTCACAACAACCATGAAACAGTGAAATGTCGTTAGATGCCACTCTCGTGAAATGTCTTTAGAGGCCACTCTCGTGAAATGTCTTTAGAGGCCACTCTCGTGAAATGTCTTTAGATGCCACTCTCGTGAAATGTCGTTAGATGCCACTCTCGTGAAATGTCTTTAGATGCCACTCTCGTGAAATGTCTTTAGATGCCACTCTCGTGAAATGTCTTTAGAGGCCACTCTCGTGAAATGTCTTTAGAGGCCACTCTCGTGAAATGTCTTTAGAGGCCACTCTCGTGAAATGTCTTTAGAGGCCACTCTCGTGAAATGTCTTTAGATGCCACTCTCGTGAAATGTCTTTAGATGCCACTCTCGTGAAATGTCTTTAGATGCCACCCTCGTGAAATGTCTTTAGACGCCACTCTCGTGAAATGTCTTTAGATTCCACTCACGTGAAATGTCTTTAGATATCAACGTCGTAAAATGTCTTTGTCGTAAACACCACACAACCGAATACATACTTAATAAGCCTAATACAAACTTGATAAGCCTAATACAGATTTGCACTGATACATGCTCCGACTATTTCTTCCCTGTCGATGTGAACAGTTTAACGTTTACACAACATTGACGACACCGTCATGTGTGTTAACAGTGATAGGCTGTCCGGACCCGACGTTATCGAGCGGTCACTGGTTCGAGCGAGATGACCACAAAGCGGTCGCCGGCTGCGAGAACTCGGACGAGACTTGGCATCTGACATGTAACGGAAACACTTGGATCGGAAAAATCGGAAATTGCAGCATCGGTAATGTACCGGCCACATTTGATGTTTCTAGAACGACGGTGGGAGAAGTGATATCAACCAAATAGGAAAAGGCATAAATGGGGAAAAACAACTTGCTGGAGAGAAATCACAAACGATCATGATGAGTTAGACAGAAGGGGAGACGGGAGAAAGGGTAATAGATATAATTATAGCGAAAGACGGTTAGATAGAGATAGATGATGAGTGAGGTGGGAGAATAGAGGGATGAGAGAGGGGAAGGGAGGAGAGAGGGGAAGGGAGGAAAGAGGGGGAGGGAGGAAAGAGGGGAAGGGATGAGAAAAGGGAAGGAAGGAGAGAGGGGAAGGGAGGAGAGAGGGGAAGGGAGGAGAAAAGGGAAGGAAGGAGAGAGGGGAAGGGAGGAGAGAGTGGAAGGGAGGAAGGGAGGAGAGGGAAGGGAGGGGAAGGGAAGAAGAGAAGGAAGGAAGGAAAGATGGGAAGGAGAGAGGGAAGGGAGGAGAGAGGGGAAGGGAGGAGAAAAGGGAAGGAAGGAGAGAGGGGAAGGGATGAGAGAGTGGAAGGGAGGAGAGAGAGGGGAAGGGAAGAGAGAGTGGAAGGGAGAAGAGAGGGGAAGGGAGGAGAGAAGGGAAGGAAGGAGGAAAGAATGGAAGGGAGGAGAAAGGGGAAGGGAGGAGAGAGAGGGGAAGGGAGGAGAGTGGGGAAAGGAAGAGAGAGTGGAAGGGAGGAGAGAGGGGAAGGGAAGAGAGAGGGGAAGGGAGGAGAGAGGGAAAGGGAGGAAAAAGGGAAGGGAAGGGAAGGGAAGAGAGAGTGGAAGGGAGGAGAGAGGTGAAGAGAGGAAAGAGAGGAAGGGAGGAGAGAGGGGAGGGGAGGAGAGAAGGGAAGGAAGGAGAGAGGAGAAGGGAGGAGAGAGGGAAAGGGAGGAGAGAAGGGAAGGGAGGAGAGAGTGGAATGAAGGAGAGAATGGAAGGAAAGACAGAGGGGAAGGGAGGAGCGAGGGGGATCGGAGGAGCGAGGGGTAAGGGAAGAGAGAGGGGAAGGGAGGAGCGAGGGGGAAGGGAGGATCGAGGGGGAAGAGAGGAGCGAGGGGAAGGGGGGAGAGGGAGAGATAAGTAGAGAGAGATAGTGGGCTGGACAGGGAGACTGATACGTAGTCACTGAGTGGAGAAAAGGTGCGAGAGGGAAGGCAGGTATTGGAAATAGAGAGGGGGTGGAGAGGGAGAGAATGAGCGAGGGGAAGGGGATAAATAGGAGATGGAAAGTGATGGTGAGTTATATGATGACACGTAGAGAGTGAGGTTGAATCAGGATACACATACAGCTGTAGGTGGAACCATATCGACACGAGGACTGGGGCGGTAAGAGGAAACATAATATATTAACCTTGAACCTATATGTAAGCAACGATTTGTTTTCTAATTCACACATATATAACACAAAATCATGCCTATGCATCATACATGCTTCAGTTGGTTGTTTGCGTCTACCACAAATACACTTCCAATACTATCTATTGTCTTTAATCCGTTACACTTTCCTCTCTCTGTAGCTGCTGTCGGCGGATCAACGGTTATGGGCATATTCAAGTTCTCCAACATATCTCAAGGTAGTGTACCTTATCTCTTGTATGTGTTCTGTTTCATTGTATTCCTCTTTATAACACGATGTCTAGCATGTAGGTCAGACGTAGCCGGTCTTTCCAAATGCTATGTCACTACCGACTACATATAAATTCAACACAACATCACTTCAAATTAACAAACTGTTCGAGAACCCATCAACATATCGTCGATTTTGTTTTCACTGATACCTATTTGTACGTTAGGTAATTGAGATTTAACAGTAAAATTGATGCAGTTTCATGCAGGGTACCTCGTGGGTGGCACCTCGTAACAGATGCAAACAGAAAAACAGTCAGATCATCCTTATTTGCGAGAGTGCTGGGACATCCCAAAACAGAACAATCACTTAAAAATTTAAATAATATTTTTATGCCATACAATAGTAAGGAGTGGATGTGACTGAGGTCGTAATGGATACTGGTAAGACGTTTACGTAAACACATTGTTGGCATGTGAAAAGTGGAATTGGTGAGAGGTGGATTCTCACAAATGTTGGAATGTTGACATCGTAAAGAAGGATGCGAGAGGAGAGTGGGAACCTTGTTACACTCACTCGGTGAGAATAAACCAACGTCCATAGTTTGCGTTACATAGACAACTTGTAATTCAATGTGAGATAGTCCTGCTTTCCGGGGAATATGTCCCCCGTGGTATAGTAAAAGACATTTATAAATTGATACGCTTACTCTTGAGTATTGTAAGGTAAGTTCATCTCCTCCGTAGCGCTGAGGTTCGCTTGCCTATTTTTGTATTCATTCATTTCCTTGAGCAATTGGACCATCTATCAATTGACGACTTATTTAAGAAAACACAACGATACTTATTTAGAGTTATTTCATATGTTTTGATGTGCTCTGCCTTTCAAGAAGGCCATTATCCTACCTGCGATAATTGAGTGGTGACAAGTGCTCCAGATGGCACCACAGTAAAGAAGTAGTTTGTTGTTCCGTGGGTGGGTGGTGTCAACTAATTCGTGTCGCTTGCAGGCATGTCCATAGTCATCATCGCCTGTGTTGCCGTGTTTGTGGGACTCGCTGTTCTACTGGTCGGAATCATTTATCTGAAGAGGTAAGCTGAACCACGTCGCTGTGTATAAAAACCATTATCAATGGCGTATATTTTCTTAAAAAAACAATAGTTCTCATGTCCTGACCATACACTGTAGCACCGTTGCCATGTAATTCATATGGCGCCATCTTGTGGATAGTTTTGAAAACACATTAAGCAGGAAGCATGAACCTATTGACTTCATATGTTATTAAACACCAGACAAATAGCCGGGGAAAGAGTAGAAGTAACATTGTAGAAATTCGATTAATAAACCTACCCTGTGAATTTCCTTATCTTGACTGACTTCGTTGTAGGCACTTTGAGAGACACCCGCCTCGTTCGCCAGACGACCAGGATTACGCAATCGATTCGTTAGACGTCACCTCATACCAGCCCGTCGGGAAACCGCGAGACGCTGGTGCAGACAGCGGCAGCAACAACTATTACCGGACGTGGCAACTACAGCAGCAGCAGCAGCAGCAGCAACAACAACTGCTGCCTCATAGCGGACAAGCTTCAACACTAGCGTTCCACGACGGCAGCAGCAGCACCACCACCGGCAACTATAAACAACCGTCAATAACGTGTTCGGAACACGTCTACGAGAGTCCGACGTTCGAGCGACATGCCGACGGGCCGATCTGCGGCCTGCGAGAGGACGATTCGAGCATGCGCGCCAAGTACTTCGTGCTAGACCCTGATACTGTGATCCCACGGACAGGGGATGATCGGACAGTGGGGACGCGCTTCGTACCAGCGGTCTAACGACACAAACCCATTTTGATGCAAACTGGCCCTCCTTCTGTAACTTTGGAAGCGGAAACATTTTATGAATTGAAATCGTTTTCACGAGCGAAGAATGGAAATTCTATAGTGTCGATAATTTCAATTTCAGTGAGCGCGGACGAAAAAGTTTCACATCGAAGGAGAACAGTTGGTCTTGCCTACACGCTGCTTTTGTAATATCCAAGAAAGATAAGCCGACCATTGAAATCGTTTTATTTTAATTGGAGTTATAGTAACAACTGATTTGCAACCCTCCTGTTGCAAAGCGCTAGTCCTTCTGGAAATGTTGAGTTGTACCGATCTGTGTTCGTTAACTGTAGCGAAAGTGACATTATTTGCGCAGTATGCTATTCTTTGCTGGTCAATGTTTGTGTCATAAATGTACAAATAAATGTGTGCTGTTTTAAAGATGTTATTCCAGATTTCCACAAACACGACGTCAACATTCGCACATTGTATCTTTATTTCCATGTAACATAATATGTTGATATGTTCACACAATGACAGACGTTGAGGTGATGACACGGAATGGTTGATATGTTCACACAATGACAGACGTTGAGGTGATGACACGGAATGACAGTCTACACTTGGGATAACAGGCGGCAAAGTAGAGTAGTAAAATCGTGTTGTATGATAAACGATAAAAAAGATGATAGCACCTTAACCGCTTATATATGTTTTATCAGCTGTAATCTTTTACCTATTACGTGTCCTCTGACTTTTCGAATTGAATGATTCGGTGTGATTTATACGGGAGTTGATGTTCATCGTGTGGTTTCTTAAACGCCTGAATCCGATAAAATATTCCCACATTATTGGTAGTTATCAACAGTTCTTCTCGAATGTACTAAACAGAAACGGCGGTATTCATCAACCGAAAACGGTCAAATTATATTTAATAAATTAGTATGGTTCATTTAAATGTATGGGGTTAGTCAGTGTAAGAATTAGGGAATATATTTGTATTCTATATAACTTGAGTTTAAGAAACTATTATATATATATATATATATATAGATAGATAGATAGATAGATAGATAGATAACATGCCTTTGCGAAACATATAACAATTCCGTAGGAACAGACAACAGTTCTAAACCATTACGTTGAATCATATTCATCGTGATACGCCATTGATGACCTGGGTTTCTGAATTTTAGTTAGGACCCTTACACGAAGCAGTGACTTCTCGCAAACAGAACCCTTGACTATTGGGCTATTCGCATAGGTGCCCCGTAAGAGGTTCTACCACTTCCATTGTATCGCTGTCCTCGAGAAGACTCACAGGGACAGCCGCATGCAGGGTCACCAACAAATAACATCAGACTTCCCTTCCTGCGTAAACTCCATGTCACAGACATGAAACTGGTCAACCCTCCAGCCCCATAGTCAGAATGCGCTACACAATATACTATACAAATATCACACAGGAACCAACTTCATCAACTCACTGTACCTGCCCACACTCTCCAGACCATGCACGAGACACAAGGAAGACATCAACTCACTGTACCTGCCCACACTCTCCAGACCATGCACGAGACACAAGGAAGACATCAACTCACTGTACCTGCCCACATTCTCCAGACCATGCACGAGACACAAGGAAGACATCAACTCACTGTACCTGCCCACACTCTCCAGACCATGCACGAGACACAAGGAAGACTTACGGCATCGTGCATGGCCTTGTCCATCACTGTGTCCGCCAGGGGCAGATGTGAAATAACTTATTTGCCTGATACATATATCTTCATCTCGACTACTGCATCGCAATGATGAGGCAACTTGGGGATGATATCAAGATCTTAATATACGACATTACACGAACTCGATATCATTTAATCCATGACACTCGTGCTTCATAGTAAGTTTTGTATCCATCACATACGTGACTCATTCAGTCGCCAGATGGCAGCACAGACTGGATACGTTCAGTTTCAGTACCGTTGGGAACTGCTATAGGAAAACACTAAGACGACGACCACATGAAACAATTGTAGGGTCCGTGTCAAATATCGATGTTTTTAGACCAACCTCTAGACGTGTACACATAGCTTACACACACCATCGCCGAGTTGAAAGGATAGTCAAACTGTTACGTGTTCAAACGTCGATCACGCACGAAATATTGTGAATTAGACGTAACCATTATACAACAGCACACGTGCTACCAGCGAACAACGCGTAATGCATTTAGTCGAGTTAAACAAATCAAGATTTAACAAGATATTTAACAAGAATGCCACCCACAGAATTAACTCTAGATGGCAGGTGGACAAGGAAGCCCTTCGGCTTATCGAGATTCCAACCCTTTTTTATCTACGCGTATCCCGCCCTTCTGAAGTGTGTGTCGATTTTATTTTTAAACATATTCACACTACTGACACCCACACAATCAGCAGATGATCTGTTCTATTCATTCAATCCCACCGATAGAGACTACCATGAATGGTGTATTTATAATCGCCAAGTAAGCCGATTGTCGATACGTTTATATATAGCACATGGAGTTATGTTTCCGCTGATGTTTTAAATTAAAATTTCACAAGATTTTGTGTGGTTGACTCTGCATATCTATTCACATATGTAGCTGACATGCTTTGAATAAAATAATGAAACAAATATAGACATGTATCTTATTCCCCCAATTGTTTTGTCATGTACTACAACAATCCCGAGCCTGTGTCAACGAGTATTCGATTACTTTCATAATTACTCAAACACCATATCGACTAAGTTTGATAAGGCTGTTTTTGAAACATACAAAAATACTATTTTGAGGCTGTGTATTCTTTACGGTGGCGGTGGCGAGAGACGCGGCTAGTTTGTGTAGAACAAATTAGCATACCGCTTGCAACAGTTTTCAACTTGTCATTAGAAGAGGGAGTGGTTCCTTTAGAATGGAAACAAGCAAACATTATACCGTTATTCAAAAAAGGTTCGAGAAACAAGTCAGAGAACTATAGACCAGTGAGTTTAACATCAGTGATTTGTAAATTGTTAGAAAGAATAATTAAAGATCACATGGTGGATTTTCTTGTTAAACAAAACTTGATAAACCCATCTCAACATGTTTTTTTTAAAGCGAGGTCATGCTTAACAAATATGTTATGTTTTTTGGAAGACATCACTAAGTGGGTAGATGAGGGATCACCAGTAGATATCGTCTACTTAGATTTTCAAAAAGCTTTCGACAAAGTACCACATCAAAGATTACTGCTTAAAGTAAAGGCCCATGGCATAGGAAATGGTATAATAAACTGGATAGAACAATGGCTGATTGACAGAAGACAACGTGTAGTAGTTGATGGGGAGGCTTCAAACTGGAAATCGGTATTGAGTGGGGTACCACAGGGATCAGTATTAGGTCCTATATTATTCTTAATATATATCAACGATTTGGATGATGAAATAACAAGCAAGGTGTTGAAATTTGCGGATGATACAAAAGTGTTTAGAAGGATTAAAAGTGATGGAGATAGACAGCATTTACAAGATGATCTTGACAGGTTGATCAAATGGTCTGAAAAGTGGCAAATGCTGTTCAATTTTGGGAAATGTAAATGCCTCCACACAGGACATGGGAACGAAGAGGTAGAATATACAATGGGGGGTACTGTACTAAGTACTACTGTAAAAGAAAAGGACTTAGGGTTAACCATTAGTGCTGATATGAAGGTTTCAGAGCAGTGCGGAATTGCAGCTTCAAAGGGAAATCAAATCCTTGGATTAATTAGGCGAAACATAACGTATAAGGAAAAAGAGCTAATAATACCGCTGTACAAAACAATAGTTAGGCCTCATTTAGAATATTGTATTCAAGCGTGGAGGCCATATCACAGGAAGGACATAGATATGCTAGAAAGAGTGCAGAGGAGAGCAACTAAAATGATACCAAAACTGAGGGATCTTAGTTACGAAATACGCCTAAAAAAATGCGGTTTAACAACACTAGAGACCAGGAGATTGAGAGGAGATCAGATAGAAGTGTTTAAAATATTGAAGGGTTACGAAAATATTGATAGAAATATTTTTTCTCAGTGAAGAAAGATAGAAGGACTAGAGGACATGAACTTACATTGGCAAAGGAGCAGAGTAGATTGGATATAAGAAAGTTTTAATTTTCACAAAGAACTGTAAATGAATGGAACAGATTACCTGCTGATTGTGTGGGTGCTAGTAGCGTGAATATGTTTAAAAATAAAATCGACACATACCTCTGACGGACGGGATACACATAGATAAAAGGGTCGGACTCTCGATAAGCCAAAGGGCTTCCTTGTCCACCTACCACCTAGAGTTAATTCTCTGGGTGGCAATCTTGTTAAATCTTGTTAAATCTAGTTGTGCATAGAGACATTTTCACACCTACGCGAGACCTATACAAAAACAACTTAAGACGGCAAAGTCCGCGTTTTACTGTCAGAAAATCCAAGAGTCTGCCCATGACATGAAAGCTATGTACCGAGTCATGAATGACATCACCGGACGCAAACAACCACCAATGCTTCCCGAATGCATCGACTCGCATGAAGATTTGGCGGAACGTTTTTTTGTATATTTCTTCGAAAAGATTACGAAGATCCGCCATACACTGAATCACTGTGACGCGCCACCACCGTTATTGCAAATCGACAACTATCACCACCACCTTTGTACTCTGTCAGCATTTACACCGACAACAGCCGCAGCTATCGTTCGACTCGTGAACAACTGCCCTTGCAAAGCTTGCGCTCTTTGACCCTCGGCCGACAGCACGGTTGAAGACAAACATCGATACCATCGCACCAATTCTGGCGAGTATTATCAACCTGTCTCAGGAATCTGCGACGGTACCATCTGAAATGAAACATGCGCTGGTCACGCCATGCTTAAGAAGACTGGTCTTGATGTAAATTACATTACGAACTACCGCCCTATATCCAATCTCAGCTTTGCGTCAAAGTTGTTGGAGAGGCATGTCGCGGCTGATCTTCGGCGCTACATTGGCGAAAACAAACTGCTTGACCCGGTCCAGAGCGCGTATCGTCCGCACCACAGCATCGAAACAGCACTCGTGCGTATTCACGACGATATTATGCAGACACTCGACCGTCGAAAAGGAGTAATACTCGTCCTTCTTTATCTTACTGCTGCTTTCGACACCATGGACCACGCTATACTACTCAGGCACTCAGACATCGGCATCCGTGAGTCGGCGCTGGCGTGGGTAGTATTTTTCTTGTCGGACAGAACACCGGCGATAAAAATCGGCCATGCCATTTATCGCCGGCAACGACTGAGCAATGGTTTGCCTCAGGGGTCGGTTCTTGGTCCCTTATCGTTCACAATATACTGTATGCCAATCACACCAAAGTGCCACCTGCGATTACGAGAGTCGACGTGTGTGGGTGTGACATAACGCCTCAGCAGACAGTACGAGACATCGACGTTTTCTTGGGCAGTGGGCTGGATATGTCGGTGCAAGTTGCTCGTACGTGACAGGCGGCATGTTTCCAGCTGCACAACATCGCCAAGATACGACATTTCTTGACCGTTGATGCATGTAAAACCATCGTTCATGCTCTAATGACCTCAATGCTGAACTACAGAAACGCGGTGTTATTTGGCATCAACGTGCAATTGCTACAAAAATTGCAACGGGTGCAAAATTGAGCGGCGCGTGTAGTAACGCATCAACGACGCCGAGATCACCTCCACATCACGCCTGTGTTAATCGCACTACACTGGTTGCCCGTTCGATGGCGTATAACATACAAAATACTGGTGTTGACGCTCCGAGTGATGCACGACCTCGCGCCCGAATACATCGCTGACATTAGGCGTGTGTCCCATCTCTTGTAATGTTAGTATGTAAAATGTAAATCTGCACAAGCAAGTCTGTAAATCAGGCATTTCAAACAAACAGGTATAAATTCCGTAATATTGAGGTACACATTTTAAGAAAAGAACACCTCCCCTATCACAAGCGCCATGACAAAATCGAAGCCACTAAAGAAACATAACATATCATCAGGTTTAGTGGATAATATACGCGTGTAAGTACATAAGTAAGTAAGCAATTTAAGACGATGTGCTGCGGTACTTGGTACCGTGAGGTAGATGTTCCATTAGTCGTCCGTGATGGTGCCGGGCATGGCGTAGGCGGGCTGCATGGGTTTGGCTGCTCCCCCGGCCAGAAAGATGTCAGCATCGCTGGGGTTGATACCGCCTGCGTGCGGACCCTGAGTCTGGGTCGCCATGTTGGTCGACGCACCGTGATCATACAGGGGGCCTGCAGACGGGGGAGGATGCAGAACATGTAATATTCATTTCATCTGTCAGGTAAAGAGCAGCTACATATGTACGCATGTATGTAAGTGTGTGTGTGTGTGTGTGTGTGTGTGTGTGTGTGTGTGTGTGTGTGTGTGTGTGTGTGTGTGTGTGTGTGTGTGTGTGTGTGTGTGTGTGTGTGTGTGTGTGTGTGTGTGTGTGTGTGTGTGTGTGTGTGTGTGTGTGTGTGTGTGTGTGTGTGTGTGTGTGTGTGTGTGTATGTGTGTGTGTGTGTGTGTGTGTGTGTGCATTGTATGTATGTATGTATGTATGTATGCATAGGTATATTTATGAATCCAGATGCACGGCTGCGGAGCGAGGTAATCAGCGCGATGGAATGGATTGACTCTCACATAAAAATCCCTACTTCCACAGACTCTTTTTGTACACACGTATTTATATAGGATGCACCAGGTACTTTCAATTGGCATACATCTAAGCAGTCTGTCGTAGGTATAAAGAGGTCGTCAGGAAGATAAATAGCCCAATGAAATCTCGACTGATCTTAATGTAGCATAAATAAGTTATACATTTTTAGAAAAAGATCTGCATATTTAGCAATTGTTTAAATACAGTTTATACCTTAATAGGAATAACTTTATATGTTGATGGTACATGTCAGTAATGTCTGTCTCATCAACAAATACAGTTACAAATCTATAAATAGCCATGCTAATACAGACACTTGGGGAGATTTTATTGAAATTTTGAAATAACATGTTGTGTTGTGAAAAAAAATTCTTGGAAATATATATAGACCGCCTAGATATATCATTGAAAACTACCGCATATTTACAAACGAATTTGCATCAAATTTTGTTGATTTACTAAAATCTAAAAGTGAAATAATAATTTCAGGAGAATACAATATTGATTTGCTTAAAATTAACGAAAAATCCACACTATGTGAATATTTTGACACAGTCGTATGACATGGTTTCTTTCCTAAAATTACAATGCCAACACGACTTTCAGAATACAACACTTCTTCAAATCCTCAGCTAATATTTTAGTGAGCAATATTTCTTATCACTTTCCGTACTTTCTAAATCTGGACTATGTCGAAACCACTCGTGCAATACCAAGGTTTATACGAATAAGACATCAAAATCCTGACTCACTCAATAAATTAAAAATTGAAATATTAAACTCAAATATTTATGATAAATTTAATACAGATACTCATGCGAACCGAATGAAAACTACAATATCTTCGATGAAATTGTTACTGCAGCTATGGATACATTTCTACCTATTAAAATAATTAAAGTTACCAAATATAAACATAAGAAAACTCCTTGGATTACCAAGGGCATTATTATGTCGTTAAAGTTTAGAAACAGATTGTATTCGAGAATGAAACAGACTCCCGTAAATACAGAGCATTATCATAAACTTAAAACTTACTTTCATACTTATAAAAACATTCTTAAAAGTAATATTAGATTAGCTAAGCAAATGCATTATCAATCCAGTTTTGAAAAGCATAAGCATGATGTTAAAAAGACGTTGTCTTTAATTAAAGAAATTATTCATAAAAGTCAAAAGAAAGAACATTTTACGGATTTGTTCAAAGTCGATGGGGAAATGATTAGCGAAAAATGCATTATTGCAAAGAGATTTAACACGTTTTTTACTAATGCTGGTCCTACTCTAGCCTCTAAAACAACTACAAATGGAGATAAATCATACAAAGATTACCTGAAAAACCCGATATTTCACACCTTCAGCTTTAACCCAATTGACATGGAAACTACTATTAATATAATCGATCGTTTACCTCAAAAACCAAGTTGTGGAATAGACGGTATATCAACATAATTACTAAAATTGAAAAAAATTATATCAGCAATGCAGTCATTCTAATTATTAACCAATCGATAATAACTGGCATATTCCAGACAGAAGTTAAATTACAATGGATTAAATGACAAGACTCTGGACCTTTCATTAAATGACAAGGCTCTGGACCTTTCAAATTAATAACGTATGCTGCCGACTCCACCCTTACTAGTATACTAAATATATTTAACGATTCAGAAGGCCAAATACGAAGTGAAAATATTAGTAAAGAACTAACAAAGATCAGCAATCGGTTGAAAGCTGAAAAAACTGTCACTAAATGCCAACAAACAAAATTAATGATTTTACATATGCCTCTAAAGAAAGTAGAATACCCTGTGTTACAAATAGATGGGGCATACATTGAATGTGCAAATGATTTCAAATTTTTAGGTATCACAATAAATAACCATTTAAACTGGCAGAATCATACAAACAAAATAGAAAATTTAATATAAAAAACAATTGGCATATTAAATCAACTGAAACACTTTTTACCACTTAATACATTATATATTATGTACAATGCTCTTATTCTCCCTCTTATTAATTATGGCTTACTTTTATGGGGTCATCAGGTACATCGAATTTTCAAATTACAGAAAAAAAACAATACGAATAATATCTTTAATGCTGACAGAAGTCATATTTAAAAAAATACTTCAGTTGCTAAAGTTGGATGACATTAATAAAATCCAACAATTATAATTTTACTATAAATTAATTAACACTTTTACCCTACTACTTCAATGTTTTTCCAAACACACACACATCTATAATATTCATCAGCACTGCACACGTGAAAGAAATAATCTGTATATGTCCAGTTTCAAACATGAATTTGCCACAAAAAAATGCCTTAGACACAACATAGTAGAGAGAGTTAACAATACACCAAGTATTATCATTAAAAAATTTATACCCACAGTCTATATGGTTTTTCAACATACACACACAAAAATATATTTTAAATTATGAATCCAGTTGTCGTATTCATAATTGCTTTATTTGTAATTCGTAATACGTATTGAAATGTATACCTATGTATTCATATGTGCGTCAATGTGTACACGAGTACATATAATCAGTCCTTGTATTATGTATGTATGTTGATACATTGAATAATCATCAACTAAAAAAGTTTCTCCCGACCTTACCTTATTCATTGTAAAAGTATCGTATTTATAGGTCAAATAAATTGATACTGAGTTGTATTTCGTCCACGTGTTAGCATCAACTATGTAGGAATTGTTTTATATTTCAATATCGTTTATTGCGATACTGTGTAGTGGACGTATGTAGAAGAAAGAGTGAAATCAACTTGTCAAAATCTAGAAAGCCAGGGATTGCGCAATAGAACCGTCGGATGACAAGCGACGGTCTCCTACGTTGTCTTTACCTTGGACGTTCGTCACGTTGATGATGTTGGGTGGCTGCATGACCTGCACTCGAGAAAGGCGCTGTGACCTCTTCCGCATGTTGTAGCCACAGAAGATGCACATAAATAAAAACGGCAAAATAACCGTCAACCTGCAAATTAATAGTAATTGACACTGGTTATTACGGTTGTAACAATAGGATCTACACCCAACTGTTGATGCATCGCGATAGTCGGTGTAACAATGGCGATGCAATAATATTGCATCGCCATTGTTACATATATTTTTGACAATATTTTGTTATCGAAACTGAACAGTTGTGACTCTGTCGCAATAGAACTGCAATACTACTACACCTATCGCAATAGCATTACAACGCTACCTTGCTCACTGAACTGCACGACATATATCGTCAACATTACAACGTTACCTTGCTCACTGAACTGCACGACATATATCGTCAACATTATAACGCTACCTTGCTCACTGAACTGCACGACATATATCGTCAACATTACAACGCTACCTTGCTCACTGAACTGCACGACATATATCGTCAACATTACAACGCTACCTTGCTCACTGAACTGCACGACATATATCGTCAACATTACAACGCTACCTTGCTCACTGAACTGCACGACATATATCGTCAACATTACAACGCTACCTTGCTCACTGAACTGCACGACATATATCGTCAACATTACAACGCTACCTTGCTCACTGAACTGCACGACATATATCGTCATCATTGCTGTTGTATGTTACAACTAAATTGGTAGACAACATCATTTAAAATTAAACATTAGTATGAAAGCAAGTACATTTTATTTCCTCATCCACATGATATACAACATATTTCAAGACAAAAGCAACACAGATGAGGTGGCTACCAGGGAAGTATAAAACATATCGAGCTGGTAGCCTATTAACTAAATATAGTACACTCCTGTACATAAATAACATTATAATATATATATATATATATACACACACATATATATACACCTACACACACACATATATATATATATATGTACACACACACACACACACACACACACACACACACACACACACACACACACACACACACACACACACACACACACACACACACACACACACACACACACACACACACACACACACACTCCATGGGAAGAGCCATCGCTGTATAGTTATGAATATCTCAACGCGACGCACGATGATGCAACAAGCGATGGTATGGACGATGCGAGATGTGCAATGCGATGCGCGATGCGGGATGTCATTTGCGATTTTGTGGCCAAAAGGGGTAATCACCCACAGCGTTGCGTATCGCATCGTCCATCACATTTCAATTTCCTTTAACTCACTTTCCATCCACCTTCGTGTGCTCATGTATAATGCTGACAGGAAGATGTTTTATTTAAAAAAAATTATCTATTGCCAAATCACGCTACACCTTGTTACATTGTTTTGTAGCATCGCCCACAGCACCACCCATCGCATCTGATAATGCATCACAGTGCAACACGTTGCGAAACTCAGAACTATACAGCGATGGTACTTCTCGGCCATCACAGACACGCGTGAGAGCGGTCTTACCAGAAGAACCAGACGCGGGTGAGGTCTGGTGGACTACTACCCTCACAGCAGGAGCGGCGACAACAACTCTCCTCATCCTCACACCTGCGCAGAAGGAGGGCTATCTAAGTAGGCCACATCAACACAGACAATTAGGGGTCACCTCAAATATCGATGTATGATACTACATGAAACCGACGTCATTTAATCTTAAACAGGTAACTTAGAAATACCTGGGACTGTGTGTCAAGTTGGCAACTTCGTATACTCCAGATGGCACTACAGTCGTCATACGGGAGTATTGTCTGCGGGATACCAGATTCAGTACCCGTTAGGACGGTGATGGGGAATGATGATTTTAGGAGAAGTACACCAATATATGACGGTAAGCGAATCAACTGTTACTAGGAAACCTATGCCGCATGTTGTGAACATTTGTCATTAGCGTCTACGCTTTGAGTTCACCCCTTGAGGTGCACTCCTGTAATGAGCAACACCGTTCTCATCAATTAATGATGCAAGAGATCGCTTGCGAGTTGGGTCCATACAGGTCAACCTGTGATGATCGAAATGACCGGGGATTTTTAGTAAATGTGCATCACTCCTTGACGCCATACCTCCGTCGCACATGGGCGCCTCAGAAATACGTGACTAATGACTAAATCCCGTTTCATACCAAAACAATGAAACGTAAAACATTATGACAGAAGCAAATTAATCGTTACTTTGAACGACTGTCTATACAATAAAAATGAATAGGCCTGATGGTAATTTTTTCTTTCCTGAATTTGTTTGCGACTGTCGATAGCTCTGCGAGACGCAACAGCAACACTCCAGTCCACAATGATACTTAGACACAGGTACCAGTGGTTTTCTGTGCCACGCAACTTTGAGCGTTTATCAATGTCAGTCGTATTTGTGTAGTTTTTTCTACCATTGATAAAAATAAAATTACATCTTATTAACTGCACGAGAGTGTAATTTAGTTGTAATTACGTAGTGGAATACCATTATACTACTTAATTATGATAGTATAAATTGTCACGGAAATAAAATATTAAAAGTTTCTCCATGCACAGAATGGTCTAGTAAAATATGTTGCTGACATCTTAACCTGCAGTCATTTTGGCTTTTATGATACCGTTTTCTTGTTACGCATACACCAAATGAAACATTTGGCTTCAAGTAGGCCTACCTTTTGTAACACACAATGTGGTGATTTCCCGATATCCTGGACCACATGAATAACTCACCAGCAACACCCTGGTACCTGGATTATTATATCTTGGAACAGTTGTAAATTATATATATACCAGTAAACGTAAATATGTAAAATTAACCAATTGTGTGTTCGTTGACCAACACGTGTCGAAGATTTCAAACTCCGGGTTGAAGATTTATTGATTATGTACAAAGGTGGCAGAGATTCCACAGGAATGATGGAGAGTTTACATGCAATTGGGTGCTAACTTGGTATCTAAATGGACAAGCGAAAAGTGGGACAATCCTTCAAATGATGAATGGGTGAGAAGGAGCGGATAGCGAGAGAGTCGGACGGGAGGAAGAAAGGGGGGTAAGGATGAAAAATCGGGTGGATGGAATGAGGAACGGAGGGAGGTAGGGATGGATGGAGGGAGGGTGTGAGAGAGGAAGGGAGGGGTAGGAAGGAGGGGCGCAGGTACAGAGAGAAGAAGGAATGAAGGATGGTGGAAGAAGGGAAGGAGGGATGGGAGATGGAAGCAGGGAGGGACGGAGGGAGGGAGGCCGGACGGTTGTTAAATATTTTTGCCGACCGATGTGTTGAATGACGGGCTGATGAGCAGGTGGATGGACTGATGAAGATATAAAAAAATCACTCATCCACGCAGTTGTATGCACGCTCGTACGTGTGTTGTATGCTAGACTCACCTGAACAGTCTGACGGTGGAGACGTTGCCGTAGTGTGTCTTGTAGCTGCAAGTTTTATAAGCAACCTGCAACAATCCGTTCTAGTAACCACCGACGTATAACACACGGGTACATGTAATACTTAGCTAGCCAAGCACAATTACACGAAGTCAGCCAATAAGTTATCCCTTTACTTTTAACACAGCCGAGTAATTAATTAATGAGCGATTAATCAATTGTAACCTAACGTAACGACGTGCGACGGAATTAATTATATCTACAAATCAGTATTGCACGATATATAACTCGATAAGTGCGGCTTCAATTACTGACCAGTTAAAATCCTTTCTATTTGAGAAACTCCGTTTCAACTACCATTGTCCATAATCTCTTTCTATTTTTTTATAAATGGAGTGTAGCGCTGGCAATAACAAATACTGACGGAATACATTATTTTAGTTTAGCCTTAAGCTGATGACTCCCATTGCATTGAACAGCAGACGACGGAGCGTTCATCGGCACAGGAAACACTGCGTTCTCATTCTTCGCCTTCAACATCTATTATATGTACCGTCAGCCCGCCGTAGAGCGAGGTCTATAGAGGAGGTGAGGTAGATGGAGGAAGTGTGAGGTTCGCACTGGTGAACGTAGAAGGTACAGACCATATATAGACACCATTCCTAGTAATATAGCATATTTTCCAGTCTCCACAAGAAAGGAGTCACGTAAATACTAAACACCTTCACACCCACACACAACACCCAAACCCACGTACACGCACACGCACACGCACACACAAACGCACACGCACATACAAACACACACACATCCACACACACACACACACACACACACACACACACACACACACTCACGTACACACGCACACCCATGCACGTACGCACGTACACACGCACACACACACACATACATACACACAAACAAACACACTGTTGACATGCGACCAAAACGTGTCAACATTACGCGTCATGATGAAGGAGACTTACCCCGAGCTCCGTGTACATCCAGCTGACCACGGCTATCACTAAGCCACTTCCCAGGAATGTCGTCATAGTGTCTGGTGACGTGAGACGGTATGGCACCTTGGTTCTTACACATTTCACAGACCGACACAGAGATTTCCGTTGACAGGACCGGATTCTCCCTCTCCCATCGTTGTCAACACAAACGTCAGTGCGGTTCGGCTCCTATCGATTTGTCAACGAGACGATGTTGGTGACGAAGGTATAATCGATGTCGTCATTGAGGCGTGACCAAGTAACACAGTTGCCTCGTACTGCCGCGTATGAATAAATAATGGATGGCACTTGCAAGCGGATCACATTCGCTCCCAGTATCCTCGTACCCGTCAACGACCTCACCCCAACATTCACCAACTTCTGACGCATATACGTCTTTATTCTGATTAAATGTGATTAGATTACCACATCACTTCTGATGCCAGCTTCACAAAAGGTGCAATATATTATCCGGTAGGTGGCGACACTGTATTTCGTGATACGGGAGACGGAAGATATACCTGTTTAGGAATGCGCGGTGACAGGTTCAATTCTAAAGTGACATTCTTGCATTTTGCATCTCCATGTTAACAGAAAAATACAGTGGATGTTTGCTGTAAGGAACGCGTTGTGACCTGGGCAACGAATTCCGTATATCCGATATTTCATGTTATTATATCCATGGTACGTAAGACCTTTTAGGACAGAAGAGGGATCACTGATATGTTCCTTCTAAGCTAACGGCCCATACATTCGAGGGGCATTACAGCAACAGGCCACTGTATAATGCATTATCTTCAATAAATTATATCAATATACGTGACGATAGCTAATAACATTACCATTACACATAATTGTTTTGGATGGCAGTAATTAATATTGATAACAAACCATATCAATAATAAGCATACGTACCCCCTGAGAGCGAAGTAATGCAACTGTCGGGCCCTAAGCATCAATCGAAAAATGTGCATAACAAAAACACAGGGTGATCGTAGTGGTATAACTTACATCGAGCAATTCCTGGTGAATTGAAATTAGTTACGCTCTCAAATCAATATCCTACGAAATATTTCTAATTTAAATAATTCGCAGGTTATTGATTCGAGAGCGTATGCAATTTAACAACCGAAAACCGTACGCAGGTTCCGTGTAGTGTTACGTTTCACGACGCAAATACCTGTATATTTACAGCTACAGAATAATCTATATTAGCGAAATTACGAAATTACTGACGCTGTAGCTTTCCTTCGGTGAAAAGAGGAAGTAAATAAAATGAGAAGTACAACAATATCAGAAGCACAATCTTCATTCGGAAACATATGCACCTACGATCATTAGTAATATCATTAATTTATTCGTACGTAAGTTTTATTTTACTATAAAACATATCAATGTAATGATGAAGTCACACACAGTGACACTAAATACATATCTCATGATTTGCTGAACGGTGTAATCTCTTGTTCGCTCCAGCATTAATCAATCAGCGAGTAAATAATACGTTTGCTATAAATAATAGTATCAGCTACTATACATTACTGACACGGGTTCTTCTTGCGTCAAGACAGACTGCTCATGTGTTTCATTGTGTCCGGCAATGAACTGCACAAACAAAGGTGAAGAGGGGATTCACACGTTCCGCCATCTTACATCCGCAGTCAGCATAGATCGTCCCAAAATGGACACAGTTTGTCGGTTTTTGGCAAGGCACGTTTGAATACACCGCAGCTATTCCGTTTGTTCCACAACCAATGCGGGCCTACGCAGTGGACAACATTTCATTGATACTGGCGCATTTACTGTCTTCACAGGAATTCATTTCATGTACGTAATATCGGTAATAATATTGATGGATCAATTTCTACAGTTCACAAGTTCAATTTCCGTGTTGTCCTGCTCCACAACAAAATACTGATGTCCGTTCCCGCCGGCGAACATTGGATGTGACGTCACCATTGTTGCATCGTCTGCCGCCGCCGAAGCCGCTTTTTCTAACGGCGGCTCCAAACTGCTGTATGATTGAAAAGGCGCGCATCCGGTGTATGTCGGAACTGCTCCGTGCGCATGCTCGGGATACGTTCCAGCGCTCACATCCTGTCGATGCAAAGAGTACATTTAAATATTGACATGAATTGCAGTCGCTTAATTCAGCAAAGTACTCGCACGTTCTCTCATACACACGCACACGTACAAAATTACGCATAATCACGCGCGCGCTCGCACACACACACACACACACACACACACACACACACACACACACACACACACACACACACACACACACACACACACACACACACACACACACAAATCTGCATACGCATGCAAGCACACACATCTACTTATGTACTTATACACGCACACAAGCACGCTCGCACGTTGGCATACATGCGCACGTACAAACGAATACGTAACCACGCGCTCGCATCTACACAAACACGCACACATGCACGTACGCGCGCACGCGCACACACACACACACACACACACACACACACACACATACACACACATACACACACACTCACACGCACACACGCACACACGCACACACGCACACACGCACACACATTTCGGAAGCAGTTATGAAGAAATTAATAAGTATAACAAAGTAATAAGACATTGAAAAGATGCAGGTCATCTAAGAGCAAGGAATACTATACTAATACTAAAAGGCGCGCAGTTACTTTTCCAGGTGACACAAGCAATCCAGGCGGAATGACACTTCGTCATGAAACCGGCAACTGGACCTACCTGAATGGAGGCGTACTCGTTGTCCCCGATGCGTCCCATCTCGTAGGCTCCGCGGTCGGTGGCCTTGCGCACGAACGTGTCCCCATACACGGCTCCGTTGCCCGGCTCGACCGCTACCAGCTCGTGGTCCGGCAGTCGGCGCAGACACACCGGCTGACGGCGGCGCTGTTCCGTCATGTTCCTGTCGTAGACGGACACACAGGTGTGCACATGTGGTTTAGAACGATGCATCTTGCCTATGTTTCAATCCGTGTAGTAATCGGTAAGGATCAGGTTACCAATGTGAAGACGAATGAAAATCAGTGCACGATTTATAGACCTACCTAGCCAGTATATTTGTATGTGTTCATAGTATAGCTGCAGACACAACAGTTTCTCGGGGTCCATTCTAATAGTAAATGTTTTTGTGGTTGTGTTACTGGTGTAGTGTTGTGGTGGTGATGATTTTTGCGTGTTGTGGTGTTGTTGTTAGGGATATTGCAATAATCATGGTAGTAGTGGTTGTGTTTGAGTTTGTCTTTATCGTCAAGTGGTAGTCGTTGTTGACGATTCTTGTTGCACTGCTCGTTGTGCAGATGTGTCTGACGATATTGACTTCAACGTTATCTGTACATTAGTTCTATGCATACAAATCAACAAGAAACATTGCAGTGTAATCATTGGACGTTGACTTACCGTTTTAGACAGATCATGCCGATACAAAATATCAGGCTGGCGACGACAACAGCAATAGCAATAACAATCGTAACGCCGATTTCTGAAATGACAAGAAAAACGTTATACATGATCTGAGAGTCTGGAAACGACGGGTGGTCGTCCATGAGTCGGACAGCAGAACAAAGACGTGTATTGGGCGAGATGACACTTAAACAGCGAGATAGTTTTATCCTATTGAGTGGAATGGTGTGTGCCGACACATTATCGCTCAGTCGAATGCGTGTAGAAGAGTGGTAGAGGTGATGGGGAGATGTATCGGAGGCAAAAGGTACAGGCGTCTATGTTGTGTGTCACACCAGCCTACGTGTACTATGGCCTTGAGATCTTTGCGATGACGTCTAGAGAAAGGTAGATGGTAGACACGCATTGTGAACAAAGGAACATAATCTTACCGTAGGAGAAGGCAAACCACGGGGGCGTGAGTCTACTGTTGCGTCGCCTCATAGCTGTAACACAAAGTGACACAATTTAACCACGGCGAACAGGTATAGCAGCATACGGTGAATGCAAACATGCTGAAGTTATTCAAATTGTTTTATAAATATATGTCTATGTATATGTATTTTCTTTGCATGTGTGTACTTGCGTGGGAACGCGTCTGGATGATTGGGTTTAAGACAATGCATTTGTAGTATGTGTAAATGCTTATATATGAGCATATGCGCACGACTCATCGACTCATGGCTACATACAGTGTTTTCATTCAAAATATGTCTTAAAATTAGTTTTTCCGTTCATTTATCAAGATTTAACAAGATTGCCTCCAGAAATTAACTCCAGATGGCAGGTGGACAAGCCTGCCCTTTTAAGGTATGTTAAATGGTATTTTATTTTTAAACATATTCACGCTACTAGCACCAGTACAATCAGGAAATAATATGTTTCATTTATTTAAAGTCCTTTGTGAGAATGAGAACTTTCTTATATATATATATATATAATCTATACTGCTCCTTTACTAATGTAACTTCATGTCATTTGGTTCTTCTATCTTTCTTAACTGAGAAAAAATATTTAAATCAAAACTTTCATAACCATTCAATATTTTAAACACTTCTATCTGATCTCCTTTAAATCTCCTGGTCTCTAGTATTGTTAACCCACATTTTTTAGGCGTATTTCGTAACGATGATCCCTTAGTTTTTGTATCATTTTAGTTGCTCTCCTCTGTACTCTTTCTAGCATATCTATGTCCTTCCTGCGATATGGCCTCCATGTTTGAATACAATATTCTAAATGAGACCTAACTATTGTTTTGTACAGCGGTAGTATTAGCTCGTTTTCCTTATAAGTTACGTTTCGCCTAATTAATCCAAGGAATTGATTTCCCTTTGAAGCGGCAACACCGCATTGCTCTGAAACCTTGATATCAGCATTAATGATTAATCCTAAGTCCTTTTCTTTTACAGTAGTACTTAGTACAGAACCTCCCATTGTATATTGTACATCTTCGTTCCCGTGTCCTGTGTGGAGGCATTTACATTTCCCAAAATTTAACAACATTTGCCATTTTTCAGACCATTTTATCAATCTGTCAAGATCATCTTGTAAATGTTGTCTATTTCCATCACGTTTAATCCTTCTAAACAGTTTTGTATCATCTGCAAATTTCAACACCTTGCTTGTTATATCATTGTCTAAATCGTGAATATAAATTAAGAATAATATAGGTCCCAGTACTGATCTCTGTGGTACCCCACTCAAAACTGATTTCCAGTTTGAAGCCTCCCCATCAACTACTACCCGTTGTCTTCTGTCAATTAGCCATTTTATTTCCTGCCACGTGCCTTTAGTTTAAGCAGTAACCTTTGAAAATCTAAGTAGATGATATCTACCGGTGATCCTTCGTCTACCCACTTAGTGATATCTTCCAAAAACCATAACACATTTGTTAAGCATGACCTCGCTTTTAGAAACGGAGATGGATTTAACAAGTTATGTTTAACAAGAAAATCCATCATGTGATCTTTAATTAATCTTTCTAATAATTTGCAAATCACTGACGTTAAACTCACTGGTCTGTAGTTATCTGACTTGTTTCTGGAACATTTTAAAATAACGGTATGACGTTTTCTTCTTTCCATTCTAAAGGAACAACTCCATCTTCTAATGACAAGTTGAAAACTGTTGTAAGCGGTATGCTAATTTGTTCTACAATTTCCAATAGTAGTTTGGGTGGAATCCCATTCACTCCGGGTGATTTATTATCCTTCATAGCCCTAATGTTCTTAGCTAACATTTCCGGCGTTACAATTAACTGTCCTAAATAGTCTGATTCTGCCTCCTTGAACTTAGCCTCTGGTAATGGCAGTGAACTAATATCTTCCTAGGTAAACACTGAAATCATTCAAGTCTTCTGCCATTAAGAATCCCTCTGATATTATATTTCGAGCACCATCTTCTACAGGACCGATCCTGAACTTTCTGTTTGCTCCGAACATACGCATAAACACTCTTGCTGTCATGTTTTATATTAGAGGCTAATTTTTGTTCTTAGCTTCTCTTTGAATTTATAATTTCAGTTGTATCTTGGTTTAGTGCTTCTTTATAAATGTTGTAGTCTTCGTCATTTCCAGTACGTCTATATGACTTCCATATCATGTGTTTGTACTTAATTTTTCTAATGGCTTCTTTCGATAAATATTTCTTTCTGGACCGTTTCCCTTGTTTTTTCAACGGAAAAAAATTATCGACGATGCACTCTATTTCACTCTTTAAGCATCATGTTGCTGTCGTATTCTTCAATGTGTTGTTCCAGTCTATCTTTGCTTATTTTTCCTCATTTCCCTAAATCTTCCTTTGTTGAAATTTCTCCTGAACTGCTTTTTATTATTTCTTTCTGATTTTACTTTGATGGTAAAGTGTATCTGGTTGTGATCACTACTTCCCAATGGCTCACATAATTTGACATTGTCAACTACTTCATTCTGTGAGGACAAAACTAAAACTAAAAACTTGTAGTCCTCACTCCCCGTACTCTGTAGAGATTTCCATTGTATATAACCATGGTTAAAATCTCCCATAATAATACATTCCCGTTTGGTAACTTCTCTTATAGCGTTTTGTACTTTCTCATTCTCTTCTATGCTTATGTTTGGACTTAGATAAACTAACCCCACCGTTAACGTTGAGTTTCCAGCTTCTTCGCAATCTGCTTCTCTTTTTAATTTCATTTCATAAGCCTGTGTAGATTCTTTAACATATAAAATAACTCCACCTCCCCTTCTTCCTATCCTATCTTTCCTGTTAGTCCCAATTCGGCATCTGATATATCAGTGGTGGCCCATGATTCGGTTATACCTATTATGTGAAGGTCAATATCTTCTATCATAATGTTTAGTTTACTTCTTTTGTTTACTAGGCTCCTTGCATTTAAACAAACGCATTTATATCCTGATTTAGAAAAGTTTTCCAGGCTGTTCTTTGTTGATTTATTTCTGCCATCTTTATCTATGCCTCCAGTTTCGGGCTACTCTGTGAATCCCCCTGCGAATCTAGTTTACATAGATGCAGCCTGTCCCATTGTCAACAGATTGCAGCAGGTTCTCTGAGAAAACTGCTGCCCCTTTCCACTTAGATGGAGGCCATCTCTCATGTACATATCTTCCCTCCCAACAAAGTATCCCCATAAATCTGCGAATCCCACCCCCTCTTCTTTACACATCTGCTCAACTAGTGCGTTGATCGCCATCCTCTTGCAGTTTCTATATGTTGGCCCACTTCCTCCCATTACTGGCAAAATTCCTCAGAGTATAATCTGTTCAACTCTTGTCTTCTTTAACTTCCTCACTAACTGTCTGTACTTCTGTACTATCCCAGTTGGTCCCTCCCTTTCAGCATTATTTGCCCCTACATGTACTAGTATAGACCCTCCCTTGCCTTGCCCCAATACCATCTCTACTCTTTCAGTCACATGTTCTATCCTACCCCCCCCCCCGGCAAACAAACATCGACGTCCTTCCCTTCGCTTAGTGTCTTATCCGTCTTTCTCTCTTTTCTCATTGTCCCCCAATCACTGCCTCAGAGTAACTCCTTCTCCGGTTTGCAAATGTCTGGTTGTAGTCTTGTTCCCCTGTCTTCTGCTTTCCTGTCACAATCCCGTCCGTTCCATTGTTTCCTGATACTGCTTCTCTTGTCACCTTTCCTCCTGTCATCTTCCCTCCCAAATTCTCTTCTGTCACATTTACTTTCACTTCCTTTCTTCCCGTTATCTTTCCTCCCATTGCATTTCCTTCTCTCCTATCCCGTCTCTGTTTCCCTCCTACCTCTTTCTATCGTAAAATAATTAAATATATGGACCATAACATTCTGACCGCCAATATGTGTTTAATCAACCATTAATGTTATTGTTGTTGAAGTTTATGTATTTGGGGAGGAAACAGCGTGTTTACATGACCTAGTTTGGAACACAATGAAGACATCATATTATCATTAGAAGCTCCGCCCCTGTCATCTCACGACCATCTTCAGAATTAGCTGAACTCGCTTTTCGGGGATTTAAGTAGCAACGCGGCCATTTTGTAAACGTTGGACTTGAATTCTGCAGTTGTCTCTGCTGACGTTTAGGCAATTCGCGCTTTTATATATTTTTAGCCAGCACTACAGCGTAGCACTATTTTTATGACCTGGAACTTAACCAGTTTTTTATTTTAACTTGCACAACATCATTGCTATGCATAATCGCCAACTCCATCCATATTGCATACAATCACAAAAGTGCGACAATGCTTCAGAGTGGCATTATACTGTTATGTGGAAGAAGACTCGCCGTCAAACGATATGTGAGCGGTCAGTGGGTTAGAATACATGTGATTTACACAGTATAACACGGGTTTACAATAAAAGCGAACGGAAAACTTCATTTTACGTCAGTATTGTGTTTACTTATTTTATTACGACAATAGGCATGGGAAACCTATGAAGGCGAAAGCCATTCACCTGTGGTCGAGCAGTTGTACTTCTGGCCGTTCCACGTGTCATTCTGACAGCGCAGCTTCCATCGCAGGTTGCTGTTGTTACAGCCGCACGTGACACTGTCACCGACCCGCTTCACCCAGATGCCTTGGGTCGGTTGGATGTCCGGACAGCCGTACACTGAAATGTGAATACACGTGCAACACGTTGTATGCAGGCTGTTGTTGTATGCAGGCTGTTGTTGTATGCAGGCTGTTGTTGTATGCAGGCTGTTGTGCCAGAAGGCTATCAGAAAAAGGTATGTTGAGTTGGCAGACACGTTGTGACTGCGTTACATTGTCGATACGAGTTCGTAAAATGTATGCGTTTTATGTTTCCTTTGATTTATTAAAAGCTACGATAACACATGGATTTGGGTCGCAGTGCGTCACTGTTCAATGGATAAGATTCTCTCAAAGTATGTTTATTTGTTACGTTAGCTCGTGCTCAACTGCATTTGAAATTATTCATATATCAAATCGTCTGATTGTTTGCGTTCTGGTGCTGAAGTTGTTAAATGACAAAACGCTTTATTATTCTATTGAACGAATGTATTATTTGCTTACAGAATAAATCATTACATGTTTTGAGCTATGACCGAAAGTGCGTTGTCACGGAATTCACGCTTGTCCAGCAAACAGTTTTTCAACTCCTCAAAATTTCAAGTATACAACAGGATTGAATCAATGTAGTGTTATGTTATCCAACAAATGCACCACAGTTTACATAACTTATTACCAAATTTTCTATATTGTTAGTTACTACGTACGTGTGTGACTGACACTGACTGCACGTTCGTTGTGTTCGTTACTACGATGTTGCTTCGGCAGGCTCAATGCAACGTCGTGAATATTAGTTTTAAACTATCCACCAGATGGCGGTACCGGGGATGTGAGAATGGAAGTTTGTGAAAGTTAGAGACCCAGTTAGTTCCGGAATTAGCGGACGCAGTAATTTTTAACTGGAAGTGTGCTGTGTTGAACGTGGGGAATGGGACATCGTTGAATATCAAAGGATACTGCAGTTAACTCAGCCCGAGTCGGCCGTATTGCCAATAAAGCTTGTTTTGAAACTGGATGTTGTGTTTACTATTTAAAGGCCACATCCTGAGATAAAATATGCTCTGCCCCTTAAGGTGGCTGCATCGGCTATTATATGCTTCTTTTGAATTAATCATTTCTAATATAAGTTTTGAAGATAAGCTAACCATTTTTTTCAGAGTTTGCCTCAGACACTAAACAATATTCCAGACCAAAAACAATGGATTTTGTATGTTGTTTAGAGATATTTAAATGTGTTTAAAGACAATTAAACAACATGTCAAAAATCACCGTAAAATGGCATTTTATTTCATTTTGAGAAACTCCCCAAAAGAAAAATTGTTATGGTTGTAAATACAAACATGTTATTGACATTCATACGGGTTTTATTGTAAACAAATGCATATTAAGTTTGATACAGCTTCATAAACATTTTGCTACAATGTTGAAAGACAGCAAAAATCCGTACTGCATTTTTGACACGACCCCTTCACCAAACATAAAACCATCCCGTGCAATTTTGGGTAAACACAAGTCAAGTTCATATGCCAAGTTATGGCTTTGTAAGTATTGTAGTTTTTTATAAAAGGTTACATTAAGTAATACTTCCTGGTTGTTACCAATAATACAAGTGACACCACTTGTTGTTTGCTTAGAAATGTGACATTTTACTGGTATGTAGCTTATTTCAACACAATTTGACAGACACTTCTATTACTGAGATTTCCCCCCAAGGTTTTCCCGCAAAGTTGTCTCATGATATTGTGTTACGAAGGGCCATGTGTTGAACTTGTTGTGGTAGACAAGATTGATTGACACCTGCTGGGGTCAGTCACGTGTCATTGCAAATGATGGCTGAGGTCGGGCATTATCGGAGAATAAACAAAACTACCGCTAGTATTTGGTGATTTGACAGCGTGATGCATTTAGGTAATTATAACACAACTGCATAGTGGCATGAGAATAACCAGACTAATATGATCTGCATTCATGGTGGATGAATTTATGTTTGAACTGGGCTGACGCACACGTGATCGTCACTATGGAAACATCATCAGTTTCTAAGACTCTGAAAAGGGACTTTCCACAGACACACTAAAAATACTAGTTTTTAAAGGACTGATTGGTGACATATTGTGATAGTGCCTTGGTTTTTTTAATAGTACACATGTTCATACTGACACCTACTAATGTTCTATGAAGAAAAAAATAAAGAAATCAACTGACATGATACCCGGTGCAGCTACCTTTATAACAAATGGTTGATGCCTTTTCAAATGATAATATTGCCAAGATGTTTAAATATCGTATATGTGCATACGACATAAAAAGAGCCTTTAAATTTGCCATTTTACGGAAACTCCCGAGCGATGCCGGGTTTGCATTTGTTGTTGAAACGTGACGTCAGTCGTGGTTCCGCCGTGAGTTAGTGCTGCGGCTTCACACCTGCACAGTCGCGCGGTGTCATGTAAACAACTCGATACAAATGGCGGCTTACTCGAATTGTTCAGAGAGCTGTATCAATTTTGACGCGGATAACGAAACGTTTGATCATATATATTTTAGTGACTGTGAGGATGACATTGCCGAGATCGACGATGTTGATATTAGTCAGTACTTTGTGGCACCGTATAGACACGAACCGGTGAAGAAGTTCCGACAACTGACCGGGCCCACTTGCGCAGATTCGCCGGTGACCGGTTCGCCTTCGCCTCTGTTGTGTTCTTCGAAGGAACGTCAGATTTCTTTACATCTAACTTACGCCTGAAACACACCTTCCATTGTACGAAGTTTTCGAAGTCGTCAGGCTCAACGAAATGCGAACCACAAATAATGCTAGTTGCCGTAGCATGGGTGCAGTCGGCCCTGCCGTTTCGAACAAAACGTTCCCATTTCTGCCGAGTAACTGGCTCTTTGGGAAATTCGTGCACAGAATGGCCAGTCAGATTCGAATTGTTGCAGTTTCCAACAACACATTTGTTCACCATTTCTATATGTGAACGAATGTATACGAGTTCAAATATCCACCAAAGAAATCCAGCCGCCGAGAACGCTTGGGATCCCGGGAATATGTTTCACAACTGACATCACGATTCTGCCCCTCGCGGCATTTCCGGAAAACAGACTTTTCGAAGCCTGCACCAGGACAGGTCCCGTTTAATGTCAATTTTAGAAATGTTTCAGCAAACGTGTGGTTTCGGGGTTGTCATTATATTGCATAACACATATGTACATGCATATTTTTATACTTATTAGTAATTCCCCCCCCAGGATATGGCCTTTAAACATGCTCCGGAATCGTACCTTCCAAACTGCGACCGTTGCTATGGATTTATTAAACACATTTTGGCGGGCAGTATACCTTCAACATAGTTTTAAGAATATTATATTCATTAAATAAAACTAGGAACAGACTGGCTCCTTTTAATTAAACTACCATTTTGTTCTGTTTTTAAGAAAGTCTATGTACAGCATGCACAACCTATACAAAGGTAGGGCCTACTGCTACCATGTATGTCACTTTGGCATTTGATATGTTAATCGAGAAAATATACGTATGCAAAATTACCGGTCGCCATGTCCGGCCAGCGGAATAATACACGTATGACGCGCGGGTATAATTGTCAGTTCTTTGCGCGGTTTTACCTTAACATTGCATATTATGTGGACAATGTTTCTATGGTGTTGAGAAAAGTGATGTATGGTGTATGGGGCATGATGATTCACTGGAACTACACCCCGTGGCGGTGTGTTTCCCATAGGCTGGACTCACCTGCGTATTTGAGCAGAAACATGGGTTGTTCGACGAGCTCCGTGCGACCGAGGATGACGACCTGGAGACGATGACTGACGGTCGTGTAGACGTGTCTCTCCCGCACCGTGCCCTGGCAGACCGTCGACGTCCGGCCTCGCTCCATCTCCTGCGAGAACACGTCACATCCTAGACCATTGTCCATCATATCATTGTTCATATATGTACACAAATCTTACGGGTTGCTGCTCTCAATTTTGTGTTTAAATTAAATACAATACGCTCGCACTGCATGCATGTTGTTATCGCCATGTGTCCAGTGGTAGACTTTATGTATGTATATATATACATATACACAGACACACACTCAGATTTGTGTGTGTATGTGTGTGTATGCGAGTGTGTGCGAGTGTTTGCGAGTGTGTGCGAGCCTGTGCAAGCCTGTGCGCTTACGTGTATGCGTGTGCGCACGCGTGTGTGTGTAGGTAAATGCGCGCAACCAAGACTGACTTTCTAACTGATTGATCACAATAACAGTAGTTGTTGTCCGTAGTTGTTGTCCGTAGTTGTTGTCCGTAGATGTTGTCCGTTATGGGTGTAACCACGAATTGGATGGGTTTACAAAAATGAATTACATCATCAACTCACATTCCACATAAAGTAATAACGCACTGTAAAATATCATTTTACTCCTGCTGCCAACAGTACCAGACGGACATCTTTCTTATTCACTAAGGTAAGGAGTTCAGGTGGATTTAATCAGAAGCATAATCGGCTTACTATAATTTTGTTACAATTTATTTTCCCTTACTGCATAACGGGACAACAAGAGTGTGTGTTACATAAGGGACAACAAGAGTGTGTGATACATAAGGGACAACAAGAGTGTGTGTTACGTAAGGGACAACAAGAGTGTGTGTTACAAGGGACAACAAAAGTGTGTGTTACAAGGGACAACAAGAGTGTGTGTTACAAGGGACAACAAGAGTGTGTGTTACGTAAGGTACAACAAGAGTGTGTGTTACATAAGGGACAACAAGAGTGTGTGTTACGTAAAGGACAACAAGAGTATGTGATACATAAGGGACAACAAGAGTGTGTGTTACAAGGGACAACAAGAGTGTGTGTTACATAAGGGACAACAAGAGTGTGTGTTACATAAGGGACAACAAGAGTCTGTGTTACGTAAGGGACAACAAAAGTGTGTGTTACATAAGGGACAACAAGAGTGTGTGTTACATAAGGGACAACAAGAGTGTGTGTTACAAGGGACAACAAGAGTGTGTGTTACAAGGGACAACAAGAGTGTGTTACATAAGGGACAACAAGAGTGTGTGTTACGTAAGGGACAACAAGAGTGTGTGTTACGTAAGGGACAACAAGAGTGTGTGTTACAAGGGACAACAAGAGTGTGTGTTACATAAGGGACAACAAGAGTGTGTGTTACGTAAGGGACAACAAAAGTGTGTGTTACGTAAGGGACAACAAGAGTGTGTGTTACAAGGGACAACAAGAGTGTGTGTTACAAGGGACAACAAAAGTGTGTGTTACAAGGGACAACAAGAGTGTGTGTTACGTAAGGTACAACAAGAGTGTGTGTTACATAAGGGACAACAAGAGTGTGTGTTACGTAAGGGACAACAAGAGTGTGTGATACATAAGGGACAACAAGAGTGTGTGTTACAAGGGACAACAAGAGTGTGTGTTACATAAGGGACAACAAGAGTGTGTGTTACATAAGGGACAACAAGAGTGTGTGTTACGTAAGGGACAACAAAAATGTGTGTTACATAATGGACAACACGAGTGTGTATTACAAGGGACAACAAGAGTGTGTGTTACATAAGGGACAACAAGAGTGTGTGTTACAAGGGACAACAAGAGTGTGTGTTACAAGGGACAACAAGAGTGTGTGTTACATAAGGGACAACAAGAGTGTGTGTTACGTAAGGGACAACAAGAGTGTGTGTTACGTAAGGGACAACAAAAGTGTGTGTTACATAAGGGACAACAAGAGTGGTGTTACAAGGGACAACAAGAGTGTGTGTTACAAGGGACAAAAAGAGTGTGTGTTACATAAGGGACAACAAGAGTGTGTGTTACATAAGGGACAACAAGAGTGTGTGTTACAAGGGACAACAAGAGTGTGTGTTACAAGGGACAACAAGAGTGTGTGTTACATAAGGGAGAACAAGAGTGTGTGTTACATAAGGGACAACAAGAGTGTGTGATACGTAAGGGACAACAAGAGTGTGTGTTACATAAGGGACAACAAGAGTGTGTGTTACATAAGGGACAACAAGAATGTGTGTTACATAAAGGACAACAAGAGTGTGTGTTACATAAGGGACAACAAGAGTGTGTGTTACATAAGAGATTATCTAAGTTATTCTACAAAATATAATTCGCTTCATTTCCATTATTCTTATTGATTATCATCCTTTTTGGCTGGCAGTCATTGTATGACGTTGGGTGAATTCGCAAATCATAAAGTAATCAGAAAACGGTTGGTCTAAATCGTTGTTGTTGTTGTTTTTATTGTTTTGTTGTTGTTTTAGTTGTTGTTGTCTTTGAAATAGTGTTGTTGTTGTTGTCGTCGTTGTTGTAGATATTAGCATCTTTACTATCATCGTTAGTGTCGTTGCTATTGTCGCTGAGCCGCCGTTGACGTCGTTGTTGTAGTATTTATCGTCGTCGTCTTTGCCGTCGTCGTTTTCGTCGTCGTCGTTTTCGTCGTCTTCGTCGTCGTCGTCGTCTTCATCGTGGTCGTCTTCGTCGTCGTCTTCGTCGTCGTCTTCGTCGTCGTCTTCGTCTTCGTCGTCGTCTTCGTCGTCGTCTTCGTCGCGTCTTCGTCTTCGTCTTCGTCGTCGTCGTCGTCTTCGTCGTCGTCATCGTCGTCTTCGTCTTCGTCTTCGTCGCGTCTTCGTCTTCGTCTTCGTCTTCGTCGTCGTCTTCGTCTTCGTCGCGTCTTCGTCTTCGTCGTCGTCTTCGTCTTCGTCGTCGTCTTCGTCTTCGTCGTCGTCTTCGTCGCGTCTTCGTCTTCGTCGTTGTCTTCGTCTTCGTCGTCGTCTTCGTCGTCGTCTTCGTCGTCGTCTTCGTCTTCGTCTTCGTCTTCGTCTTCGTCTTCGTCGTCGTCGTCGTCTTCGTCGTCATCTTCGTCTTCGTCGTCGTCGTCGTCGTCTTCGTCGTCGTCTTCGTCTTCGTCGTCGTCGTCGTCTTCGTCTTCGTCTTCGACGTCTTCGTCGTCGTCTTCGTCTTCGTCGTCTTCGTCGTCGTCTTCGTCGTCGTCGTCGTCGTCTTCGTCGTCGTCGTCTTCGTCTTCGTCTTCGTCGTCGTCGTCGTCGTCTTCGTCGTCGTCGTCGTCTTCGTCGTCGTCTTCGTCTTCGTCTTCGTCTTCGTCGTCGTCGTCGTTGTCATTGTCTTGTCCAACTGTTTACAATGTTGTCGCCCGTCTAACACATTGATTCGTTTTAACATAAATAATGAAGCACATCTCGACGGCCCGGGATCCTTCCAGACGTCTCCACTCCCGCGGGGAGAAGATGCAATGTTGTTCGGGGTGTACGTGTTAAACCATATTACCTCGTGTAATTGTTTAACTGTCGCGACTCACCCTGACGATGGCATAGGCGTAGCTCTTGGCGTTGAGCACGTGTGGCACGCCGTGGGAGAAGTCGACCAGTGTCAAGTTGATGCGTTGTCCCGGTCGACCTTCGATGAGCCACGGCGACCTCGGGGCCCCGCAGCCTGTCTCCATCGTGACGACGTTGGCGATGGTCCCCGTCGACCGAGTCAACGCCACGGTCTGTTGGGAGCGGCACGGGGCCGCGTGGTGGCTCACCACTGCAACAGTATTATAGAGTGGGATTAGCATACTCTATATACGAGTATTGGTGTATTTACTATTTATTATAGCCTTCGCGCATTAATTGCAGCATGACTGGATGTTTCAGATATGTCAAGATGGTGTTCGATTAAACAGGTCTGCCAGGAAGTACAATGTAACGCCCTTTGAGCAGTTCTAAGGACTGGACATTGCGCTATATAAGAACATGAGAACTTATCTTTAGTACAATATGATAACGGTTTATTTAGTTGTAATTGGTACAAGTAATTTGAAGTTTCAATCAATATTTTATTAATTTATTTATAACTCGTCCGACCCACGGGAAACGACGACAGATGTGTAGCAAGTGTAGTTAACGGTTAGATTGTCCAGTCAGTATTATTATTATAGCAAAACTGACCGTCACCTGGCTGGATGCCTTTAAGATGACAGTCGAGATAATAATATTTACCAAAATTAATGTTAGAAAACATTGTTATATAAACATCAAAACGCACTCGCACATAATCGTTGTTTGTTCAAAATGTCGAAGGTCAGGAAGAATGTGAAGTTCACGTCCATCGATAGACCCTAGTTGTGACAGTGTAGAATTGTCAAATTATATTCGTATTGCTATGCTATTGGCATGAGGGTAGACATAAGCATTATTGTGTCAACGTCAACTCCATGTAGCCATTTTCTCGAAATATTGGCGAGCGCGCGTGGTTCCTGCAATTGTTAGTTTACGTTTTACGAATTACGTGCACATTACGTTTTACGTCCCGATTTACCCATAAAAGGTTAGAATCTTGACATATCTGGGGTACTTTGGAAATAGATAGGTTTTTAACTCCTACTCTAGGGGTCGTAGATTAATCCCTGAAAGTTTGGCGCTCGATGTTCAAACCGTCTAAGAGGAAAAATTTAACCTACCCGCATACACAAGCTTGATTATAAGTAGATTATTATTATTATTATTATTATTGATGTTGATGTGGTTGTTGTAATTGGTGTGGTTGTGGTTGTTTTTGTGGTTGTGGTTGTATGTACATACGTATGCATGTCAGGACGTATGTACGCATGTAATTCAATATTATAAACATACCTTCTTTGTTTCTGTTAAAATATATGTTATTGTTATTATGACTATTATTATTTATTGTTATATATTATTATATATTATTGCTGCTGGTATATTTGGTGTTGTTGTTTTTCGTCTTCTTCTTCTTCTTGTTTTCTATGTGTATAATACATGTGTACGTACGTACGTTTGTACACATGTGCATTTGTACGTATGTACGAATGAATGCATGCTCCGTATTATATGTATGCATATTTAAATATGTATGTAGGTTTGTACCTATGTACCTAGGCTGCTGGGTAATAATACGAGTTGCTTGGCAAGTTGGTACGTTGGTTGACTGTAAGTGCGATTGAATGTTTACACTGTCACTCATACACAGGGGAATATTATCTTCACTTCAATTTTGCGACTTTACAGGGGCAGATTGCCTTCAGTGCTGTATTGCGTCACGTGGTAAAATACTTCCATGTCATACAATATTAGCAATTGTCTAGTATAATTTGTGTTTATGTCTGGACTTCGAAGATCGTTAACTTATGCAAATCAAACTGTTTCTGCCGTTTTCCAATAGCGACGAGTCTGCACAATTGGTCATTTTGCTGCTTCAGTTTAACGTGACGTTTGATGGAGGTTATCGACTGGCTGTCAGCCCAAGGCGTTGCTGCATTCCATCAAGGCGAACTCACGAAATGTCGACAAAGAAAGCTAAGAGGTTGGTAGCAGCTGACGCCTGCTTGAAAGTTACCTGCCTTCGTCTCCTTTGTCATAGTGCCAGCAGGTAATATACATTTGTTGCTGCGCGTCTGCGCTTGACGAAAATAATGGAGCTTTTTGGGTAAACCAATTGATTTTCGCAAGGGTATATAACTTTAATAAAACATGTTGCTGTCCGATTAATACTTCTTATTGTTGGTGAGTTGATAGCGATTTGACAGAATACCCTAGCAATGCTGGAATCCTTTAAGCAGTGATTACTGTAACAACGTTCAAATAGTCCATATTTCTAACAAACCATATACTGTAGATATACTTGTCCCACCCACCATTGTCATGAAGAGACCGTCGTTGAAATTGGTAACACGAGGAACCAACTGCGCATTGTCGTGTTCATCTAACCTAGTCCATCGGGCACAAGGGTACTCTTCTCGAATGATTATACGAGTCAGACAGCCACACACGAACACGTGCTCACGCGGACAAATATAGACATGCACACATGAACACGTGCCCACATGTACACACACGCACACGCACACGTACGCACGTATACACGCACACATGCGCACACACGCCGACACCCACACCCACACACACACACCCACACATACCCACACACCCACACACACACACACCCACCCACACACACACACACACACAC
>CM034531.1:85678997-85766497 GCA_020002185.1 Paraescarpia echinospica
TTCGTCCATGGTTCAATGCCTGTTGGTATACACTCATCACGCTTACAAACGTCCATGGTTCAATCACAGTTGGTATACACTCTTCACCCTTACATTCGCCAAATATTCAATCCTTGTTGGTATACACTCTTAACCCTTATATTCGTCCATGGTTCAATCCCTGTTGGTATACACTCATCACGCTTACATTCGCCCATGGTTCAATCCCTGTTGGTATACACTCAACACGCTTACCTTCGCCCATGGTTCAATCCCTGTTGGTATACACTCTTCACCCTTACATTCGTCAATGGTTCAATCCCTGTTGGTATACAATCATCACGCTTAAAAACGTCCGTGGTTCAATCCCAGTTGGTATACACTCTTCACCCTTACATTCGCCAAATATTCAATCCCTGTTGGTATACACTCTTCACCCTTACATTCGTCCATGGTTCAATCCCTGTTGGTATACACTCATCACGCTTACATTCGCCCATGGTTCAATCCCTGTTGGTATACACTCATCACGCTTACATTCGCCCATGGTTCAATCCCTGTTGGTATACACTCAACACGCTTACCTTCGCCCACGGTTCAATCCCTGTTGGTATACACTCTTCACCCTTACATTCGTCCATGGTTCAATCCCTGTTGGTATACACTCATCACGCTTACAAACGTCCATGGTTCAATCCCAGTTGGTATACACTCTTCACCCTTACATTCGCCAAATATTCAATCCCTGTTGGTATACACTCTTCACCCTTACATTCGCCCATGGTTCGATCCCTGTTGGTATACACTCAACACGCTTACCTTCGCCCAAGTTTCAATCCCTGTTGGGATACACTCTTCACCCTTACATTCGTCCATTGTTCAATCCCTGTTGGTATACACTCATCACGCTTACAAACGTCCATGGTTCAATCCCAGTTGGTATACACTCTTCACCCTTACATTCGCCAAATATTCAATCCCTGTTGGTATACACACTTCACCGTTACATTCGTCTATGGTTCAATCCCTGTTGTTATACACTCATCGCGCTTACATTCGCCCATGGTTCAATCCTTGTTGGTATACACTCAACACGCTTACCTTTGTCCATGGTTCAATCCCTGTTGGTATACATTCTTCACCCTTACATTCGTCCATGGTTCAATCCCTGTTGGAATACACTCATCACGCTTACATTCGCCCATTTTTCAATCCCTGTTGGTATACACTCTTCACCCTTACATTCGCCAAATATTCAATCCCTGTTGGTACACACTCTTCACCCTTACATTCGTCCATGGTTCAGTCCCTGTTGGTATACACTCATCACGCTTACATTCGCCCATGGTTCAATCCCTGTTGGTATACACTCAATACGCTTACCTTCGTCCATGGTTCAATCTATGTTGGTATACATTCTTCACCCTTACATTCGTCCATGGTTCAATCCCTGTTGGTATACACTCATCACGCTTACAAACGTCCATGGTTCAATCACAGTTGGTATACACTCTTCACCCTTACATTCGCCAAATATTCAATCCTTGTTGGTATACACTCTTAACCCTTACATTCGTCCATGGTTCAATCCCTGTTGGTATACACTCATCACGCTTACATTCGCCCAATGTTCGATCCCTGTTGGTATACACTCAACACGCTTACCTTCGTCCATGGTTCAATCCCTGTTGGTATACATTCTTCACCCTTACATTCGTCCATGGTTCAATCCCTGTTGGTATACACTCATCACGCTTACGTTCGCCTATGGTTAAATCCCTGTTGGTATACACTCAACACGCTTACCTTCGCGCATGGTTCAATCCCTGTTGGTATACACTCTTCACCCTTACATTCGTCCATGGTTCAATCCCTGTTGGTATACACTCATCACGCTTACAAACGTCCATGGTTCAATCCCAGTTGGTATACACTCTTCACCCTTACATTCGTCCATTGTTCAATCCCTGTTGGTATACACTCATCACGCTTACATTCGCCCATGGTTCAATCCTTGTTGGTATACATTCTTCACCCATACATTCGTCCATGGTTCAATCCCTGTTGGTATACACTCATCACGCTTACATTCGCCTATGGTTAAATCCCTGTTGGTATACACTCAACACGCTTACCTTCGCCCACGGTTCAATCCCTGTTGGTATACACTCTTCACCCTTACATTCGTCCATGGTTCAATCCCTGTTGGTATACACTCATCACGCTTACAAACGTCCATGGTTCAATCCCAGTTGGTATACACACTTCCCCGTTACATTCGTCTATGGTTCAATCCCTGTTGGTATACACTCATCACGCTTACATTCGGCCATAGTTCAATCCCTGTTGGTATACACTCATCACGCTTACATTCGCCCATAGTTCAATCCTTGTTGGTATACACTCAACACGCTTACCTTTGTCCATGGTTCAATCCCTGTTGGTATACATTCTTCACCCTTACATTCGTCCATGGTTCAATCCCTGTTGGTATACACTCATCACGCTTACATTCGCCCATTGTTCAATCCCTGTTGGTATACACTCAACACGCTTACCTTCGCCCATGGTTCAATCCCTGTTGGTATACACTCTTCACCCTTACATTCGTCCATGGTTCAATCCCTGTTGGTATACACTCAACACGCTTTCAAACGTCCATGGTTCAATCCCAGTTGGTATACACTCTTCACCCTTACATTCGCCAAATATTCAATCCCTGTTGGTATACACTCTTCACCCTTACATTCGTCCATGGTTCAATCCCTGTTGGTATACACTCATCACGCTTACATTCGCCCATGGTTCAATCCCTGTTGGTATACACTCAACTCGCTTACCTTCGTCCATGGTTCAATCCCTGTTGGTATACATTCTTCACCCTTACATTCGTCCATGGTTCAATCCCTGTTGGAATACACTCATCACGCTTACATTCGCCCATTGTTCAATCACTGTTGGTATACACACAACACGCTTACCTTCGTCCATGGTTCAATCCCTGTTGGTATACATTCTTCACCCTTACATTCGTTCATGGTTCAATCCCTGTTGGTATACACTCTTCACCCTTACATTCGTCCATGGTTCAATCCCTGTTGGTATACACTCATCACGCTTACAATCGTCCATGGTTCAATCACAGTTGGTATACACTCTTCACCCTTACATTCGCCAAATATTCAATCCTTGTTGGTATACACACTTAACCCATACATTCGTCCATGGTTCAATCCCTGTTGGTATATACTCATCACGCTTACATTCGCCCATGGTTCAATCCCTGTTGGTATACAATCAACACGCTTACCTTCGCCCATGGTTCAATCCCTGTTGGTATACACTCTTCACCCTTACATTCGTCCATGGTTCAATCCCTGTTGGTATACACTCATCACGCTTACAAACGTCCATGGTTCAATCCCAGTTGGTATACACTCTTCACCCTTACATTCGCCAAATATTCAATCCCTGTTGGTATACACTCTTCACCCTTACATTCGTCCATTGTTCAATCCCTGTTGGTATACACTCATCACGCTTACATTCGCCCATGGTTCAATCCTTGTTGGTATACACTCAACTCGCTTACCTTCGTCCATTGTTCAATCCCTGTTGGTATACATTCTTCACCCTTACATTCGTCCATGGTTCAATCCCTGTTGGTATACACTCATCACGCTTACATTCGCCTATGGTTAAATCCCTGTTGGTATACACTCAACACGCTTACCTTCGCGCATGGTTCAATCCCTGTTGGGATACACTCATCACGCTTACAAACTTCCATGGTTCAATCCCAGTTGGTATACACTCTTCAACCTTACATTCGCCAAATATTCAATCCCTGTTGGTATACACTCTTCACCCTTACATTCTTCCATGGTTCAATCCCTGTTGGTATACACTCATCACGCTTACATTCGCCCATGGTTCAATCCCTGTTGGTATACATTCAACACGCTTACCTTCGCCCATGGTTCAATCCCTGTTGGTGTACACTCTTCACCCTTACATTCGTCCATGGTTCATTCCCTGTTTGTATACATTCATCACGCTTACAAACGTCCATGGTTCAATCCCAGTTGGTATACACTCTTCACCCTTACATTCGCCAAATATTCAATCCCTGTTGGTATACTTTCTTCTCCCTTACATTCGTCCATGGTTCAATCCCTGTTGGTATACACTCATCACGCTTACATTCGCCCATGGTTCAATCCCTGTTGGTATACACTCAACACGCTTACCTTCGCCCATGGTTCAATCCCTGTTGGTATACACTCTTCACCGTTACGTTCGTCCATGTTTCAATCCCTGTTGGTATACACTCACCACGCTAACAAACGTCCATGGTTCAATCCCAGTTGGTATACACTCTTCACCCTTACATTCGCCAAATATTCAATCCCTGTTGGTATACACTTTTAACCCTTACATACGTCCATGGTTCAATCCCTGTTGGTATATACTCATCACGCATACATTCGCCCATGGTTCAATCCCTGTTGGTATACACTCATCACGCTTACATTCGCCCATGGTTCAATCTCTTTTGGTATACACTCAATACGCTTACCTTCGTCCATGGTTCAATCTATGTTGCTACACATTCTTCTCCCTTACATTCGTCCATGGTTAAATCCCTGTTGGTATACACTCTTCACCCTTACATTCGTCCATGGTTCAATGCCTGTTGGTATACACTCATCACGCTTACAAACGTCCATGGTTCAATCACAGTTGGTATACACTCTTCACCCTTACATTCGCCAAATATTCAATCCTTGTTGGTATACACTCTTAACCCTTATATTCGTCCATGGTTCAATCCCTGTTGGTATACACTCATCACGCTTACATTCGCCCATGGTTCAATCCCTGTTGGTATACACTCAACACGCTTACCTTCGCCCATGGTTCAATCCCTGTTGGTATACACTCTTCACCCTTACATTCGTCAATGGTTCAATCCCTGTTGGTATACAATCATCACGCTTAAAAACGTCCGTGGTTCAATCCCAGTTGGTATACACTCTTCACCCTTACATTCGCCAAATATTCAATCCCTGTTGGTACACACTCTTCACCCTTACATTCGTCCATGGTTCAATCCCTGTTGGTATACACTCATCACGCTTACATTCGCCCATGGTTCAATCCCTGTTGGTATACACTCAATACGCTTACCTTCGCCCATGGTTCAATCTATGTTGGTATACATTATTCACCCTTACATTCGTCCATGGTTCAATCCCTGTTGGTATACACTCTTCACCCTTACATTCGTCCATGGTTCAATCCCTTTTGGTATACACTCATCACGCTTACAAACGTCCATGGTTCAATCACAGTTGGTATACACTCTTCACCCTTACATTCGCCAAATATTCAATCCTTGTTGGTATACACTCATAACCCTTACATTCGTCCATGGTTCAATCCCTGTTGGTATACGCTCATCACGCTTACATTCGCCCATGGTTCAATCCCTGTTGGTATACACTCAACACGCTTACCTTCGCCCATGGTTCAATCCCTGTTGGTATACACTCTTCACCCTTACATTCGTCCATGGTTCAATCCCTGTTGGTATACACTCATCACGCTTACAAACGTCCATGGTTCAATCCCAGTTGGTATACACTCTTCACCCTTACATTCGCCAAATATTCAATCCCTGTTGGTATACACTCTTCAACCTTACATTCGTCCATTGTACAATCCCTGTTGGTATACACTCATCACGCTTACATTCGCCCATGGTTCAATCCCTGTTGGTATACACTCAACTCGCTTACCTTCGTCCATGGTTCAATCCCTGTTGGTATACATTCTTCACCCTTACATTCGTCCATGGTTCAATCCCTGTTGGTATACATTCATCACGCTTACATTCGCCTATGGTTAAATCCCTGTTGGTATACACTCAACACGCTTACCTTCGCGCATGGTTCAATCCCTGTTGGTATACACTCTTCACCCTTACATTCGTCCATGGTTCAATCCCTGTTGGTATACACTCATCACGCTTACAAACGTCCATGGTTCAATACCAGTTGGTATACTCTCTTCACCCTTACATTCGCCAAATATTCAATCCCTATTGGTATACACTCTTCACCCTTACATTCGTCCATGGTTCAATCCCTGTTGGTATACACTCATCACGCTTACATTCGCCCATGGTTCAATCCCTGTTGGTATGCACTCAACACGCTTACCTTCGCCCATGGTTCAATCCCTGTTGGTATACACTCTTCACCCTTACATTCGTCCATGGTTCACTCCCTGTTTGTATACACTCATCACGCTTACAAACGTCCATGGTTCAATCGCAGTTGGTATACACTCTTCACCCTTACATTCGCCAAATATTCAATCCCTGTTGGTATACACTCTTCACCCTTACATTCGTCCATGGTTCAATCCCTGTTGGTATACACTCATCACGCTTACATTCGCCCATGGTTCAATCCCTGTTGGTATACACTCAATACGCTTACCTTCGCCCATGGTTCAATCCCTGTTGGTATACACTCTTCACCCTTACATTCGTCCATGGTTCAATCCTTGTTGGTATACACTCATCACGCTTACATTCGCCCATTGTTCAATCCCTGTTGGTATACACTCAACACGCTTACCTTCGCCCATGGTTCAATCCCTGTTGGTATAAACTCTTCACCCTTACATTCGTCCATGGTTCAATCCCTGTTGGTATACACTCAACACGTTTACAAACGTCCATGGTTCAATCCCAGTTGGTATACACTCTTCACCCTTACATTCGCCCATGGTTCAATCCCTGTTGGTATACACTCAATACGCTTACCTTCGTCCATGGTCCAATCTATGTTGGTATACATTCTTCACCCTTACATTCGTCCATGGTTCAATCCCTGTTGGTATACACTCTTCACCCTTACATTCGTCCATGGTTCAATCCCTGTTGGTATACACTCATCACGCTTAGAAACGTCCATGTTTCAATCACAGTTGGTATACACTCTTCACCCTTACATTCGCCAAATATTCAATCCTTGTTGGTATACACTCTTAACCCTTACATTCGTCCATGGTTCAATCCCTGTTGGTATACGCTCATCACGCTTACATTCGCCCATGGTTCAATCCCTGTTGGTATACACTCAACACGCTTACCTTCGACCATGGTTCAATCCCTGTTGGTATACACTCTTCACCCTTACATTCGTCCATGGTTCAATCCCTGTTGGTATACACTCATCACGCTTACAAACGTCCATGGTTCAATCCCAGTTGGTATACACTCTTCACCCTTACATTCGCCAAATATTCAATCCCTGTTGGTATACACTCTTCAAACTTACATTCGTCCATTGTTCAATCCCTGTTGGTATACACTCATCACGCTTACATTCGCCCATGGTTCAATCCCTGTTGGTATACACTCAACTCGCTTACCTTCGTCCATGGTTCAATCCCTGTTGGTATACATTCTTCACCCTTACATTCGTCCATGGTTCAATCCGTGTTGGTATACATTCATCACGCTTACATTCGCCTATGGTTAAATCCCTGTTGGTATACACTCAACACGCTTACCTTCGCGCATGGTTCAATCCCTGTTGGTATACTCTCTTCACCCTTACATTCGTCCATGGTTCTATCCCTGTTGGTATACACTCATCACGCTTACAAACGTCCATGGTTCAATACCAGTTGGTATACTCTCTTCACCCTTACATTCGCCAAATATTCAATCCCTGTTGGTATACACTCTTCACCCTTACATTCGTCCATGGTTCAATCCCTGTTGGTATACACTCATCACGCTTACATTCGCCCATGGTTCAATCCCTGTTGGTAAGCACTCAACACGCTTACCTTCGCCCATGGTTCAATCCCTGTTGGTATACACTCTTCACCCTTACGTTCGTCCATGGTTCACTCCCTGTTTGTATACACTCATCACGCTTACAAACGTCCATGGTTCAATCCCAGTTGGTATACACTCTTCACCCTTACATTCTCCAAATATTCAATCCCTGTTGATATACACTCTTCACCCTTACATTCGTCCATGGTTCAATCCCTGTTGGTATACACTCATCAAGCTTACATTCGCCCATGGTTCAATCCCTGTTGGTATACACTCAATACGCTTACCTTCGCCCATGGTTCAATCCCTGTTGGTATACACTCTTCACCCTTACATTCGTCCATGGTTCAATCCTTGTTGGTATACACTCATCACGCTTACATTCGCCCATTGTTCAATCCCTGTTGGTATACACTCAACACGCTTACCTTCGCCCATGGTTAAATCCCTGTTGGTATAAACTCTTCACCCTTACATTCGTCCATGGTTCAATCCCTGTTGGTATACACTCAACACGTTTACAAACGTCCATGGTTCAATCCCAGTTGGTATACACTCATCACGCTTACATTCGCCCATGGTTCAATCCCTGTTGGTATACACTCAACACGCTTACAAACGTCCATGGTTCAATTCCAGTTGGTATACACTCTTCACCCTTACATTCGCCAAATATTCATTCCCTGTTGGTATACACTCTTCACCCTTACATTCGTCCATGGTTCAATCCCTGTTGGTATACACTCATCACGCTTACATTCGCCCATGGTTCAATCCCTGTTGGTATATACTCAACACTCTTACCTTCGCCCATGGTTCAATCCCTGTTGGTATACACTCTTCACCCTTACATTCGTCCATGGTTCAATCCCTGTTGGTATACACTCATCACGCTTACAAACGTCCATGGTTCAATCCATGTTGGTATACACTCTTCACCCTTACATTCGCCAAATATTCAATCCCTGTTGGTATACACTCTTCACCCTTACATTCGTCCATGGTTCAATCCCTGTTGGTATACAGTCATTACGCTTACATTCGCCCATGGTTCAATCGCTGTTGGTATACACTCAACACGCTTACCTTCGTCCATGATTCAATCCCTGTTGGTATACATTCTTCACCCTTACGTTCGTCCATGGTTCAATCCCTGTTGGTATACACTCATCACGCTTACATTCGTCCATGGTTCAATCCCTGTTGGTATACACTCATCACGCTTACATTCGCCCATGCTTCAATCCCTGTTGGTATATACTCTTCACCCTTACATTCGCCCATGGTTCAATCCCTGTTGGTAGGCACTATTCACGGTTACATTCGCCCATGGTTCAATCCCTGTTGGTATACACTCAACACGCTTACATTCGATCATGGTTCAATCCCTGTTGGTATACACTCATCACCTTTACATTCGTCCATAGTTCAATCCCTGTTGGTATACACTCATCATGCTTACATTCGTCCATGGTTCAATCCCTGTTGGTATACACTCTTCACCCTTACATTCGTCCATGGTTCAATCCCTGTTGGTATACACTCTTCACCCTTACATTCGCCCATGGTTCAATCCCTGTTGGTATACACTCTTCACCCTTACATTCGTCCATAGTTCAATCCCTGTTGGTATACACTCTTCACCCTTACATTCGTACATGGTTCAATCCCTGTTGGTATACACTCTTCACCCTTACATTCGTACATGGTTCAATCCCTGTTGGTATACACTCATCACCCTTACATTCGTCCATGGTTCAATCCCTGTTGGTATACACTCATCACCCTTACATTCGTCCATGGTTCAATCCCTGTTGGTATATACTCTTCACCTTACATTCGCCCATGTTTCAATCCCTGTTGCTAGGCACTATTCACGCTTACATTCGCCCATGGTTCAATCCCTGTTGGTATACACTCATCACGCTTACATTCGCCCATGGTTCAATCCCTGTTGGTATACACTCATCACGCTTACATTCGCCCATGGTTCCATCCCTGTTGGTAGACACTCATCACCTTTACATTCGTCCATAGTTCAATCCCTGTTGGTATACACTCTTCACGCATACATTCGTCCATGGTTCAATCCCTGTTGGTATACACTCTTCACCCTTACATTCGTCCATGGTTCAATCCCTGTTGGTATACACTCTTCACCCTTACATTCGCCCATGGTTCAATCCCTGTTGGTATACACTCTTCACCCTTACATTCGCCCATGGTTCAATCCCTGTTGGTATACACTCTTCACCCTTACATTCGCCCATGGTTCAATCCCTGTTGATATACACTCTTCACCCTTACATTCGCCCATGGTTCAATCCCTGTTGGTATACACTCATCACCTTTACATTCGTCCATAGTTCAATCCCTGTTGGTATACACTCATCACGCTTACATTCGCCCATGGTTCAATCCCTGTTGGTATACACTCATCACGCTTACATACGTCCATGGTTCAATCCCTGTTGGTATACACTCATCACGCTTACATTCGTCCATGGTTCAATCCCTGTTGGTATACACTCTTCACCCTTACATTCGCCCATGGTTCAATCCCTGTTGGTATACACTCTTCACCCTTACATTCGTCCATGGTTCAATCCCTGTTGGTATACACTCTTCACGCATACATTCGCCCATGGTTCAATCCCTGTTGGTATACACTCTTCACTCTTACATTCGCCCATGGTTCAATTCCTGTTGGTATACACTCTTCACGCATACATTCGCCCATGGTTCAATCCCTGTTGGTATACACTCTTCATGCATACATTCGCCCATGGTTCAATCCCTGTTGGTATACACTCATCACGGTTACATTTGCCCCTGGTTCAATCCCTGTTGGTATACACTCTTCACCCTTACATTCGTCCATGGTTCAATCCCTGTTGGTATACACTCATCACGGTTACATTCGCCCATGGTTCAATCCCTTTTGGTATACACTCTTCACGCATACATTCGCCCATGGTTCATCCCTGTTGGTATACACTCATACCTTACATTCGCCCATGGTTCAATCCCTTTTGGTATACACTCTTCTCCCTTACATTCGCCCATGGTTCAATCCCTTTTGGTATACACTCTTCACCCTTACATTCGCCCATGGTTCAATCCCTGTTGGTATACACTCATCACGGTTACATTCGCCCATGGTTCAATCCCTTTTGGTATACACTCTTCACGCATACATTCGCCCATGGTTCATCCCTGTTGGTATACACTCATCACGGTTACATTCGCCCATGGTTCAATCCCTTTTGGTATACACTCTTCACCCTTACATTCGCCCATGGTTCAATCCCTGTTGGTATACACTCTTCACGGTTACATTCGCCCATGGTTCAATCCCTTTTGGTATACACTCTTCACGCGTACATTCGCCCATGGTTCATCCCTGTTGGTATACACTCATCACGGTTACATTCGCCCATGGTTCAATCCCTTTTGGTATACACTCTTCACCCTTACATTCGCCCATGGTTCAATCCCTGTTGGTATACACTCATCACGGTTACATTCGCCCATGGTTCAATCCCTTTTGGTATACACTCTTCACCCTTACATTCACCCATGGTTCAATCCCTGTTGGTATACACTCTTCACGGTTACATTCGTCCATGGTTCAATCCCTGGCAAAATTTGGCTACTTGTATTTTTCATATATAGTCAAATTGGTCTACAAAAGGTCGTTTAAGTTAATTGATCCCATATGCAGGAAAAGTGTGAATAACGGGGTACAGTCATGTTCGGTTGACTTTGATGTGTCTTGAATTGAAATGACGTAATCACTATCCAACGAGCATCTACTAAAAAAGCTCAATCAATATATATATATATATATATATATATATATATATATATATATATATGTATATATATCAATATATATATATATATGGTTATGGCCTAATACTGGTATGGACGGTACCAGAGAGAATTTCACTTTATTCATAGAGTAGATTAGAATAAAGTGTAACAACTATAACCCAAGTACCTGCGTGAATACAGTCAATAGTTATATATATATATATAGTAATATACCGTAGCAGGCCGACTGATACATATTAAGTTATCCATAATTATGTGTTTATTTTATATGAAGCGGCTCTCTCGCTGTATCTATCTCTCCCCCCTCTCTTTCTCTCTCTCTCTCTCTCTCGCCTGAATTAATTTATTAATTAACTCGTGTGTTTGTTGCCGTCCAACTACTGCACTACCCCTCTTCAGCGACCACCCCATCTCTACAGGTACTGAGAGGTGACCGCGTTACAGGGCGACACGTAGTTAGCTTACTGCCTTCCTCATAAGAAGGCAGGCTAAACTATATTGGTTTACATATTATATATGAACAAAGGCTTTGACCGCCAATTTGCCGTTGCATAAGGCTAAAGTATATTGGAATGCCTGCCGCCGGACGCGTTAGACGGGTGGCCGCTCAAGACGGGTTGTTTAAATAATATCACAGGTAATGCAACATAAATCTGGCCGCTGTTGACGAGTGATCGTTGGCGGGAGGGGAGGTGCTAAAGAGGGGGACCACTGTACACATCCATAAGCATACGTCTCACGAGGGGGTGATGTGAACGTGTGTCAATGTTGTCGCACGAAACCGTGTTGCATCACTGCAGGTTGTTTGAACTCGATTACTCTCAGGTGGTTTATTTATAAACGAATTTGTGAGTGAAGTGTTCAGCCGGTCGTGCATGGTCCGGGCCGTGAGTGGCATCAGCACGCACGTGACGTGCATAGCCGTGTCGTCTGGCTCCCGGCACGCAGGATAGAATTTCGCACATAAAGGAATGCACAATCGCTAGGTGGCGCGACGTGTGTTAATCGTCGGACGCCAACAAATACTGCGCGTGAAGTCTGGAAGGAATCAGACGTTTGATTACTTATTGATATGGTCAACAGGGGCTCATCTGTAATACTGATATATGCACACGTACAATGATTAATCACCAGTGATAATGAGTTAATCATTCTGGATCACTTTACGTGCGCAACAGTAATTATATATTGTATTATAGAACCGCCAGAGTTTCAATGTTTATAGACTTCAACATTATATATCAATGCAGCCAAGAGAGTGCTGCCAGAAAAAAACGAATGTGTTTGACTAGTATGTTTCACATCCACGATTGACAGGTCACGCAACAGTTACGAACAGTGCTTATAGAAAGCGCGTAGAGGGCGCTGCAGCTTCCGTTACCGCTGCGAGAGAGCCGTAAGTTCCACAGACGGGTCCAATTCGAAATACTGCACACTATCCGGTGCATTGCTGCGGAAGTCTGGGTGACGTCGGACCGACTTCGGACTGTCGTATACATGCTCGGCATAGCGCTGATCGCGGTCCCACTCCTCCGGTGACGTATACGGCATCGAGTCCGACGAACCTCTGCAGTAGTCGCCACTTGTCGATAAGTGACGCGGCAGTTCCCACGTCCGGAAGTAGTTGTTTTCGCCGGTAGGGGCGAGAAATGCGCCTTCGAAGTCTGACCGATCGGCGCGGCTAGGGGCAGATGTTGTCAGCTCCGGCAGAGGGCGCTCTTGTGCTGCGCACGAGTGAGCGTCCGTGTTCTTCGCGCCGCGCCGTGGCTGATGCGCGACGACAGGTCGGCCACCTAGCGTTTGCGATCGGCGTTTTCTGGAAAACATGACAATTGGCGCGTTTCTGTTGTGCTGATTAAAGTTACACATTTTATATGCTTTGTCGTGACTGCCACATCTGTGTGTGTGCGTGCGTGCGCGCGCGCGTGTGTGTGCCTACGTGCGTTCCTGTGTGTCTTTGCGTGCACGTGCGTTCGATTTGTTGTTAACACTGGTCTTCATGAATAAATTAATAGTGTGTAACTAACGTTTGCTATATATTTCAGATATACTAATATGAAGCATGACTATGATTAAACAAGACTTTCCATGACATGCGTCATACTAACAACGTTGAACCTGTTTCGAAACACCCTGCAGAGGTTTCAATCTATGTTGGAAATGTTCATCTCAGTTTAAAAATAAATCGCCATTAATCGCATTTGAATTTAGTATTTGACATATCTTAAGACGGATTGAAGCACACCTGGGCAGTCAACATACGCCCGAATATATATATATGTAGTTCTGATTGAAGCACACTTCGGCGGTCAACACACGCCCGAATATATATATATATATATATATATAGTTCTGATTGAAGCACACTTGGGCGGTCAACACACGCCCGAATAGTTATATATAGTTCGGATTGAAGCACACTTGGGCGATCAACATACGCCAGAATGTATATAGTTCGGACTGAAGCACACCTGGGCGGTCAACACACGCCCGAATATAATATAGTTCGGATTGAAGCACACCTGGGCGGTCAACACACGCCCGAATATATATATATATATAGTTCTCATTGAAGCACACTTGGGCGGTCAACACACGCCCGAATATTTATATAGTTCGGATTGAAGCACACTTGGGCGGTCAACATACGCCCGAATATATATATATATATATATTTCGGATTGAAGCCCACTTGGGCGGTCAACATTCGGGCGAATGTTGACCGCCCAAGTGGGTGTTTGAACCTAAGTTGGAAACACTAAAGTGTTTTGAGCCTAGGTTCAAAACACTAACGTAATGTTTTTTGAGGGTGAGTGTTTTACAATAATAATAATAATACATTACTTCTTCAGCGCCAATATCCCCAGAGAATACGAGCTCATTGGCGCAACCAAACCAAAGGATCAAGCATTCCCGTACTCACGTCCAATGAGAAAGTCGTCAAGAAATGGATGGAATAACTTACTGCTTAGGTCAGAATACCACAACAAATCACCATATCCTTAATTATGCCACATAAATCTAAACTGTGTTATCACCAAACTAATTGTTGATGTACTCAAGAAAACGTTCAGTTATAGTCATGTTATAATAGCAACCTTTGTTGCGTGGTTTGACGTCAGGAGATAGTCTTTCGAGTTGAACAGAACGCACGCGAGGACCGCCGACGAACGTTGCTGCCATCTTGCGGACAGTCGGGCGTGACTAATGTTTGTGAGTGAAACATGAATCACTTGGGTTTGGTTAATGCTCTTTTCGTCAGACTATTGTCACGCCTGAATGCTACGACCACATAGATATATTTAACGATACGTTACAGAAACAGTATGAACACTTCACAGTGAGTTTACACAGTAGTGTTTCAAATGTAAGTGGACGTGCTTACCTTCTGAGGCAGGCGATCCCGAACATGAGAATGAGTATTCCTATCGCCGTGGCAATCACAACGATAATGATTATTGAAAGACCTAAACAAACACAACGCGGTAAGTTGTATCATTAGCCAGTTAACGTGACAACAAGTGAAAGCTTCATCGTATTGCCCGGAGTTTGTGCATATGTAGAAGAGTAACAAAAGGCATATTCTGGGCCTACGCATCTAAGAGTTAGTAAAACTTAACATAAGCAACTACAACCAAGAATATTACGCAAGTAGCTTACTAGAATAACCTTGTTGAAGACGCATCATTTAAACTGCCCTGGATATATGTAGCATTTCTAGCTCATGACCGAAATGGTTGAAGCTTTAACTGGAACAAAACCGAATGCATAGGTATAATGATCTGTGCTTATTATAAACAAAATGTAAAGCATTGTATTAAAATGTATATACCACTGTCCGGTTATTATACCTTTATATTTACTTATTATAAGTACATTATTTTGGTTTAGTCAATGGAGTTGTCATCGCAGTTGTAATTATGGCCATTGAAAATAGTGCATTAGGAACATATAATTCAATTACTCAATGGAGCTTTTCACCTTCTCGAACTGATAATACGTAAAATGATGATGTCATTGGTCACTCTACCTGGTGACATTCCATCCACGGTGTTAGTGATGAAATCGGGGTGATCGGAAACGTTCTCTAAAACATAATCAACATTGGTTGCAATGCCCAACGAATGAATATGTGGTACCAAATTCGATTTAAAACACATGTAAGTTGGTACACAGAGACAATACACATATGCAAATAAGCATACATATATACATTATCAGAGAAGCTGTGCAAACGTCCATGCTGTATTGGAGTTACTAGTACACACGAAATGTTTCTGTACCACATTTTCCTCGATGACCCGTCCACTTGCGTCCAGTACACGTCAGTTGCCATGACTCTCCGGAATGTAGACAGCCGTATGTCGCACCGTATGTCGTCCGTCTGAACCAGCTGTTGTGAGAAGTCTCAATGTCCGGACAACCAACAGCTGAATCAAACCAATTTGTCGTCACAAATAGTTAACAAAGAACACAAACATAGGTGCGGGTGGAGACACGTGGGCACAACCAGGGGAAGGCAGATGTATTAACTATTAATCGTGCCCAGGAAAATACCGGATATAATTATGGACAATTGCGGAACAGTGTAAAGAACAAAGATTTTATGCGACGACACGATATTTTTAATAGTCAGGCAGTGGAGCGCAGTGACGCAGTAGGTAGAGCATCGCACGCTCAATCGAGATAACCCGAGTTCTAATCCTCTGCTGCCGTGACGAACGTTTGTTCCCCACGTTGCTTCAGTTCACTCAGCTGCATGGGTGAGTGTCTAGCTATAGACAGTGGTGGATATTTGTCTAAAGGACTGGATACTGCCGCATCCCTGCATTGTGGAAAACAGCAAAGATTGTGCGGGTACCGAAAAAGAAAGACCCGTCGGAACTGAATGATTACCGACCTGTGGCACTGACACCAGTTATAATGAAAACTTTCGGAAGACTCGTTTTTGACCACCTCAGACATGCACTCTGGCGTCTCAGACCCAATGCAATTTGCGTACCGGAAAAAGCGAAGTGTAGAGGATGCACTTCTCACCGTGCACAACTCGTTTCTGGAGACTCCCGGATCGTGTGCAGGAATCCTGTTTGTGGACTTCAGTTCGGCATTCAACACCATATGCCCATCTGTTCTACATAACAAACTTAACAACACGCCACTGAATGCGTTCACCCGACAGTGGATCCTTGACTTTTTGTGGATCGTCAGCAGTACGTCGCCATTGGGAATCACTGATCCAGCATGCTGCCCCTGAAAACCGGCGCGCCTCAAGGAGCGGTTCTCTCGCGTCAAAAGCGACTGTACTGCAACATCTGAAACATGCCTCCTCCTGAAATACACAGATGATACTGCCTGCCTAGGCTTGATTTCCAGTGAAGACGAAGCAGCCTACAGAAATTAAATCCGACAGCTTGTGACTTGGTGCAACGCCAACCATTTGATACTGAACGCCAAGAAAACCAAAGAGATGGTGACTAATTTAAGGAGACATGCTGCACCCCCTACAACAGTGAAGATCAATGAGGAAGAAGTTGAAATTGTTCGGTCATTCCGATACTTGGATGTGACCATGCAAGATGATCTCACTTGGTCCGAACACATGAACAGCTGTGCTAAGTGATGCAACCAGAGACTGTACCAATTTAGGAAACTGCGAAATTTTCAGATCGACAGAACTATATTGGAACAACAGTAGAAACCGTCCTGAAATTCTGCTCCGCGATGTGGTGCCCGTGCCTTGCCATGACAGAAAGACCCTTGGAAGAATTGTGAAAAGAGCCAAGAAAATCGTAGGCAACAGTGTAATATTAGTGGACGATATCTGCGCTGGAATTGCCCAGGCTAAAGCAAGATCAGTTACGAAAGACAAAGATCAACCAAGTGTTTCAAGTTCCTGCCATCGTGCTTACAAGGCAAGGACGAGCCTAATGAGGTGGTCCTTTGTTGAATGAAAGAATGAATGAACTTTATTTCGGTTACAAGTACAAATTAGTGAAACACATGTACAATGGATTATAAAAACAGAAGAAAAAACAAATATTGCAACCGTGGAGATCCTCTAGAAACCCCTAGGGGCTTATAGCGAGGACAACCAGAAATAATAATTTAACAATAGTTTCCTTGTTCCATAAAATTAAAGCATAAAAGTAGGACAGTAAGTTCTTCTGGAACTAAGTGAATAAATGTTCTCATAGATGTAGTTAATGTATACACATACACTACTAACAATACATAAATAGAACAGGTCTACTACTAATTAAATTGCACTCATTATAACATAATATATAAAGAATAAATTAACTAATTTTCAAGTAAAACATGAATACAAACTTAATCATTTATACCATAATAAAATGATGGTATGCTTATGGTTAATTTATAAGTTACGATATTAAAAAAATTATAAGAAGAATTAATGATATTTTGACAATAACAGCTCTTTGAGTTTCTTCTTAAATTGATTGATGGATACAATTAGTTGTAAGTTTTGAGGTAGTGCATTCCAGAATAATGGTCCTGAATAATGTGTTGTGAATTTCCTTGTGTTTGTTCTTATTTGTTGGATGTAATATGCATTATGGTTTCTCAGCTTGTGTTTATGTACATTATCAGTTCGCAATAACATTGATGACATATTATCTAGGAGTTGTTTATTTGTTGCTTTATACATAAAAATACCTAACTGATGTTTGTATATATCATCCAATTTTAATAGTTTTAACTTCGCGAACAGTGGATTTGAGTGTGCAATATATTGGGATAATATGATTATCCGAATAGCTTTCTTCTGTAGTATTTTTAGTTTGCTTAGGTTTGTGCTATATGAATTTGCCCATTGTAGAGTACAATATTGTAAATGTGATGAAATTGATGCAGTGTAAATAGTTTTCATAATTGAGATAGGAAGAAAGTATTTTAGTTTATTTAGCATTCCTACATTACGTGCTATTTTATTTGATATACTGTCAATATGATTCTTCCAATTTAAGTGTTCATCTGTAATTATACCGAGAAATTTAGTGAATTGGACATGTTTTCTTTTGATTCCATCTATTTTATTTCAGCTTTGTCAATACTGTATTTCTTCCTATTTGTTGTGAATATAATAAAAACAATTTTTTTTTTGTGTTTAATGAAAGCTTATTGGTGTGAAACCTCATGGAGATTTTTTTAATTGCACATTTACTTCTTCAATAAGTGGGTCAAAGCATGTATGGGCATGAAAAAGACTAGTGTCATCTGCAAAAAGTATAGGATTTAAAACATCCGATATATAGTCAATATAATTTATATATAGGATGAAAAGTAATGGACCTAATATTGATCCTTGCTTTGTGCCAACGGCCATAGCATTAACAACCATTAACAGCCATTAACTCTTGAGATAATCTAACTGAGACAATATTAAATAAATTATGATTTGTGTGTATGATGTTTTTTATCGAATTGCCCATGAAGTGTACACCAAATTCATTGTAATGGCATGATAACAAGATTTAATAAGATTTAACAAGATTGCCATCCAGAGAATTAACTCTAGATGGCAGGTGGACAAAGAAGCCCTTTGGCTTATCGAGAGTCCAACCCTTTTATTTACATATAGCCAGCCCTTCTGAGGTATGTGTCGATTTTATTTTTAAACATATTCACACTACTAGCACCCACACAATCATCAAATAATCTGTTCCATTCATTCACAGTCCTTTGTGAAAATGAGAACTTTCTTACGTCTAATCTACACTGCTCCTTTACTAATGTAACTTCATGTCCTCTAGTCTTTCTATCTTCCTTAACTGAAAAAAACATATTTCTATCAATATTTTCATAACCATTCATAATAAACTATCTTATCTCTTATCATATCTTATCTTATATAAGACGTCACTTTTATTATTACTGTATGGAACCAAATGAAAACGTCACAAACAGAACAGTAACATTTACTGAAGGGAATGTATGGAATAGCCTTGGAGGTCGAGAAATGGATATCAAATGGGAGAGATGGTAGGAGACGGAAACATAACGTATAATAGGGTAAAGTATGCCGAGGAGACAAAATGAGGGGAAAGGGAGTATCAAACGTGACAAACGGGGATTATATTCTACCCGCTCACCTTGGTAATGCAAGAGGAAATGTACTTTCTCCTTGTCCTTCGCCTTCGTTGGCGTCACAATCCTCACTTCAATTTCGTTCGTGATGGACATGTAAACTTGGCGTGCTCTCGGACTTTGTCTGTGAGAAAATAGATTTAATATATTAACATGCTAACCACACTCCGACTGTCCTACACTGGAACCAACGTATATAACTGACAAGTATAAAATAAGTCATGACACAAAGCTTCTCATGTGTCATGTTTCAGATATGCAAAATACTTTTAATGAAAACATCTCAGATCATTCTGAGATCAGTAATGTCTTAATTTATATGGAAGAAAGCGAAATAACGTTACACTTCGTATCTTACGTTACATAACAAATATTATGTGAATAGGCATATATTGGTAGCGTGTGTGTGCGCGCTTGTGTGTGTGTGTGTGCGCGCGCGCTTGTGTGTGTGTATGTGTGTGTGTGTGTGTGTCTGTGTGCGTGCGTGCGTGTGCGTGCGTGTGCATGCGTGCGTGAGTGTGTTTGTGCCCGTGCCCTTCTGCGTATGTAGGTATACGCCTATACCAGTGCTCACACGTAACAGACCTGCACACCGTTTTCACGTTTATTCCAGTTTTTTCCTTGATCACGGCCAACACCTGACCGATTGGCGGCGGTGGTCCGCTGTGAGTTCGGTGAAGGTTAAAGGTGATGATGGTGACGTTGATGCGTTGGCCGGGCAGGGCGCGAATTGTCCACGGCGAGTCATAACTGCCGCACAACGTCGTCTCCGTCACCACACTGGCAAGGTATCCGCTAGGTGTCACTATCGGCCTAGGGTCGGACGTGCGGCAATGGGAGCCTCCTGGCGTCATAACTGTCAAATGAAGCATGGAAAGTTGACCAGTTCTTGGCCTCATCATATTTTTCACTTCTATATAAAATTATGTAACTTGCGTATAATGTTCAAAAGTGTTCAAAATGGACTGTTTTCTTGCCGTTATACATGAATACATAAGTTGTTAGTTATTTAGTGCAATTCGTCTCTTTACTACAACATGAAGTGAAGGGAGAATGCACCACATTGTCTAGCATACCTGTCTAATGTAATACGTATCAACGTTATCCGGAATCATTACAATGTAGATTTTATAGGATTTTTATATGACTTGCGTAATCAAGAAATAATATAGTATGAGGTTCGCAACACGCAAAAAATGCGCGCCGAAAAAGAGCAACGGAAAACACACTACAGGAGCCGAGTAATGAATGTTAGCCTGTAAGAACCCAATACCCGAACAATGTGAAGGAGAATGAACCATACGCCTTCTACACGCCAAACTAGCAGTAACAGCTCACCGTGTATGCAGGTGTATTTTGCCTCCAGGTATTTGGACAGATCCCTTGGACACTGTCGTTTTGGGACCACGAGCAGATCCCTGACCTGTACGTCACAGGTCCGGCGGCCAGAGCACCAAGCGTCGAACTCCGCCCTCACGTCGGCCGAGCAACCCTGGCTTCCGAAGTCGACCAGGAGGCATCGACCCAGGGACATACGACCGTATCTGGAATGAAAACATATATCGACAGTTAGTAGTTAGACAAGCACAACTACCACCACTGCCACTATTTGCTTATTACATACAACAATTCTTATTAAATGTCATATAATATTGTCACCGTCATGTTAATGAAATGTACTGCAAATAACAATAAAACATAAATACTAATGATTGCGCTTCTCACCTGGCGGATTCCATTACGATGACTTCGTCTTCTGTACATCTCGCCTGGAACATTTCTTCTTCGCAGTATTCCTTGAGTACTGCAGACAAAGGGGTGATATCAAACAGAGCAGTGGGTCAGCGAGAAGTTATTGATTACACTGTATTGGGCGATATATCATATTGCTCTGTATTTAATACGATTATATCGCAGTCATTGCTAGAAGGTTAGGATTTTATTGGATGGAAAACTTACCTTGTATATTTTGTTGTGCTTTAGAAATCATATGTATGTGCTTATTTTTATTCTGACAACTCATGAAGCTGGTGACGCCATTTACAAAAGTGATCCTTTTTGTCTTCTGGAAATTCGGCACGTGTCGAGTTCTGAACACGTGCGCCCGAGTCGTTTACATCATGTATTGCATACATATATATATATATACACTATATATACAATATATATATATATATATATATATATTATAGAAGTGTGTGAACCCATGGCGTCCGTCCCAAGCCACTCGCTCAGCTATTAACATCAACACTGCTCCGTTGCGATGTCTACTCCAACCATCATGATCGCAAATAAATGCTCAAACCAAACCAACAGGTTCACAACGTTTCGCTACACAACATTGGCAGACTTGACGTACTTGCGAATACTGACGTTTTTGTGGCACTAGCCGCTTGGGTAATAATCGCCCCCTATATAAATGTCGGGATGGAATCATGCAGTGGACAGCGTCTCAGAACATGCGAAGACATTTATATAGGGGGCGATTATTACCCAAGCGGCTAGTGTCGTAAGAAGGTCAGGATTGGCGAGTACACCAAGTCGGTGAAACTTGTTTGCTTGGTTATTACAACTCGTTTTTGTAATAAATACGGATTTCTTTGTAACGAAACATGCGACATTTTGATCCCATTAGTTTGAGCATTTATTTGCGATCATGATAATCGCTGTAGGCATTGCAGCGGAGCAGTTTTGATGTTAAAAGCTGATCGAGCGGCTTGGGACGGACGCCATGGTTTCACACACTTGTATAACGTAATATACAATATTATGCTGTAAACGACTCGAGCGCACGTGCTTCTCATAGTCCCCTTCAACGTGTAGCGATATATATATATTAATAATTAACATAATTCACGTGTTAATGATAACATGTCATATATGTCTTTATGTTTCTGAATTCAATCTATCTCTGTTCATGTTTCAGCCAAACAAAATCTCACATAATCAGCGACGTTATTGAAGCAGATAGGCTATGTCGTGTTTAGGAAGTTAACAAGTTTGGCCTCGTAGAGTATCTATTCCACTATGTTACTAAGATATGGGAACGGGGGGCTTTGGGGTGCTGACCCCCCCCAAAAAAAAAACATTAGAGGTGTGGTGAGCCCCACAAATATATTAATTGTGTTGATGTTGTTGGTGAGCATGAAGGGTGGTGCAGTTGTATGATTCTAAAAACAATCTTCACTACTAACTCCTCCCCACGTCTTCAGATGGCCATTCGGACAACAGAAGTGTTGACCCTCCGGATCAGCCATCCTCCCAATATTTACCACGTTCCTACGCCAATATGCTACAGACAGGAGGCGACAAGATTTTTGAAACGACCTTTGAGTAACAGCCGTCATCAATACCATAGGCTAGCTTCAATTCAACTCGCAGGAGACGGCCTACAACTCCACATGCCCCCGCTATTGTTGTCTGTCTGTTCCCCAGCCGGCAGCAGAGATTTCATCATATTCTACAATTTCGTTTTCAGAGAATCAATATTGAAGATAAGCCCGTTAGTTTTCGTTGACCGCTGACATCGTGCGCTGTTTGAATGTAGTCGACAGTGCGGCCGCTGAACGTGTACGAGGTCGAAATTTAACTGTCGCCCTCCAATCGCAATTGAATTATCCCACTCCTCCAATGTGCCAGTGTCCGTGTTCAAAAATAGTTCTTCAGGTACGATACCTATAACAAGTCGTTTTAAAACCATCAACCCAATACACGTCTGGCTCCGATCCTCTTTATATTGTAGGTGAAACAGACAATGGACATTTCATAGCTGGTTCGATTCGTTACCCAATGAAACAATCGGGAATATTTCCTCTGGCTTGTAGTATATCCACGAAACGAACATTGTGTTAAGAAATTATTTAAAGCAAACGAACTGATAGCTGGAAAGCCGTGTCATCGCCAAGACTCGCTTCAACGTCAGTAACAGGGTGCAAGTGTTGACATGGCCTCGTGAGATACAAAGTCTAAAGCCTAAAACGTTCGTTTCAATTCATAAATTCACGCGATATTATATTGAACTAGCGCAAAAGGTCATAGCACTGTTATGAAAATACACAACGGCAATGACTAATTCTAAGTAGATATCGCATTCTGTTTGTTCACGTCGCCTACGAGAAAGCTTCTATAAAAAGCCCCTTCGTAGCATATTGCCTAGCAGACAGCAATGATGTGCACTGGCTGCTACGTCGCGCCCCCTCGGGACCAACGTGCCAACTAGTAGATAGGCAGTAATGGTGAACGAAATCAGATCAAGCAGGAGGCGTGGTGCTGATTTCTCTGGGGAATCTCGCTGTCGGAATTATGACTGATTTGTCTATAGACCAGTCTATAATGCACGCCTCGCATGATTCCTGCTGCTGATTGTCGCATTGTGACTGCGAGTAAGGTTATACATACTTAAGGTTTCATTACATCATCACAAGGCTGACCTACATAGTAGGCACACCGCTGACGTAGACGCGATGGAAAAGTAACGGCTATCATTTAAAACATAAATCCTAATGTTTTATGTACACATTCCACACATTTGGGATCGCGACACGTGTGTACCCCCAGTGTCTCTGATACGATTACATCCAATATTGTTCCGTCCCAACAGGATGTGCCATGTGCATATTTGGTTGGTTTGCATCAGTCTTCGAATCGTTTTTTATAGCGTAAACCGTGTCAATGGTTGTGTGCAGTGGAAGAAGCATGCCTTTCCCCCGTCCGCCTACCCACCCGCCTGCCTGTTTTCACTAACTCAGTTTTTCATAAACTACACAACAACTTCCGCTATATAACATGCTCCAATCAAAACGTTCGATATCAAACACAACACGAAGTTTGTGAAATGCCACCCTTACACCTCTTGTCCGGTGTCCTGCCCCAAGTAACGCTGTTAAAGGCGCGATGCATACTGCACACCCGAGCTCTCGGCTCCTTGTAGCCCCGCACAGCGACGCGATGAAGACACTCTGATTTCTCGAGGGATCAAACCGCAGGTCAACAAGCGGCACTTATATAGTGCGTCTAAAACTCGGATCTTGTTAGGCGCGTGGTCCCAGCAATCGCGCCGGACTTACGCATAACACGGCACACAACATCGCAGCCAGCTCCTGGCCTCCCGCAAACAACACGTTCTTAGTGGTGTTTGATGTCGTCAGTATTCCGGCTCGTAAGAAATATAGGCACGCGCAATCCGCGATTCCATCTGGATATCGCCATCTTAACATCTTCTACTTTTTACAATATATCACATAATGTTACATTAACCGTGAGACATTGTACCTTAGATATCCACACAATAGGCAATGGACCTCGCAATTAAGGTCATCTTCAGAACAGTCCCATAATATTTATATATACAGCAAAACATAGGAAATTAGTCTCACTAATACGGTCACCTCGCTATTCGACTAACTTTTGCCCAGTCTTAAGGGTGACCTTAATATTGACGTTCCACTGTATTTTCAAGAACGTGTATGACGTAGTACACAATGACCGTCTATAGCGAGGCTTATACTATCAAAGATGTATATGACGTAGTACACAATGACCATCTGCAACAAGGCATATACTATCAAAGATGTATATGACGTAGTACACAATGACCATCTGTAACAAGGCGTATATTATCAAAGATGTATATGACGTAGTACACAATGACCATCTGTAACAAGGCGTATACTGTCAAAGATGTATATGACGTAGAACACAATGACCATCTGTAACAAGGCCTATACTATCAAAGATGTATATGACGTAGTACACAATGACCGTCTATAGCGAGGCCTATACTATCAAATATGTATACGACGTAGTACACAATGACCATCTGTAACAAGGCATATACTATCAAATATGTATATGACGTAGTACACAATGACCATCTGTAACAAGGCGTATACTATCAAAGATGTATATGACGTAGTACACAATGACCATCTGTAACAAGGCGTATACTATCAAAGATGTATATGACGTAGTACACAATGACCGTCTATAGCGAGGCTTATACTATCAAAGATGTATATGACGTAGTACACAATGACCATCTGTAACAAGGCATATACTATCAAATATGTATATGACGTAGTACACAATGACCATCTGTAACAAGGCGTATACTATCAAAGATGTATATGACGTAGTACACAATGACCATCTGTAACAAGGCGTATACTATCAAAGATGTATATGACGTAGTACACAATGACCGTCTATAGCGAGGCTTATACTATCAAAGATGTATATGACGTAGTACACAATGACCATCTGTAACAAGGCATATACTATCAAAGATGTATATGACGTAGTACACAATGACCATCTGTAACAAGGCGTATACTGTCAAAGATGTATATGACGTAGTACACAATGACCATTTGTAACAAGGCCTATACTATCAAAGATGTATATGACGTAGTACACAATGACCATCTGTAACAAGGCGTATACTATCAAAGATGTATATGACGTAGTACACAATGACCATCTGTAACAAGGCGTATACTGTCAAAGATGTATATGACGTAGTACACAATGACCATTTGTAAAAAGGCGTATACTATCAAAGATGTATATGACGTAGTACACAATGACCGTCTATAGCGAGGCCTATACTGTCAAAGATGTATATGACGTAGTACACAATGACCATCTGTAACAAGGCGTATACTATCAAAGATGTATATGACGTAGTACACAATGACCATCTGTAACAAGGCGTATATTATCAAAGATGTATATGACGTAGTACACAATGACCATCTGTAACAAGGCGTATACTATCAAAGACGTATATGACGTAGTACACAATGACCGTCTATAGCGAGGCCTATACTGTCAAATATGTATATGACGTAGTACTCAATGACCATCTGTAACAAGGCGTATACTATTAAAGATGTATGTGACGTAGTACACAATGACCATCTGTAACATGGCGTATATTATCAAAGATGTATATGACGTAGTACACAATGACCATCTGTAACAAGGCGTATACTGTCAAAGATGTATATGACGTAGTACACAATGACCATCTGTAACAAGGCGTATACTATCAAAGATGTATATGACGTAGTACACAATGACCATCTGTAACAAGGCATATACTATCAAAGATGTATATGACGTAGTACACAATGACCATCTGTAACAAGGCGTATACTATCAAAGATGTATATGACGCAGTACACAATGACCGACTATAGCGAGGCTTATACTATCAAAGATGTATATGACGTAGTACACAATGACCATCTGTAACAAGGCGTATACTATCAAAGATGTATATGACGTAGTACACAATGACCGTCTTTAGCGAGGCCTATACTATCAAAGATGTATATGACGTAGTACACAATGACCATCTGTAACAAGGCATATACTATCAAAGATGTATATGACGTGGTACACAATGACCATCTGTAACAAGGCGTATACTGTCAAATATGTATATGACGTAGTACACAATGACCATCTGTAACAAGGCATATACTATCAAAGATGTATATGACGTAGTACATAATGACCATCTGTAAAAAGGCGTATACTATCAAAGATGTATATGACATAATACACAATGACCGTCTATAGCGAGGCCTATACTGTCAAATATGTATATGACGTAGTACACAATGACCATCTGTAACAAGGCGTATACTATCAAAGATGTATATGACTAGTAAACAATGACCATCTGTAACAAGGCGTATACTGTCAAAGATGTATATGACGTAGTACACAATGACCATCTGTAACAAGGCGTATACTATCAAAGATGTATATGACGTAGTACACAATGACCGTCTATAGCGAGGCGTATACTATCAAAGATGTATATGACGTAGTACACAATGACCATCTGTAACAAGGCATATACTATCAAAGATGTATATGACGTAGTGCACAATGACCATCTGTAACAAGGTGTATACTATCAAAGATGTATATGACGTAGTACACAATGACCATCTGTAACAAGGCGTATACTATCAAAGATGTATATGACGTAGTACACAATGACCGACTATAGCGAGGCTTATACTATCAAAGATGTTTATGACGTATTACACAATGACCATCTGTAACAAGGCGTATACTATCAAAGATGTATATGACGTAGTACACAATGACCATCTGTAACAAGGCGTATACAATTAAAGATGTATATGACGTAGTACACAATGACCGTCTATAGCGAGGCCTATACTATCAAAGATGTATATGACGTAGTACACAATGACCATCTGTAACAAGGCATATACTATCAAAGATGTATATGACGTAGTACACAATGACCATCTGTAACAAGGCGTATACTGTCAAATATGTATATGACGTAGTACACAATGTCCGTCTATAGCGAGCCCTATACTACCAAAGATGTATATGACGCAGTACACAATGACCATCTGTAACACTATCAAAGATGTATATGACATAGTACACAATGACCATCTGTAACAAGGCGTATACTATTAAAGATGTACATGACGTAGTACACAATGACCATCTGTAACGAGCCCTATACTATTAAAGATGTATATGACGTAGTACACAATGACAATCTGTAACAAGGCGTATACTATCAAATATGTATATGACGTAGTACACAATGACCATCTGTAACGAGGCCTATACTATTAAAGATGTATATGACGTAGTACACAATGACCAACTGTAACAAGGCGTATACTATCAAAGATGTATATGACGTAGTACACAATGACCATCTGTAACAAGGCGTATTCTATCAAAGTTGTATATGACGTAGTACACAATGACCGTCTATAGCGATGCCTATACTATCAAAGATGTATATTACGTAGTACACAAAGACCATCTGTAACAAGGCGTATACTATCAAAGATGTATATGACGTAGTACACAATGACCATCTGTAACAAGGCGTATACTATCAAAGATGTATATGACGTAGTACACAATGACCATCTGTAACAAGGCGTATACTATCAAAGATGTATATGACGTAGTACACAATGACCATCTGTAACAAGGCGTATATTATCAAAGATGTATATGACGTAGTACACAATGACCGTCTATAGCGAGGCCTATACTATCAAAGATGTATATGACGTAGTACACAATGACCATCTGTAACAAGGCGTATACTATTAAAGATGTATATGACGTAGTACACAATGACCGTCTATAGCGAGGCCTATACTATCAAAGATGTATATGACGTAGTACACAATGACCATCTGTAACAAGGCGTATACTATCAAATATGTATATGACGTAGTACACAATGACCATCTGTAACAAGGCATATACTATCAAAGATGTATATGACGTAGTACACAATGACCATCTGTAACAAGGCGTATACTATTAAAGATGTATATGACGTAGTACACAATGACCATATGTATCAAGGCGTATACTATCAAAGACGTATATGACGCAGTACACAATGACCGTCTATACCGTGGCCTATACTATCAATGATGTATATAACGTAGTACACAATGACCATCTGTAACAAGGTGTATACTATTAAAGATGTATATGACGTAGTACACAATGACCGTCTATAGCGAGGCCTATACTATCAAAGATGTATATGACGTAGTACACAATGACCATCTGTAACAAGGCGTATACTATTAAAGATGTATATGACGTAGTACACAATGACCATTTGTAACAAGGCGTATACTATCAAAGATGTATATGACGTAGTACACAATGACCACCTGTAACGAGGCCTATACTATTAAAGATGTATATGACGTAGTACACAATGACCATCTGTAACAAGACGTATACTATTAAAGATGTATATGACGTAGTACACAATGACCATCTGTAACGAGGCCTATACTATTAAAGATGTGTATGACGTAGTACACAATGACCATATGTAACAAGGCGTATACTATCAAAGACGTATATGACGTAGTACACAATGACCGTCTATACCGTGGCCTATACTATCAATGATGTATATAACGTAGTACACAATGACCATCTGTAACAAGGTGTATACTATTAAAGATGTATATGACGTAGTACACAATGACCGTCTATAGCGAGGCCTATACTATCAAAGATGTATATGACGTAGTACACAATGACCATCTGTAACAAGGCGTATATTATTAAAAGATGTATATGACGTAGTACACAATGACCATGTGTAACAAGGCGTATACTATCAAAGATGTATATGACGTAGTAAACAATGACAGTCTATAGCGAGGCCTATACTATCAAAGATGTATATGACGTAGTACACAATGACCATCTGTAACAAGGCCTATACCATCAAATATGTATATGACGTAGTACACAATGACCATCTGTAACAAGGCGTATACTATTAAAGATGTATATGATGTAGTACACAATGACCATCTGTAACAAGGCGTATACTATCAAAGATGTATATGACGTAGTACACAATGACCATCTGTAACGAGGCCTATACTATTAAAGATGTATATGACGTAGTACACAATGACCATCTGTAACAAGACGTATACTATTAAAGATGTATATGACGTAGTACACAATGACCATCTGTAACGAGGCCTATACTATTAAAGATGTATATGACGTAGTACACAATGACCATCTGTAACGAGGCCTATACTATTAAAGATGTATATGACGTAGTACACAATGACCATCTGTAACGAGGCCTATACTATTAAAGATGTATATGACGTAGTACACAATGACCATCTGTAACGAGGCCTATACTATTAAAGATGTATATGACGTAGTACACAATGACCATCTGTAACAAGGCGTATACTATCAAAGATGTATATGACGTAGTACACAATGACCATCTGTAACGAGGCCTATACTATCAAAGATGTATATGACGTAGTACACAATGACCATCTGTAACAAGGCGTATACTATCAAAGATGTATATGACGTAGTACACAATGACCATCTGTAACAAGGCGTATACTATCAAAGATGTATATGACGTAGTACACAATGACCGTCTATAGCGAGGCCTATACTATCAAATATGTACATGACGTAGTACACAATGACCATCTGTAACAAGGCCTATACTATCAAAGATGTATATGACGTAGTACACAATGACCATCTGTAACAAGGCGTATACTATTAAAGATGTATATGACGTAGTACACAATGACCATTTGTAACAAGGCGTATACTATCAAAGATGTATATGACGTAGTACACAATGACCACCTGTAACGAGGCCTATACTATTAAAGATGTATATGACGTAGTACACAATGACCATCTGTAACAAGACGTATACTATTAAAGATGTATATGACGTAGTACACAATGACCATCTGTAACGAGGCCTATACTATTAAAGATGTGTATGACGTAGTACACAATGACCATCTGTAACAAGGCGTATACTATCAAAGATGTATATGACGTAGTACACAATGACCATATTTAGCTTCGTGAAGACTACGGTGATTGTCTAAACTATCGCAATATTAGATAACCCATACAGCGTGAATTATAGAACATAAACACTAACAAAGGATGTCATAACAAAGTTAAGCTACCCGAAAAACTATTTTCAAAATGTCAAGGAACATAAATACCTTACAGTTGTTCTATTTTCTTATATCAAGAGAAACATTCATAAAGTAAATTGAACAGTGCTGATGTCTTCCCGGCAAAGGAAACCCTACTGTGCCAACGCATGGAATATTTGCAGTCCCAGATAGAACAGTGATGATAGCTAGAGGTACGTGGCAGAACCATTCAACCATAACACGTCATTACCAAATACGCAACAAGTTCTGCTCTTTTTTTGCGAGTTGAAAATATTTCTTTGTTTGCCGACAGCCACTACATACACCGAATCACTCACAAGCACATCCACTATTGCGTAGATTTCCCACAATCGCCAAATAATTATTCAGCCATCAACCATAACCAGAAGGAACAAGTGAAAAACTACCGAGTACTAAGTCTAACACTTACAAACATCTGTTCTTCTTCAAACAAACTGGCATTGACTGCGATGATATCCCCAATAAATCACCGTTATCATCAATACTAAATTATTCACACTGGCTGTTAAAAGTAATTCGTTCACCGAAACACCACGTGCGCCTCCACTAAAGGAGAGACGTTCCAATAAGGAATTAATAAATATAATCAGTCACGATTAAGACATGTCGGTCGAAAAAGTCTCAAATGGCAGCGTAATGACTCGATGATAACCAAGAACTATGCGAGCTCTGACTCCCCTGGAAGTTGTTACGTTACATCCTGTATAGATCACTGCCTGCAAGTCTACACTATGTGGCAGGAGCACTTCATAGAACCATCGATTTTTATTCATCTTGTCGTGGCCGAAGATGATGGATGGGACCTATACAGACTTTGTCAACTCGTTTGCCTACTAGATGTGCCGACGAGCTTTCCGCTAACGTTGTCGGTTTTCATTTCTAGATAAGTGGCTCTTCATCGGACATTTTCTTGATGGTCCATCTGGGGGGACAGAGGGCGAAGCGATCAATAAGGCGTGTGGTCGGTGCCGCTGTGACGGTGCGTCGTCACGCCGCTGCCGGGCCAAGTCCGTCGTCGTCAACACCTCTGTCGCACACGGGGTCACTCACAGAAGCGCTGATATTTAACCAGATGTAACAAGATTTAACAAGATTGTCACCCAGAGAATTAACATTAAATGGCAGGTGAACAAGGAAGCCTTTTGCCTTATTGAGAGTCCATCCCTTTTTTATCTACGTGTATCCCGCCCTTCTGAGGTATGTAATTTTAAACATATTCACGCTACTAGCACCCACACAATCAGCAGATAATATTTTCCATTCATTTACAGTCCTTTGTGAAAATGACAACTTTCATATATCTAATCTACTCTGCTCCTTTACTAATGTAACGTTATGTCCTCTAATTCTTCTATCTTTCTTAACTGAGGAAAGAATATTTCTATCAATATTTTCATAACCATTCATTATTTTAAACAATCCTATCTGATCTCCTCTCAATCTACTGGTCTCTATTGTTGTAAAATGACATTCTTTTAGGCGTATTTCATAACTACGATCCCCAGTTTTAGCATCATTTTAGTCGCTCTTCTCTGTACTCTTTCTAACATATCTATGTCCTTCTTGCGATATGGCATCCACGCTTGAATACAATATTTTAAAAATAGGCCTAACTATTGTTTTGTACTGCGGTATTACTTGTCTGTTTCCTTATACGCTATATTTCGCCTAATTAATCCAAGGATTTGATTTCCCTTTGAAGCTGCAATTCCGCACTGCTCCGAAACCTTCATATCAGCACTAATGTTTAACCCTAATTCCTTTTCTTTTATAGTAGTATTTAGTACAGTACCCCCATTGTATATTATACATCTTCGTTCCCATGTCCTGGTTTCCCAAAGTTCATCTGCCATTTTTCAAACCATTTGATCAACCTGTCAAGATCATCTTGTAAATGCTTTCTAAGACAGACATTAGCATGCAAATCGTCCACTCCGGCAATTTGACAATTATGGCGTCGGTCGTGCCGTGCAATAAAGCTTCAACGAAGGGATTAATGAGACGATCAGATTAACGCCTGTGCCGGGGTCATTAAAGATTTCCCGAGCGTAATAACTGGTATCACGGTGAGCACTGACATGGTTATGTCAGCGAGAGGTATTTTTGACAATGGCTCCAAATGTCACAGGTAATCAAAACTGAACTATATTGTGTGGTGTTTTTATGTTTATAATTGTGCGATGAGCAGACAGACCTACATACAGATAGATAGACCAACGGACAGACCAACAGACCGACATACAGACACACAGACCGACGTACATACATACATACATACATACAGATAAACAGACAGACAGAGAAACACACATGCATACAGACAGACAGACAGACAGACTGGCAGACAAACAGACAGACACACACACACACACACACACACAGACACACAGACCTACATACAGATAGATAGACCAACGAACAGACCAACAGACCGACAGACAGACACACAGACCGACGTACATACATACATACAGACAGACAAACAGGCAGACAGACAGACACACATGCATACACACAGACAGACAGACATACATACATACAGACAGACAGACAGACAGACAGACAGACAGACAGACAGACAGACAGACAGACAGACAGGCAGGCAGCCCGACAGGCCGACAAACAGATACTGAGGCATAATGTAAGATATGTTGGGGGAGCAAGAGACTCAAATGAAGACGGTCAGCGGTAATACGACCAAAGATTAAGTGTAACAAAATATTGCAATCATTCTTATAGTGATTGACACTAGACGTCGGTCCACCGCTCTTATTAACGATCTCGGAGCACGAGATCATTAATAAGACGCCTGATTACCGATGACTGATTATGTTGGCTGATGGAAACAATTATTGATGGTGGGCTACCATCCTGTTGCTAGTAGCACCGACCATTTTTTTCAATATTGCGCTGTCCATAAACGCCTTCCGGCCGCCGCTGACGATGTCGCTGTCGTTTGGTTAAAGTGCCATGCACTCCACATTTGCTTGTGGAAATATCATATTATCTACATTGTAATAATAGCCTGGGTTCGGACACTTCATTTGCACTGGCGCATGGGATCGGTTCATCGCAGCTATTGCATTCACCAATAGCAAACCAGTCTTCATAACCATACTCAACCTTGGTTGGTGTTGTGGCACAGTTTTTATGGGTTAGGACACTGTTAGACTTCCTACTTGGTTACAGACGAAAAAAAGTGCAGTATAGTTTTGAGAAATGACTTTTTACAAAATTCACTTGCTCTGACATAGGTGCATTTGAGTAGTCAGATTTCTAGATGTGATTGTAGAAGCTGTTGACAGTAAAAAGGTGTCTTTTTAGCTGATTTTACTAAGCGGAAGGGTATTTGGCAGCAATTTGGCTAGTTGACACTTTAGCCGGATTACTGCCTGCATCCATATGTAAATATTGACGGGTGTCATACATACAGGCATTTTGTAAGAGCTAGAAATATTAGATTTTGACTAAACTCGACCAGCATGTCAATGAGATGATGATAACGGCAGGTGAAAAGTTTAATACATTTTCTAGGTCACGTTTTCTTACAATCAGACAAAACGTTAACATGGTCGCCAATGAGAAAACTATCAGTGTGCTGACCCCTTTAATGACGAGCCAAGTGTGGTAGCGGGTAGTCGTGCTTGTCACCTCTTGCTTTCAGCTTCCACCGCTGGCTAGCTTCGGCGAACCGACAAGCCGAGTGCGTAAGTCTTGTCTGCCAGTACAATAGCCTCTCCTAAAACAAGACTCCCATTGTAACCACCTCGAGGTAACCGGCGGATACTGGTCACCGTGAGGCACCAGGCTAATTAGATGGGGGATCTCGGAGCAGCATGGGGCCTCAGGTGTCGTGTGCACGACCCACGAACGTGTGGATACGCTCTGACACCAACCCATGCCCCAGGTACCTTGCGACCAGGCTCTCGAGCTAAATGCTAAGGGGGTAAACCCTGACAAAAAATCAAGTCCTTGAAAGGTAGATCAGGCGGAAGAAGAGGATCCTTTCTCTCAATGGGTATCAAAGCGGATGTAGGGCTGCAGCACAATGTTGCCTACAATCGTACAGGTTCTCCTGGCCATTGTACTCAGGTAACGTTGTTGTCAAGACAGTGTGGAGTATATTGTGTAATAGACTTCCCACTCAAAAAGAAATAACGCACAGGCCCTTCCATGGAATTGGTTATCTCAACGCAAGCCCTTTGGCGACCAAGTATTGGCAACGGGAGCTCGATTGTGGATCTGGGAGCTTCTAATCATGAATTGCCACAAAGGCGGCAGTTACCGATAGTCGTTCTATACCTGACTGAGGCAGAAGTGTAGCTCGGTGTTCGTAGCTGTGTCTGAGCAGCCCTCTTCAGGATCGCTCTGCTCACCCTTAGTCTGGGGAAGGGGCTAGAAAATGTGTCCCAAAAATAGCCTGCCTCGCCTTAACCTGGCTGGAAAACCGCATCCAGTGGGATCACCAACTCTGCGGTCGAACGAAAGCTAAGCAAACAATGAAACTTGGTACCTGGAACATTAGAACCCTCATTGACAACCCTAGCAGTGTAAGACCACAACGTCGAACTACGATCATTGCTCATGAGCTCGGACGATTAGACATAAATATCGCTGCCCTTAGTGCGACGCGTATAGCAAAAGAAGGTCAACTTAAAGAACATGGAGGTGGCTACACCTTCTTTTGGAAAGGGAAACCACAGGACGATCGCAGGATTCATGGAGTTGGCTTTATCATAAAAACAGTCTCTATGAACCCCCTGTCGGAATCAGTGAACGACTCATGACACTCAACATGAAGCTAAAAGGAAATCAGTCAGTCACTGTCATTAGTGCGTATGCACCAACTCTAGACTCTGATGATAAGGATAAAGAACACTTTTATTCAAGCCTAAATAGAGTTCTGTCTGCTGTACCTGCTTGCTCCAAGATAATAGACTTTAATGCCCGAGTCAGAAATAATCATGCCCTACAGCCTGACACTACTGGCAAGCAAGGGATCGGCAAAGCAAACTTCAATGGCACCCTACCCCTATCCAAATGTGCGGAACACTCTCTTTCGTCAAAATAAAAGCTCCAAAACATCATAGCAACACCCAAGATCCAAACAATGGCATTTGATTGATTATGTAATAGTTAGAACTAAAGACCACAAATACGTACATATCACTCGAGCCATGACTAGTGCAGATAAATGTTGGACAGATCACCGACTCATCTACACCAAAATGGTGATCAAGATCGCTCCCAAAAGACGACTCCAACACAGACAGTGCCGCAAAAAGATAGATGTTTCTGGACTAACGAACAATGACAAACAAGTTCTCTTCCATCAATGCATCAACCAAAAATTCCAGGACCAACTGGTAAACGCTATCTCTAGCAACTTCTACGATAACTGGAACTCACTGAAATAAATTGTAACAAGTGCCTGCGAAGAAGTCTTTGGACGTACAACCAAGAAACACCAAGACTGGTTTGGTGAAAACGATGCTGAGATACAACAACTGATTGATCACAAACGAAGAGCATTTTGTACCTGGCAACAAGACCCAAACTCCACATGCAAGAAACATGCTCACGTAGATCCAAGGACGGAAGCACTCTCCATAAGGACTAAGACAGCATTAACACCCGCTGGAAAAACTCTTTGAGGATCTTCTTAACCAAAACTCTACAGTTGACCCATGTGTTTTCGACAATATTCCACAAAACAAGATCAGAACTAACCTCGATGAACTACCCACATATGAAGAGACGATAAATGCTATTAAACATATGAAAAACAAGAAAGCCAATGGACCTAATGACATCCCTGCCAACGTTTATAAATATGGAGGAGACCTGGCAGCAAGAACAACTCCCATGTGACTTTAGAGATGCGTCAATTGTTACCATCTTCAGGAAAGGAGACAAGACAGACTGTGACAACTACAAAGGTATTGCCCTGCTCTCAATAGCTGGCAAGGTCTTAGCGAAGATCCTCCTCAACCGCCTACTACCTCTGGCCGAAGAAGTCATCCCAGAATCACGGTGTGGATTGAGAAACACAAAGGAACCACAGACATGATCATCACTGCGCGTCAGCTGCAGGAAAAGTGTAGAGAACAGAAAATGCCTCCATGCATGGCATTCTTTGATTTAAGCAAAGCTTTTCATTTTATAAACTGATATGCTCTCTGGGAGATTCTTCAACGGTATGGCTGCCCGGCAAAGTTTACCAACATAATTCGACACCTACACGATGATATGCAGATAAGAATACTAAGCAATGGGTCTACCACGGATCCTTTCACAATCCAAACTGGTGTTAAGCAGGGATGCGTCATAGCACCAACACTCTTCTACATCATTCTTGCTGCAATGTTGCAACTTACGACTGGAAAACTCCCTGCTGGTGTGCAAATAGTTTATCGCACTGATGGCAAGCTATTTAACCTAAGCAGACTGAAGGCTAAAACCAAAACTACATCTACCAGTGTGATTGAGCCCCAATATGCAGATGACGCCCAAGACGGTGCTCACTCAGAAGAAGACCTACAGAAGATAGTAGACACCTTCACAGAAAAATATGAACACCAAGAAAACGAAAATACTCTTCCAACCAGCGTTAAAACAATCAAGCCAGATGCCCACGATAACAAATTCATGGTGCAGTTCTGGAAAATGTATCTCATTTCTCATATCTGGGAAGTCACCTCTCTCAGAATTTAGATATTGATAACGAAATACAACACCGACTACAATGAGCGAGCTCAGCTTTCGGGCGCTTATGAATCCGTGTCTTTGATAATCGAGACATTAGACCAGACACAAAACTAAAGGTCTACAAAGTTGTACTTCCCGCACTCCTTTACGGAGTCGAAACATGGACACCTTACAGACGACATATAAAGGCCTTAGAGCAATATCATCAACGTTGCTTACGAAAGATACTGCATATCGTTTGGCAGGACAGAAGAACCAGTAGCAGTGTCCAAGATGGGGCTCATATATGACAAGCATTGAATCCATCATCGTGCAACAACGGCTGAGATGGACCGGCCATGTACTGCGCATGTCTGACACGAGACTACCCAAGCAAGTTTTCTACTCAGAGTTGAGTCAAGGGAAGATATATTTAGAAGGACAGCGTAAACTATATAAAGACGTACTCAAATCCACATTGAAAATGTGTGACATTGACCTGAACACCTGGGAATCTGAGACTCTGCCACGCGCTAAATGGCGACCTATTACTCAAAACGGCACAAAATCATTCGAAACCAACAGGCGAAGAAACATAGCCAACTAGCGAAAATCTTCAGAAAACACTCTCCCTAAATTCTAGATTTGTGTGCCCTAAATGTGGGAAGCTATGCCATGCTGGGATTGGCCTGATAAGTCAACTACAAACACACATCAAATGACGACAATCCATGGAAAGACCATCTTCGCTACGAAGGATCGCTGAAGAAGAAGAGAAGAATCATCCATCTTTCTGCAGCTTTTCATGCAGGCATTTTAAAAGTGCTAGAATTAAGTTATGTTGACTAAATTTGTTCAGTTTGTCAACGAGTTGCTGGCATTGTCGATGAAGCTGCTTCATAACGTTTGATTGGACCATTGTTCAGATAAAGTTACAACAAATTAGCATGACCGTCCAGTGCACGCATGCATCATGGTATCGCCACCACTTTCCTCAACATCTGTTTCTTTTTCATTATGAATCAGTGTTATATTACGACATGTACAAACTGTTCCTATATCAACCATTTTTAATACCAATAATAACTGAATGGAAGGGAACTCTTTAATAAAATACAGAACAAAAACTGTAGGTGATCACGTATTTGATGGTCACGTTAATTTTTGATGATCAATGTTCACGTCTTCGGAACTTTAACAGGAGATATTAGAGGGAATGTTTGGCGGTAGAGAGACATAAGAAGACCAAGAACCACATAAGCAGACTACTGTAAGTCATGGATGCGGATCTTGATATATTATGATGAAGTTCTTTGATCGGCAAGACGTCCTCAGGAGCAGCCACCCATGATAGCCGACCTCAGTGGAGTAGATGACATCGCATGATGAACGAGATGCCAATAATTGTTCATGAAACGGAAAAAATACTTCGTAATTTTGTAAATAGTATACCTGTCTATGCACGACTTAGGCCAGACACGGACTCAGAGCGGCTTTTTCTATTTTAAGAGTTTACTATTTTAGATATCAATATTTTAAAACTATTAAACGTCAAAATATTTAAATAAAAATATAATATTTGCATGAGAATATTAAATTGCATTGTGTGTCCGTATCGTCACAGCGGTTATATTTATGGTGCACTACCGCATGCTTATTAATAGTTCAGTATATCATTAATACTCGCGGACAACAAATCGTTTTAATCGAGTCCATTATTCATAAGTCTCGTTAGTAGCACCAATCAACATTTTAATGTTCCTTTGATCCTCAATAAAACTACTTATATCCAGCATTTAGTGTCTATCAGATGCACACCGGATTTATCAGAGGAAATAAGCTAGTTAAATAAAAATGAAGTGCGGCTCCTGAAATAGACGAAGCTGATGGATTTATAACGTGGTGTCATGGCTTTTGTTAAATCTTCATTTCATGTCCACTATTTATCCAATATTTGATGTGAATCCGTCTTATTTTTATTATACACATGTTCGGTTGCTTTCTGGTAACTCTTCATATAAGATGATCCATGCGTGTGATATTCGGGTGTTCTTTGCCAATGTTTGGCCGTAATCAGTCAGTTTAATGAAACAGAGCAACGCTCTTCTTCCTCATACTTTACATTGTCTTGATAAGATGTTACTACTTCTCCACTCTACGATCAGTGGACTCGCTGAACCACTCAGGGACGATCCCCACTTCTATGTGCACTCATCTCTTCTTTAGCGTTGTGGTGATTTCATTCCTTTCTGGTAATGACACTTGCAATTAGCTTGACTATAACGTGGTCTCTTATACTAAACATTCAATACGTGAACAAACAAGTTCTTATATATTGTTTTATCCAGACCTCGAGATAGCTCAAAGCGCTTCACTCCCAGGTAGTCCTGTGCCATCAAACAACAACTAAATTCATGTGGGAAGCATTCAGCCACGCTACATTTATGCACGGCATATTCGTCCAGAAGCATGCACCGCTTTATGTATCCAGAATGTACTCATTTGTATAGTCAACTGAAACAGCGTGGAGTGAACGGCATTTCCCAAGCTTCGATACGGCAGGAGGTGAATTCGTATCCCGATGCTCTCGATCAAGAGTCCGGTGTTCTGACCAGTACACGACTACACTCAATGTAGGATAGGTTGAACGGCCAGGTCACCACCTATTACGTTTGTCCACATGATTGATGTACAGCATATGTGGTGCAGGTCTGTTAACGCATATTGTTCGCGTTTGCGCTAATCACCCAGGAGGAAAGTACAGAGAAGGTTAATTATGACGTCAGCAACTCAGCATCAGTTATGTATAATAAATGTCATTTAAAAGAAAAAGAAAATATTCAAATATTCCCTTTCAGAGTGTCCTTGACTGAAAACAACACTCTTTTACTTATATTTACTGAATATCAATAACAAAATGCTTTTTATGATCATGCTTCGGGATTTTTCTACCAATGAAGCAGATCAGACAAAACAGCCCCCACCATTGATGTAAAGTGTTCGATTGTCATTTAAAGGTCAACGATAATTGTCCGGTGTTATGGACATATAGCTGTGCACTACCTAGATGCCAAACCAATGTAATTATAATAAGCAAAAAAACTCAAAGAAGCGCAGTTTATCTAACTCGTGACTCTACTCTGATTCCTCTGCCGCCGACTTCCACTTCAAATGTCGCGCGATCCAGTTCCAACCTCGGCGACATGTTTACTAGTGGAAATGCAATTTGTCTGTGTAACCGCCTGCATGGCTTCTCCTCGCTCACAATCGAATGCAATCTGTTTGATGAACGCGCCGACTTCCATTGTCTTGCCGTCGGCACAATTCGAATTAAAACCGTCCGACGAATCGATGGCAGATTCCTCGAGAACACGCTAAGCTGTCGGTTCGGCCTCGTAGACATTTCCGCAAAACAAATGACGCGTTATTAAACGCGAGAAGGGTTTATTAATCACGCTGCTATCAACAGAATGCCGCCACGATTATCAGCCTTCAGTGTTTTATTGTGATGCATCGGCAGTGATATCATCGGACAAGAAAATCGGTCAAATTTCTAGACGCGATCAGTACAAGAGGATTGATGGATTATGCATTGACGCTTGGGCGTTGGGTGGATTAAGGAGGGATTTAAGACCAGTGATAAGAAAACGACGTACATAATACAGAGTAGCACATTTTTGATTAATCATCGCGATTGTGTGCGTGTGCGTGCGTGTGTGTGCGTGTGTGTGTGTGTGTGTGTGTGTGTGTGTGTGTATGTGTGTGTGTGGGGGGGGTGGGTGGGTGGGTGCGTGTGCGTGGTGCATGCTCACGCGCGTGTGTTGTTATGGCGTGCACGTACAAATAAAATGCTCATCAGATAACGATGTTTTATCTGTGAATGAAATATTTGCTGAATACAAAATATTGTATATTCCGACAATATCTGCATGCATATATACACATGTACATTGCGTAATGTACATATGTGTCAGATAGTGTATCTGTGAATCTACGTATATGTGTAATACTTGTATGCAACAGATTTTTAAACATATAGGGGAACGGCGTGCAAAGTGGGCCCTTTGAGGGAAATTTTTCATAACGTTGACTTTTTTACTTTAATAAATTTTTCTCTGCCGGATTATCTTCTCCACTTATCTAACTACGTCTTTGCTAAACGTTAGCGTATTTATTTTAAACTTACTGTATCTACGGGGGGTTTCAGTACACCACACGATTTTTAACTCGCTGAAAAGGTACGTCCAAAACGGGGCCCTGCACATCCACTTGTATTACATATAGTCAGAATCACACATTTCGCAAACACATTTTGCACACCCGGACCCTGAGCAGTTATGATGTGCCAACGCCGCATATCATTGATATTTTATCCTTCCTTCCCCGTCCTTACTGTCCGAAAACACTCGGTGCTTTATTGTTTCTTCACCTAGCTGTCTCGCTGGTTTTCGAAGCTTCGATACATCGTAGGGGGATGGCAAACGACCACTTCCTTCCCCGTGTAGTTCTACTCGTGTTGAGTTGCGGCTCCTTCCGCGTTGTAGAATTTTGGTCACATTTTGTTTGACATCGAAGTTGACATTTGTACGGACTGAGCAGGTGATGCGAGTATTTGCTGTGTTACACGACTTTCGCTTTGTTGATTGATCTCCTTTCAGTATAGGTGATACACTTGCCATGGGGTTTATTATCATGGTTTGGTGATAAATGCAAGTTGACAATATACTTGTATATTACACTACTTAATAATATAATATGTATACATACAACTCGTATTGACGTTACATAGACATATATTAGTAATATTACATTGATTTGCTTATGAACTGTACACAATTTTCTCTGTGTAATACAATAACGCCAAACAGCTGAGGGCCCGTTTTGGCCAGGTGGCCGTTTTGGCAGGGGGCCCGTTTTGCACGCCATTCCCCTATTTACGTTGTTTCGCAGATTCGTATTTTGATTATTGGCATGTCTAGCACGATGCTTCATCATGATTGTGTGCAATATTTTGTACACTACTTATATCAAATCGCACCTTTGCGTGTTACACGAAGCTGTAATTGTATGAGACAAATCCCAAACCAATATTACTGTTTTCGGGTAACTCAACTAAATGGCTAGTGTGTCATGCTATCTTCAAAGCCATTCAATTCAATTCTTTATTTCCAATTGAGAATACAACATACAACATATACACATATTACAGTTGACACAGTTCAAAATGGAAAGGGGGAAAGTAGAATCTCATTGCTTATTATGCATTGGGTGTAGTATATATATATAATAGGCATTGGAAACAATTGAAGGTTATCAGGCAACAAATTATTGTTAGCTTTAAACATTACGATATAAATGTTAAATTTTACTAAGTCATAAAGTTTAAGAATGCCTAGATCACAAAATAATGTATTAATATGACTTAATGTATTCTTAATACATATTATTCGTACAACTTTTTTGTAATAATAATTATATAAACACCGTTAATATAATGTTTTATACGCATTTCCCCAAACTTCGCAGCGGTACGAAAAATACGGGAGAAATACTGCACAATACAGTATAAAAAGCGACATTTTTGCCCTGTATATAATGGTAATAGTTTTTGTTAGTTTAGACTAGATCATATTTATATGATCTTTCTAGCTAAGCTTATTGTCTATTAAGACCCCTACAAATTTAGTAACATATACTCTATCAATAGTTGTATTGTCGATTTTTATGTCAATATTTGTTGTCTTATTATAGATGGTAAACAACATGTAGTTTGTCTTAGCAACATTTAAGGATAATCTATTAACTGAAAACCAGATATGTAGCTTTTGTAGTTCGTCACTGACAATAATGCTTAGCTGCGCTGGATCTTTCCCAGAACAAATTATATTCGTATCATCCGCGAAAAAATGAATTTTAGTATATCTGAACAATTACAAATATCATTTATATATAGTATAAATAATTTTTGACCCAGAATGGAGCCTTGCGGTAGTCCACATAACACCTGTAATAAATCTGAATTGCAGTAATCTATGCTAACATACTCTAGTCTGTTATGCAAGTAACTTTTCAGCCACTCGCTGGCCACCCCTCTGATACCATAAGCCTCTAATTTTCTGAGTAATGAATAAATTCCTAATACAGGTGTAGTTTACCACTTAAAACTGACTCTTAGTTTGAACGAAACATCTTAGGGTATGTGTGCATGTTTGTGCTGGTATTGCCATGCATATTCCTGCATCCGTCTTCGCGCCTCCACAAAGTCAGACCAGACAAATTTGTTCGAATCAGTCAAGCACATAAAAGCGGTTTCTCGTCTGCGTCTGTTCCAGTCAGCAGAGTAACCAGATCAAATTAACTAAATACGTGTCGACCGCGTAAGCGGTAAACGGAACCGTTCAGGATTCTGAAAGAGTTATCGGTAAATGCCATTACCCGGCTCGCAAGACAGCGGAGATAACGGATCTGTCTTCGGTCATAAACCACCGATCGATGTTTTATCGTCGGCAATCGTCGGAGCGGTGAATGTTCACACCTAATTGAGCCCGGTAGCAAACGCTGATCCCGGCCTAGGCAAATGACCGCAGAACGACACAAACGAAGGACCACAGTTATAAAATGACGGTCACGATCGTCGTGCGATGAATCAACGGGTACGAAGGACATCCGCTTCCGGTGTGGACACGGGTTAACAGAGGAGATGGATCGCTATTGTTTTTTACTTCCGGGTTAATGCCAGAGGAAAGAACTGCACGCGATTATGAAACGATGGCTTCCTTTTGTGATTTGTTTACAACATGAATAATTAGGGGCTAATTACTGAACTGTGAAAATTCCATATTTAAGGATTACAACACTAGTCGATGGCAAGCGACGTACACACACACATGTTTGTGAATGTAGGATCCCCAGACCAGGAAAATATTGTGTAGGCCCCAAGTTATGTTGAACGCCTTTTGATGCGCAACTTCTCCAATGTTGATTTTCTTTATAACTAATGACATACTTTGAAATATTGACCCGTCCACAGGGTCGACAGCAGATGATTGGAAGACCGACGCATGATAACAGCATGGGCATTGTCATTACTGGAAACTGCGCAACACGTAGAGATGTGTCAGAACGAGAATACAAAATCAGGGATATCTTCGTCTAGACCAGTGGTTGTGTGCCACAACCCCTGGGGTAGTTTTGCAATTTCATTGGGCTCATCGCATGCCCTTGTTTAATTTCATGTCGCGCACACTAAAATTACTCGCACACGAATTACTAGATGCGCATGAAAAGGCGGATGCATCACGGAAATAACAAAAGAAACGAAACCTCAAACTATTGGGGACAACTAATTGTACTTTTTTCCTAGACGATGATCAGTCATATTTTGTCTGAGAAAATGCTGAAAAACGTGACATTTCTATTTTGAATGCTATTGTCCACCACATAATGTGCAAACCTTCTCTGATATCAAAGAACAAGTGATTCAAAGAATATAAAATATAAAAAGCTTTGTTTGTAACTGTGTACACCTATCGATACTCAGTCCTGCTAACAACAAACAATGTTCGTCAGACGCATTCAGCCTGATGCTTAGAAAGTAGTATTCACATTTCTATGACATCGAGTTCAGCCTGATGCTTAGAATGTAGTATTCATATTTCTATGACATCGAGCTAACAACCAAAGGCAAATATGTGATGAAGAAACCTTATGTATTATTGAAGCAGAGTGCCGGGAGTAAGGAAATAAATGTTCTCAAATGTCGCCTTTTTAAGACCATTTATCTGGACACGAACTATGTTCATGAAATGTTTCTATTCTTTGACAAGTTCACTGGCTGTCCACAGGTACTGGCAGTGTTGCCGCATTCAAAGCAGAACTTTAGCGTTTACCTGCAGCACAAACAAAATGGTTCTGCTCTCAACATGGCCAGAAGATAGTTGAGAATGACAACTATCTTACCTCATCGATATATTCAGTAGCTCAACTCTCTGAACTTGTAACTTGTAATGTAAAATTTGATCATAGATTTTTGGGAGAAATTCAAAACCAACCATCGCAACACTGAGGCCCGACATTTCTTTGGGTACCTTTATCGTGTTGGAAACAATATCAGAAGTTACGGATGAATGCGTTGGGCAATACAAACTTTGAGCACCCAGAAGCCTTGGAATAGTAGTTCGTAAAACACTTTCATGAACTATCGAGTCAAATACATAGGCTACTAACTGACCCATTTACAGTCCCTCTGACACCTACATCTGATGACAATGATGCAGCTCAGACAGAGCTTCTGGGATTGCGAAACATTCATAATGAAATTCGACACTAAAATAGTCATAGTCTTTCTGGACAACGACTAACTTGTGTGATCTGGCTTTCCGTCACCTTCTACCATTCGCCTCAATCGTGAGGCTGTGCTGTTCAGTCCCCTACACATCAAGGCAGCAGTATTAGACAAGACGCAGGTGGAGCGTCACCTTCGATATGTTCTCACTGTATATACAAAACACAGCATAAAGAGGCTGGCTTGTCAATGCTGTGTAGCTTCACCCATATAACCGAAAAACTTATTACTTATTACAAAACATATTTGGTGTTCACCTGCTATAAAGTAGACCACCAGTAATGTTGTATCCTTGGCAACCACTGAGTTTATAGTACAGAACTTAGTAGTTATTTTGGAATTATTGAGTTTGACGGCGGGGCGGACGGTCGTTTTGGAGAAATTATATCAAAGAGGGGCAAGAACGCAACAATTTTTGAGAACCACTGGTCTAGACAGTCCAGTTAAGGAGGTATGTAATGTATTTTAGGTACGTGGTACGTGGACGATGGGACATCATATGTCTTCGGGAGTCACTACATCACCAACGGTGTTCTCAACGCCAATTGCATATGGTCGTGTGCGGGAATGCATTACAATGTTTTCCAAGAAGGTAACTATTGAATCAAGCGCTAACTTGACGCACAACAGCAACTGGTGAGTTAAAATTCTATAAATCAACAAGAGCTCGCATTCTTCAGCACAACATGAAACGCCACAGATATCCATGAAAGCCAAACCTACGTTGCTGATCACAGTGCCCACACACACGTACACTTACATGGATCCAGCAAAGAGGTGGTATCTATTTGGAAGTCAGCGAAGTATGCCATCAGCGTCTGTTATCGCCACCATCGTCTGTTATCGTCATCGTCATCGTCAGTCTATTGGCTGTTACGTCCACTAGACTGTAGCGTCAACTGTCTCCTCCAATATGTTTTGGTCGCGGTATTCTTCACGTCTTCTAAGGTGAAACGTCGGGTTTAATGCGCGAGAAGCGTCCGCAAATGGAATGGAGTAGAAAGGTTAATGTGAATGTTTGGATTTGGACCAGATTGGAAATGAAATAGAATATCAAATTTCGTTTGTGGGAATGGTCGTGACGCAGAAAAGAGTGAAATATTATATTTCATATATGGGCGTGAACCCGAGGGGGTTTTAAATATATGGGTTCTCATTGTGGTCATGGCCCTGTATAACTGGATATATAAAAGCAGATGGCATATGTAGGTCACGGCGTCTAAACTGATGGACATCTAAAATATAAACCACATGAGGTAACATGAGGTAACATATATTGTCATTGTACATCGTCTTTCCACATACAGCGGGACCTCACTAATAAGGTGACCCTCGGGCCTTGGCAAAAGTTAAATGGCGAGGTGATCGTATCAGCAAAGTTATTTTACCTATTCTTTACTGTTACATACGTAATTTGAGACTATCATTGGATGACCTTAATTGTCAAGTGGCTGTATTACCGAGGTGACCGTAGTCAGGTTTCACTGTACAAGGTCATGTTCTCGGACTGACCGTCTGTCTGTCTGTCTGTCTGTCTGTCTGTCTGTATGTCTGTCTTATAAAGCAACTGCTAAATCGGGTCACCGTAGACGAGAGAGAGAGTCCCTGTTTACGGCCGGCCGAGGAGATGTTCGGTCGCCAGGTGACAAAACAGTCGACACCGTCATGACGCTAATGTATGAGTGTGCACGGCGAACCTTTCACGCCTAGTCAGCCTCTTCCCGGCGGGTCGACGAGCTCTCCGTCGAGACACGAAAGGTCGGAGCGAGGGAGACACTCGCATCGAACCGGATCGCCAGGCTGCCTCACGCCACGGCGTTAGCTGCCGGCTCGAATTAAGCTATGCTCGGCTCACGTCCGGGTGTAGATTCGCGTTATGAACATGGCCTTACGTGCAGTGAATGCTGAGTGAATCTAGATGAGGGTGAAGGGAGACTGACATTGAGGTTGTATTTGCTCGTCTATGACGTAGTGATAATTATACGACTTATGCAAATATGACGTAAATTTCTCAAAATACATAGCGCAAAATCCATGGTGTATTTTTACACGGGTACCAACGTTGGTTGTAGGAAGGTAACAAACCAATAGTTATACTAATACAGTACAATGTGTTGTTGTTGTTGTTGTTGTTGTTGTTGTGCTGTAATCCCTCATACAGGGACAGATTGTCTTCCCTCCTCAAATTTTAGATACGCGTTATTGAAAGCACAGCACAGTAAATGGGGGGATGGCGATGTATTACGGTTGGGCTCCCGTAGACATGGAATTTTATTTTTCTGGATAAAACACTACATCACCCCTTCAAGTAACGAGTGTCTATTTTAATCAAACAAACACCCGTCAAAGTAACAGCAACTCTTTAACCGCGTTACATTGTTTTGTTGCTACTATGACACCAACTAGCAGTACATTTCGTCATTTGAAGCCATTTGGCACCTATCAGCGAGTGTAAGTTTTGATATATGGCCAAAACATCCTTCATCCTGTAATATCACTAGTGCATGTTTTGTCAAAGGTAGATTAATTTTACAAGATTTAACAAGATTGTCATCCAGAAAATTAAATCTAGATGGCAGGTGGACAAGGAAGCCTTTTGGCTTATCGAGAGTCCAATACTTTTATCTACGTGTATCCCGCCCTTTTAAGGTATGTGTCAATATTATTTTAAAACTTATTCACACTAATAGCACCAACACAATCAGGAGATAATCTGTTCCATTCATTTACAATCCTTTGTGAGAATGAGAACTTTCTTATATCTAATCTACCCTGCTCCTTTACTAATGTAACTTCATGTCCTCTGGTTCTTCTATCTTTCTTAACTGAGAAAAAAATATTTCTATCAATATTTTCATAACCATTCAATATTTTAAACACTTCTATCTGATCTCCTCTCAATCTCCTGGTCTCTAGTGTTGTTAAACCAAATTTTAGGCGTATTTCGTAACTAAGATCCGTTAGTTTTGGTATCATATTAGTTGCTCTCCTCTGTACTCTTTCTAGCATATCTATGTCCTTCTTGCGATATGGCCTCCATGCTTGAATACAATATTTTAAATGAGGCCTCACTATTGTTTTGTACAGCGATATTATGAGCTCTTTTCCTTATACATTATGTTTCGCCTAATTAATCCAAGGATTTGGTTTCCCTTTGAAGCTGCAATACCGCACTGCTCTGAAACCTTCACATTAGCACTAATGGTTAACCCTAAGTCCTTTTCTTTTACTGTAGCACTTAGTACAGAACATCCCATTGTATATTGTACATCTTCATACCCATGTGCTGTGTGAAGGCATCTACATTTCCCAAAATTGAACAACATTTGCTATTTTTCAGACCATTTTATCAACCTGTCAAGATCATCTTGTAAATGCTGTCTATCTCCATCACGTTATACCCTTCTAAACAATTTTGTATCATCCGCAAATTTCAACACCTTGCTTGTTGTATCATCGTCCAAATCGTTGATATATATTAAGAATAATATAGGTCCCAGAACTGATCCCTGTGGTACCCCACTCAATACTGATTTCCAGTTTGAAGCCTCTCCATCAACTACTACCCGTTGTCTTCTGTCAATTAGCCATTTTTCTATCCAGTTAATTAAACCATTTCCTATGCCACGGGCCTTTAGTTTAAGCAGTAACCTTTGATGTGGCACTTTGTCGAAAGCTTTCTGAAAATCTAAGTAAATGACATCTACTGGTGATCCCACGTCTACCCACTTAGTGATATCTTCCAAAAAACATAACATATTTGTTAAGCATGACCTCGCTTTTAGAAACCCATGCTGAGATAGGTTTAACAAGTTATGTTTAACAAGAAAATCCACCATGTGATCTTTAATTTGTCTTTTTGATAATTTGCAAACCACTGACATGAAACTCACTGGTCTGTAGTTCTCTGAATTGTTTCTGGAACCTTTTTTAAATAACGGTATAATGTTTGCTTCTTTCCATTCAAAGGAACCACTCCCTCTTCTAATGACAAGTTGAAAACTGTTGCAAGTGGTATGTTAATTTGTTCTACAACTTCCAGTAGTAATTTGTATCCCTAATGTTCTGAGCTACCATTTCCGGCGTTACAATTAACTGTCCTAAATAGTCTGATTCTGCCCCATTGGACTTAGCCTCTGGTACTGGCAGTGAACTAATATATTCCCTGGTAAACACTGAACTAAAATACTCATTCAGGTCTTCTGCCATTAAGAATCCCTCTGACATTATATTTCCAGCACTATTTTCTAGAGGACCGACCTTATTCTGAACTTTTTGTTTGCTCCGAACATATGCATGAAAACTCTTGCTGTCTTGTTTTATATTACAAGCTAAGTTTTGTTCGTAGCTCCTCTTCGAATTTCTAATTTCAGTTGTAGTTTGGTTTAGTGCTTCTTTATAAATGTTGTAGTCATCGTCATTTCCTGTACGTCTATATGACTTCCATATCCTTTGTTTGCACTTAATTTTTCTATTGGCTTCTAAGTATTTCTTTCTGGACCGTTTCCCTTGTTTTTTCAAGGGAACAAATTTAACGACGATGCACTCTATTTGTCAACTAATTCATTCTGAGAGAACAAAACTATGTCTAACACATCTCACCCCTAGCACATGTCGAGAAAGGAAACTGTCTTGTACTAATTCAAGAAATCAAAACAAACAACTCACGGAAAGATAACGATAGCTCAAAATGACCAAGAGTATTGTTCGCGGAGACAGAATAGCTCAAACAAATTTTTCTTGCATAAAGGGTTAACATTGTATCTTACCGAGTATTTATTTGACAAAATATGTACTCGCAATTGACGGTACAGTACATGCGGGGATACAGTGTTGGCCAGAATGTGAAAACATGCGCCCATAAGAAAGGTACAAATTAGCTTAGTATGAACAGTAGTAACGTATGTAGATGTCATAATGGCAACATACCAATTTAACTAGACTAAGACTTTACAATTATATCTTAATATTATGTATTTTGGAACAAAAACGGCATTTACGACTTTATAGGGAGGTGGAAGTTTTCTGCAAGGAAATCAACATCTGGACATGCAAAGAAGTGCAAAATGGCTCCAAATGACCCGGAGTAATGTCTACCGGTGTCACATTAACAACATACTAAATTAATTTGGTTACAGCTTTACAATGATGTCTTAATGAGTGTTCTGATGACAAAATACGCACTAACAACTTTCCAGAGTGGGAGACTGTTTTGGTCAGAAAATAAAAGCTTGCATCCACAGTATGGTATAAAATAGTTTCATATGACGACAAGTAATGACAATGTATATCACCACAAACAAATACATTTTTAGCTAAACTTAGACGTTACATTCATATATTATTTTGGGACAAACACAGCACTCGTGATTTTACAGGGTGGACGCACGTTTTTGGCAGGAAATCAATATCAGAACACACACAAAGAGGTGCAATATGGCTCCAAATGACCAGGAGTAATGTCTGCCTGTGTCGCATTAGCAAAATACCAATTAATTTGGCTGCGGCTTTACAATGATATATTGATGAGTATGTTACGGAAAAAAGGAGTTCAAGCCCTGATTGGGATGACACATGTTTTGCCAGGAAATCAATATTTTCACCCACAAAGATTTGCAAAATGGCGCCAAATGATCAGAAGTAATTTTCCAATAACATAAATCAGTTAATTTGGAGAAGGGGTTACAATGTAATGAAATACATACAATAGCGTACCTATTTAACAAGATAGGCACCCGTATCTTTACAGGGGGGTGTAGTGTTTTGGCCATAAAATCAAATCATGCATCTACATGAACATGCAAATGTCTCAAAATTATCAGGTTTAATGCCTCTGTTTGTCTCTGTTTGCCGTTTGTCTTCAACCAATCACTTTCACTCGCTAGTAGAAGGTTTTTTAGCAAACAACACATTTGACCTTTATTCAAGGTCATTAAAGGTCAACCTAAAAATGCAACGTCGGTGTTCTTATTGCTTAGACATATGAGAACGCATTTACAAAGGTTGCCATAAATTAACATTCCATGCCCACGGGCTCCCCCCTTAACTGTAGTCCCCCCCCCCTAACTGTAGTCATCATCAAGTTGCCGTATCATGGTTTTATCCCAGGATGTATACCTCGTTAACAATTACAAATGGAACACAAACTAGCGTATAGCTTCGGGTCGCAATATCGATGCTTAGAGTTAAGTTGACTGCCCGAGAAACTACTGCTTGTACATTTGTGGTCGACATAACACATTTGGTCCCACGGATTATAGGAATATCACGTGATAACTCCAACGTAGAAGCTGCTGGACACCGACAATTCTAAATCTATCATACCTCTGAACGTAGCGCTCACAAATATAATATGTCAAGTGTTTTGGTAGGAAAAACGTACAATGACTAGTTACGGTCTTAGTGTAGAATTTGCTTTACAGCTGCTGCTACATCTACTACTACAACAAGTTCACTGCTTCGGAGAAAGCATGCACATTCATCTTGTGTGTGTGTGTGTGTGTGTGTGTGTGTGTGTGTGTGTGTGTGTGTGTGTGTGTGTGTGTGTGTGTGTGCAGGTGCGCGTGTGCGCACGTGCGCGTGTGGGCGTGTGTGCGTGCGTATGTGCGTGTGAGTGAGTGTATACACACATATGTACATGCATGTATGGACATGTACGCTAGCTTGCCTGAATATAAATGATGCAAGAAACACCCCGTCTCCCTGCACTGTCCACTCTCGCTACGGTCAGCCAACACAGTGGACAACACATTCACCGGACCTGCCCCTTCACCTACCTCCGGGTCGCACGAGGCCTGAGACAACGCCTTGCCACAGGAACGACACTGCGGTGAGTAAGGCCGTCACCTCCACCATCGTCTCGGCGCGTTCACGTCCGCTCTTCCTTCACTACGATCTTAATTGAGTTCTTATCCAAATCAGCCGCGGGGGGGGCAATAGACGGCACTACACTCGCTCGGCGGATCTGAAAATCGCGAAATATGAATAATATGCACTGGCATTTGGGGAACGACCCGCGACAGGCGATGTGCGTCAGTTGTAACCGTGGCAACAGTGCAGCAAGTGGTTGCTTCACTATTTCGCTTCTAGCGTTTGGTTTGAGTACCGTTTTAATATTTGTATTAATTCGAACTTGGACATCGCTGGCAAATCGGAATCCCATGTATCATTAATGACGAGAACAGAACGACACAACAGCTTACAACAGCCTGACATGTGCGGGCTCTGTATCGGGGTGTAACACTGCAAGCACAGAGCCGACCAGGTTAACCTCTACATTGTGGTAGTTTGGCTCTGTAAGACATTCCTGGTGAATGTCTCGGACAGTCATATACGTGTACGTAGCACTTTATCAGTAACATTAGGAGTGAAAGAAGCAGCGGCGCAATTGCAAGCACATAGCTATGCAAGCACATAGCTATGCAAGCACTTAGCTATGCAAGCAGGAAACATCACCGCTACCTTCAGTATTATCATCATTGTCATCGTTATAAGCATCAGTGGAAATTAAAGAAGACATTCGACTAGGTAAATTAAATTAAAGTAAGTATATTATACATATATATATATAATAAATTTATGTCATGTAATATAATATAATATACAGGGCCCTACATATACACACATAAATAGAGATTTTGCCGATATATATATATATATATGATAGTGAATTTGACAGTGTTGGTTGGCGATATATATATATATACATATATATATATATATATATCGTCAACCAACACTGTCAAATTCACTATCAACAAGATACAACATACCTAATGGGTAGTAACAAAGTCAAATCAAATATTTCGCCGTATCGACACGCAAGCCATGTATGATAGACGTGCATCAAATAAAACTGCGGATAGTCTTTCCCTATTGCGAAACACGATATGATTCATCCTTTATTTCGCTAACATAATACGCTAAAATCAATACGACTAGTAACATCAGACCGTTCCGTTCACATTCCGACATGGACGTGTACTAATAAAATATGCACCGCGATACCTCTCGCCAGATAGCGATTGCGTTGACTTAGTGTTAAAGCTTTCCTTATCTGTCTGCGTAGTAACACATTGTTGAAGTTATCGCCAATGCATCTACATAAATCAAGTCTATCGTGCGAAAATAAAAAGAGTACTGTTGTTGAATGGAAAGCGCCGATAACACACACGTGTCCGGCGACACGGGCAATCAGGTCAAGAACAATACGACAATATTGGGTTTCAATGGTTTGAAACACAAATATAAAATAAATTGCTTTTGGCAGATTCTGACCGATATTGCATACATTAAACTCGCACATAAATGAGAACGCTGTATTTAAAAAATGTACTTAATATTTAACTGACAGCGGATTGAAATTAAATGCAAATAAAACTGACCTGATCATTATTGGTACTCGAATGCAGCGTAGTAAACTTGATGATTTTTCCCTACGCGTATTTTGAATCAGCATATCACGCCAGCAACCTCGGTGCGGAATCTAGGAGTGATCTTTGATAGTAACTTCAATTTCTGACAACACATGTCTCAAACGTGTCGCTGCTGTTTTGATCATGTTCGTGCTTCGCGTTATTTGCCGGTATATGTCATTTTCTGTTGCTAAAAATATTGCAACAGCGCGTGTTAGCAGCAGACTTGACTATTGCAATTCCCACCTTATCGCTAGCAAAGATATTACAAAACTTCAACGTGTCTAAAATTGTCTGGCAAGGGCAGCTACAAGATCTCCTCGTTTTTCTCGCTCTGTACCACTTTTGAAGTCTTTCGTTGGCTTCCTGTACGATATAGTATACTATTTAAGATATCTACCATTACATACCAGACAGTGTCCAGTAAGCAACCATCTTACTCCTATAAGAAAACCTATCCAGCTTCGATCATCTAGTTCTGACCTACTTTTTTGTTCCTAGAGTCAACACTAACATTGGAACTAGGGCTTTTTCTGTTGCTGCACCAACTCTTTGGAATATGCTCCCTCTTAGAGTTAGATCAGTTGAACATATTACAAAATTCGTCATTTAAAACCTATCTTTACAACCTTGCTTATCCACCGTAGCTCCCTAGCGTACTGACAAATGGAATACAGCTTACGGATTTTGAGATTGACCAGTCAGTTTGTTTGGTACGCCTCTGAGCTTGGTTTCCAAGGATTTAGGCGCAGTAGAAGTTATCTTATTATTATTATTATTATTATTAATATCTTTCAAGTCATTGTAACATCACGCTTTGATGCAAAGACGGCTACATGATCATTTGTTTCCTCCTGGTGCTGGTAGCTAGATGTCAGTATAGTGATTATGGTATAGGATGTTGAACTTTCTCATTTTTGATTTTTAGGTCTGATTTGCGTACAATTTTGAATCAATTTGATTAAAACCGTGTTATTGCTTGTTAAGGCATACTAACAATGTGGCATGTATCTAAATCAGGTCAATTTCTCTACATAGACCACAGATTACAGAATCGGAATTTTGTACTGACATAATTTGGATTTTGGCCAAGTATGAGTCATTATGTCCACAAAATGCACAATTTGACCAAAATGTTGTTAAGCAACTATGTTAACCATTACTTTCTACTGTGTAATAAGTGGGTTACAATTTTTCAACTATTTTATATTTTTTTAATGGTTATAGTACGAAGCGTTAACTAGACACAGTTTGGATTGATGGTCAATTATTTTTACATTTTGTCTAACATCATATTTAACAAAAAATGTCAAAAACCTATTTGGTCTACATGCGACTTACCATTTTTGTTACATGCCGCCAATCAGGTAATGGTTCTTTACATAGGTCACTGGTTACACAATAGGTTTTTCGTCGTTTCGGTTTTAGATTGTTGGTTTAAAATGGGTTATTCAACCAAATAACCACAATTTCACTAATTAACTATTTATCATTATATTTCAGGCGGTCTGAATTGTATAACCTGTCAATCATTTCAGATTTTTGTTCACGTGTTTACGATGCGAGAAGCAAAATTAACTCAGTTGGGGTGCGTTCGCACCACAGTCATTATCATGAAAAGCAATGATACCGTACATGACATTCCAGTGACTACCTATGTTAATACAAGAAGATTAGCATGCTTGTTACTCCTAGATCATTGGTTGGCGAAGTTACATTTACCATCATACGGAGGGATACAAACTACAGCGCTATTAATCTTATCATTATAAAATTGGTTTCAGCCAATAGGTTTAATGACCCATAACTTCATTACGTAATTTCACTTATATACGTGTATTTTCGCAGTTACCAGGCAATGTTGGTATGATCTACGAATCTAAATATTTAAAGCAACAGATACGGAAAACCTATGAAAACCTTTGTGTTCAAAACACACATGGATGTATTAGAATACATATACTATATCATTATAATATATAATATAGTGTACAATACGTAACGGCATGTTTTACAAAAAGCGGTCAGACACGGTACCTTTATCTACTATCGCCACCATAAGATCAACGACAGATCGACTCACCGTAAGACGAGCCGTTCTCAAGACGACATCGCTGTCCGTCGGTCAGACATCGAGTACGACGCCATGCAGCATCTCGAGCGACGCGCTGACGTTTGACCTGCTCGCAATCTCGCCGACGTCGACCGCGAATCACCCGTCATCGCACTGTCGGCTCCGCTATCAGCTCCGTCTCGTCTCGGGCGCCTCTCCACGCCGATCAACTCGGCCGGTTCATCAGCGCCACACTAGAGGATCAATATTTGTTTAACGCACTCCACGCTACCGGAAGTGTCGCCACTTGATCCCGGCACCCTCTGCGGCGACACGGGGGACGTTGTCGCCCGGACGTAGGTGTCGACACACGGCGGCTGGAGAGAGGAAATCATGGAAAGGTTATTTATATAAAGGTGTGTATGGATATTTGTGTTTAGACTATGGTTTCTGCCAATACGTGCTCGACATGTATTTCAAACCTCTGGGTTTGTTCAACGAAATCGCGGTGAGAGCTGGGTTACAGTAAACAAAAGAAAAAAATTGCACATCGAAACATATTTTCCATTAAGATTTTGTTATTGGGTAAACGTTATGCACGGACATCGAAGAGTGTAATTCATAAGTTTTCGTCGGGTCAGATGGAATACGCACACGCACGCCCTAACACACGCGACACACACGCACGCACACACACACGATATGAATTCCCTTTCCTTTTCCGGAAATCACCTTGTCATTTGTTATAAAATGCACTATTTTCAAATGGGTACATGAAACAGAAGCATACGCCGCTACAACCAATCTTTACACACTTTTACATTTATTGGTTTGGTTACTTATTGAAATTTCACGGGCTTGTTGCTGACAAGTGAGTGACATCTCGGAATCAAGAGACCATGCACACAAGACAGATCCATCAAACCACAACGATATTGTTATTTTATTTGCCACGTACACCGACGACAAACAAACACGGTGGTGAATCAAATACAAAGCTGCACGGGTGGAATTATACGTAGAAGAAGAGGCCTTGTGAGATTTGAGCCTAATTGCAATCCGACCGAGAAGGACTCAATTAAATGGACCTGCGTATTACCTAATTGTTCGAACGACGGCCCTCATTAGAGCGTCTCCCGTGGCGCGTGTTTCGTGTTAGAGAGTAGGAGACGAGTGGCTAGTGCAATCAGGAACACCCGGCCACTGCCGATGTTGTACACGGAGTGTTTGCTGTCTCCGTACCAAGGGGACGATCATCAAGTTAATTGCGTGATTCACGATCAAGGACGTACACAGTGGCAGTAATCACTGTGTGTGTATATGTGCGCGCACGTGCGTGTGTGCGTGCGCATGCGTGAGTGTGTGTGTGTGTATGTGTGTGAGTGCGTGCGCGCGCGCGTGGTGTGTATATATTACAGTTAAATGCTGGTAAAACACAGTTTCTTATTAAGCACACAGAGGCAGCGTGAACAAATTAAGATCCTTTTCCCTACAACTCTCCATAGCCAGTATCTTACGCCTGCAGTTTCAACAAGAAATCTAGGAGTTATCTTTGATGACAACTTCAATTTCAGACATCATATATCTAAAATTGTCGATGCTGTTATTATCATATTCGTGATTTACGACGTATTCGTCGATGGTATTTGCCTATTTCTGTTGCAAAAACTATTGCAATTGCGCTTGTTACAAGTAGACTAGACTATTGTAATTCCTTTTATTACAACATTTCCCGTAAGCTTATCACACACTTACAATAAGTGTTGTGATTCGGTCACTGCGTTTTTCTCACTCAGTGCCTCTTCTGAGGTCTTTGTATTGGCTTCCTGTCCGATATCGTGTGATTTTCAAGATGTGCCATTACACACACTAGACACTTTTATGTAAGCAACCATCGTATTTGCATTCATTGCTTACTCCTGTTAGAAAACCTGTCCAGCTTCGAACATCTAGTTCTGACTTAGCTGTTGTTCCTAGAATCAACAACTTAGCTGTTGTTCCTAGAGTCAACAACTTAGCTGTTGTTCCTAGAGTCAACGACTCCAATGACGTTGCGCCCTGTGGCTGCAAGTCCACTCAGCTCTTGAACTTTGTAGATTTTATAGATTTCAACGTTGTGCACAGTGTTTATTTATTGTCTACTTTGTCTGTGAATGCTTGAGGGCTGCACTTGGATGTGTGTTTTTGGCAAGTATTTGTAACTTGTTTAGTATTTAAAGACGTTCATCTTGGAACTTTAAAAACAGTGAAATGCACCTGTGTAGCTAATGCTGGTGGTCAGGCAAGTGTGACCGTAGCTAACAAAGCATGACAATTAATCTTGTGTTTACAAGACAATTCTTGACCAGCCTGCGGTGTAACAATAACAAGAATCGCCTTAGCAATGCTGCCTGGAGAGCAGCTTGCAGCGCAGGGGTGTCACTCCACCCGCCAAACAAGCGGGGTTGTCGTGGGGGTTTTACCACAAACAACAAGTCAACTCGATCATTGGAAACAGACCTGCAACGCATTTTCTGGGGCGACAGACTGGACCCAATATCTCGAACCTCCGAGTATGTGGCACCAATCGCAGCAAACTGTGCACCATGACTATGTGCTTAATGAATGCCCAGTTGGGGAGGAACTAGGTGACACCCCTTTCTGACTACATTATCGGGCGTGGCTTTGACATCGTGGCCTTCACTGAAACTTGGTTGCGACATTCTCCTGATGACGACCAGACTATCAAAACCCTAACAATTCCTGTATAAAGATTTACCCATTTTCCGAGGAAAAAACACAGGAACACCACAGCCAGGGGAGGTGGGGTTGCCATCTTCCACAAATCTAAAATCTTCATGGAAGGCCAGATCGTTCGAAAACATTGAAGTCACATTTAGAGCTTCGTCATCAATGACTGTGATCTATCGCCCTCCGCTATCAAAAAGAAACAAGTCCACGGTTGGCCTCTTTCTGAGTGAATTCCAAGACTTCCTCCAGCACCACATGGTAAAGTCTCAGAGCATTCTGATTTTGGGTGATTTCAACTTTCGCTATGAGGACCCATTGAACGCTGACGCTTCCCGCTTCCGTGACATCCTTTCGAACCACGCTCTCTGCCAGCATGTGCCCACTCACACGGATGGGCATACGTTAAACTTGGTTATCACCAAATTAACAGACAATCTGGTATCAAAGACTACTGTTTCTAACTTCTTGACAGATCATGGCGCTGTCCATTGTGATCTACATCTGCCAAAACCTCAACCGCTTTGACGCTCAGTGCAATACAGGAATTATGCTGCCATAGGCAAACAGATGTTCCGAGTCGACATTGAGGCATCAACTCTGTGCCTTGACCCTGTCACCTCAGCAGCCAGTCTCCTCGAGCAATACGACGATACCCTGTCAGCTCTATTAGACAAACATGCACCAGTTCAGACACGAACAATCACGGTTCGACCCAAAGTTCTTTGGATCAGTGGTGACATCAAGATGGCTATTGGAGAGGAGATGGAGACAGTGACGGCTCACAATTCATCGCGTCTCTTCAAAGAGCAAAGACGCCACATCAGTCAGCTCATCTCCTCCGCTAAATCTACATATTACACTACATAGATCACCGAAGCTGCATCTGACCACAAACAGTTGTACAATGTTGTCAACGCCCTGTTGATTAAGCCTGAAGCTAGCCTGCCTGGTGGTGATTCACTGGAACAACAGGCCAGCAGACTCAGTGCATGCTTCCAGAACAAAGTCAGACTGATTCAGGAGAACTTGACGCTCAAGGCAGACCCCAACTACGTGCCTTCATATGAGAGTCCAGGCACAAACGGAAGACGAGGTGAGACGACTGGTCAACCAGAGTCCCTCAAAGTCGTATTCACTCGATCCAGTGCTGATCTGGCCTCTGAAAGAACAGTTAGACTGTTATCTACCAAGCATTACAAACATTGTCAACGTGTCCATGTTAACAGAATTGCGCCGACAAAAATGAAAGCTGCGCTCGTGACCCCCTTGCTCAATGAGCATTCATTGGACAAGGATGTCATGAACAACTTCCGCCCTATCTCTAATCTGTCCTTTATCTCAAAGTTGACAGAGAGAGTTGTGCTGAACAGGCTCATTGACCACGTCTCGAGCATAAATATGCAGGAAAAATTCCAATCCGCCTACAAGCCAAATCACAGTACTGAAACTGCACTGATGCGAAACCAAAATGATACCCTGATGACCCTGGACAACAAGAGGGGTGTCATGTTGATCCTACTTGATCTGTCAGCGGCATTTGACACTGTACAGCATACGCTGCTGTTGGCTTGCATGAAGAGCGCGAGTGTCGTCGGCGTCGCGCATCAGTGGTTTGAGTCATTCTTGACTTCGAGGACTCAGACTGTCTGTCTCGGCCAGACCCAGTCAGACCGTCGGAGCTGCTCCAGGTAGTGCCACAGGGGTCTCTTCTTGGCCCAGTTTTGTTTACACTCTACACGGGACCCATTGGGCAGATAGTTAGGCGGCACCGACTTGACTTCCATCTCTTTGCTGATGATTCTCAATTGTATATCTAATTTAAGATCAAGGACGCTAACGATGAGATCGCTGCATTAGTTCGCATCCAAGCACGTGTGGGAGAACTGAAAGCGTGGATGACTCATCATCGCCTTCAGCTGAATGACAACAAGACTGAAGTACTTGTGATCACCACACCAAGCTCGGCCAGCAAGCACAGCCTGACTGATGTCGTCATAATGCCTACTACCGTCGCTCGCAACCTTGGAGTGATGTTTGACAGTGAGCTCAGCGTGAAATCACAAGTGTCGAAACTGTGCCAGGCAGCAAACTTTCATCTACATCGAATTCGTTCCATCAGAGATTGCTTGACACAACATGCCACTGAACTCCTGGTTCACGCCCTCGTCATATCGCGACTAGACTACGGAAATGGCCTCCTTTACGGTGTACCTGATCAGCTACTGGACACAAACTGCAAAGAGTCCAGAATATGGTAGCTCGCGTTGTGGTCAAAGGCAATCGCTATGATCACATAACACCCTTCCTAGAGATTCTCCATTGGCTTCCCGTCCGGTACCGTATCGAGGACAAGGTCGTACTGACGACGTTCAAAGCCCTTCATCTGCTTGTGCCGAGCTACATCACAGACCTGCTCCAGTTCTACAAGCCCAGCAGAACGTTGCGATCGTCGTCAGATTCTCTACTGAGTGTACACAGTGCACACCTCCGCCAGTACGGTGATCGTGCCTTCTCCATAGCTGCTCCTCGCCCGCGGAACAATCTTCCCCACGATGTGCGCAAATGTGACTCTTTACATCACTTCAAAAGACTCCCAAAGACTCATCTGTTCAAACGAGCCTTTTATTCCTGAACTTTCACTATCGTTTAATCCTGTCGCTCGATTGGACTTTTTATGATTATTTACTCTATGCTACGTTTTTATGATCTTAAATTTCTAGTTCTATTTTTTATGTTTTTATTAGTTTCTTAATAATAATTTGATTGAACATTTGGTGCCACGTTTTTAAGATCTTGGATATTTTAGTGCTGTATTGTTTATGTTTATATAATCTCGACTTTTCACTCTTTGTCTCGGCGCCTTAGAACAGGGTAACATGGAGTCACGCAGCTTTATAAATTATTTGATGATGATTATTATTATTATGAACTGGGGCTTTTTCTGTTGCTGCACAAATTCTCCGGAATATGCTCCCTCTTAATGTTAGATCAGTTGAACATATTATACAATTTCTGTCCGTCATTTAAAAACTTACCTTTATAGCCTTGCCTAGCCACCTTAGCTCCCTGGCGAAGCGATTCAACTGTTTACGACTTTAATATGGCCTTGGCTAAGTAAAACAGAACGTAGTTTCTCTTCCGGTTTTTTCAAAAGGAAGCGGGAAACCGTTATTATTTACTATTTGTCAAGCTTTTATCCCATGTTACGCCTGCATCTTCAGCACGAAATCTTGGAGTAATCTTTGATGAGAATTTCAATTTTAGACTGCATATTTCTCAAACTTGTCGCTGCTTTTATTTTCATATTCGTGATTTACGATGCATTCGCCATTATTTGCCTCTTTCTATTGCAAAAAAACTATAGCAACTGCACTTGTTACTAGTAGGCTTGACTATTGTAATTCCATTTTTCATTATATTTTTCTTAAGGATATCCCTAAGGTTACAACTTGTACAGAATTACTTAGCTAGGGTTGTGACTCGGTCTCAGCGGTTTTCTCACTCAGTGCCTCTTCTGAAGTCCTTGCACATGCTTCCTGTACGATATCGTATTATTTTAAAGATCTGTACCATTACCTATCAGGCACTTTCATGTAAGTAACCAGCATATTTATATTCATTGGTTACTCCTGTAAAAAGCCTATCCAGCATCGATCATCTAGTTTTTATTTACTGTTTGTTCCTAGAGTCAATACTAATATTGGAACAAGGGCATTTTTACTGTTGTTGCACCAACTCTCTGGAATAGGCTCTCTCTTAGTGTCAGATCAGTTGAAAATATTATACAATTCCGCCGTCATTTTAAAAACTTACCTTTACAACCTTGTTTATCCACCATAGCTCACTGGCGTATCCACCCATCTGTTGACAACTGGGATACTGCCTATCAATTTTGAAATTAACCAACCCTTTTGTCTTGATGCACCTCTCAGCTTGATTTCTAAGGGTTTAGGCGCAATAGAAGTTACCGTCCTCTTCTTATTCTCATTATTATTATTATTATTATTAGATGTATTCACATACTACCAATTCATCTAAATTTCTACCCATCCACACAATCATCCATTCGTCCATTCAACAGACGCTCATCTAAGATCATTTCTTGTTGTTCTTTTTCTATTCTTCTATTTGCTGTTGTTCTTCTTCTTATTCTTCTTCTTCGGCGTTCCCTCAGACGGGGATTCCTGTTGTTCGTGTGAAGTCGCTGTTCGGCACAGGTCCTTCTGAAGGCCAAAGGTTTTTCCTTTACTGGTGTTCCGTGACACATGTCGGATTTTCCAATGTGAAGTTTGAAGTGCATATGGTGCCTGAGTCTGCAGTGTTCAGTCTCTAGGCGCACCATATCACCTGGTCTTTTTTGGACAGCTGGTAAACGTTGTCCTCACTGTTGTAACTGTGGTGTTATTTGAGCAATGTCCTCTTCTCCTTGTCATACACTGTGGCTTTTGCTTCATTGTAAATTACCCCTCTCACCTCTTGATCCAGTTTCCACCCTTTCTAATATGTCCATTTACTCGTTTCCCGAGATGTCGCAGGGCTGAGATCCACTGGAGCACTGACTGTCCGTCGGCGTTCTGCAGTGCAGGCACGGCACTGGTAAGGAGGAGTTCTTTGTTTTGGGGGTTGGATAGTGCCTGCATCACCGACAGTGCTTCAGAGAAGATGGCGACTTTGTTGTGTATGGCCTCTCTCTCTCCCTCCCTCCCTCCCTCTCTCTCTCTCTCTCTCTCTCTCTCTCTCTCTCTCTCTCTATCTTTCTCTCTCCCCGGGTTGTTTCTTCCGTTGAGCCGTCTGTGTAGGCTTGCCCCCGTTCTGCCCATTGTAAGGTGAGTGTCTTCGTTTTCTGCATCTGCCTGAATTCCACTCTTCAGGATGTCTAGAATGCAGTCCATAATGAATATAAACTGGGTCCTCTTCCAGGTATAGGGAGTGTACAGTGCGTTGGGGTTGGCTCGTTCTTGTGGTCCATAAGCTCTGGGTCCTTCCTCTCCAATATTCGTGCTTGCTGGATGAATATGCTTCGCTTCAGTCTGTCGTTTGTTGGAGTAAACATCCTGTTATGCATGGGATGATTTCCATTCGCTTGATCTTGGTAGATTGTGTGAAAAGTCTTCTGTATCTTCTTTCTTCCGCGGACTGCAGTCCAGTGAGTGTTTCGAAGGAATGGTATTTACCTCACCGCCCCAGTCATAGTTCTTAACTTTGAAGACCCTCCGGGGATCATATTAATAAGGAACAGCGTCATTTGATGATATGTCATATTGAGTTTTAATGGGTAGCGCCATCTGTTGAACCGAGGTTGCATTATTATGCTGTATCTTTGATGGGAATTCCCGTTTGGAGGCAACAATCAGGCTAAACACCATATTTTACTATCAGAATCAATCGGTGAGGTGAGGTGATGTGCATTTGAGTAGTAAATGACAAAAGGAAAGTTTCTTGGAAGACAAGAAGGGCATCGGTGATGTAGCTTCCTTTCGGCTTTCACTACATGGCATCATACTCTTTGTGGGAGGCTATCAGTTTAGTATAATTTTTTTGGTCGATGATTTCGTAACAATCTGTTTTTTACGGGAACGGGTTGTTAGCCCATCGCCCAACCCTCCCCTTTTCACACCCGAGCTTGGGAACGGCATTGGCTGAGTTTAGGTTTGATTAGTAACGATAGATAATTAAATTATCAAAAACACAGCGAAATAATACTATATAAATGCACCAAGTGCGCCGCTACCCGAGTGACTACGTTCGCTAATTAAAATATTCTGGTTGTCTTTCATCCATTTCGACGAATTGCTTCTACCCGTAGCTGGCTGACATTTTTCGTTTCCTCTCCAACGTCCCGATCTTTCCAATCCGCTTGCAGTTTTTTGCATCACACTTGCCAGTAGATATTGCCAGTAGATATTGCCAGTCATTCACTATACGTGCATCCCAGCATTGACTGACATACCTAATTTGTTACGTATCCTCAAACTCTCCATGACATGACATCACCTGGGGAATCATACTGACAACTTCACCATTGCGATCAGCTTTTATACGCAGCAACATTTCTCTTATGCGATGCATGCATGAGTTGTGGCAGCGCGAGGTTAATTGTGTATACACAAGGGAGATTGGTACATAGATCGAGCAGTGATGATAGGTGAGACAATGTACACTGTAGACAAAATCTTACATTAATCAATATTTGATAACTATATATTATACAAAATATAAAATACAAATATATTTAAAAACATATATTATTGTCGTCCGTGAGTGTGCGTGAGAGAGAGGGGAAGGAGGGGAGAGGCGGGATGGAAGGAAGCCAGGCAGGAGGAGTGGAATGAACATAATGAGACAGATACAGAGGATGATCTCCAGGAAGCTCTCACCCACGCTGCAATGAGTGTGCAAAATAATTCGTGCACAAATATCGAAGAGTGAACGAACGTGCCAGTGAGTCGAAACGGGAGCAAGAGGATTAAAACGAGGAATGTCTCGATTGAGAATCCGACGCTGTTACCACTACGCAAGTCCGCAAGATGACATTGCAAGAGACAATGCACAATGTCAATTATGTCGAGAAGCCAATATTCTAAACTGCGTGTTTAAAATGTTTTTTTGTTATTCAAATTTTCTTTGATAGGATTAGTGACAAGTGACGCATTGCCGAGAAGACGAACGATGCGAGCGCGGAGTATCGGGTAACGGATTAATTGGAACGGGACTCAGCCATTGCGTGGTGGATTGTTACTAATCAAAGAGAAACGTCGTGGAAACAGGATGCAGAAAGGAAAAAACTTGCTGTATAATATAATTGGTTTCAATAAGGCTGTTGTTGTAGTTAAAATACAGGTGTGACTCAGGTATGTTTTTGAACAACATGAAAGAAACGCCGCTGGTTAAAGGTAAAGGTAGGATTTATATAATACGGTATGGAGTCTGATGGCTAGTTCAAATCTCTTCACACTTCGACACTTCGACACTTCTATCTATCTATCTATCTATCTATCTATCTATCTATCTATCTATCTATCTATCTATCTATCTATCTATCTATCTATCTATCTATATATCCATCCATCTATCTATCTATCTATATATCTATCTATCTATCTATCTATCTATCTATCTATCTATTTATCTAGCTATCTAGCTATCTATCTATCTTTCTATCTAGCTATATATCTATATATCTATATATCTATATATATATATATCTATCTATATATATATATATATATATCTATCTATCAATATATATATATATATATATATATATTTATCTATCTATATATCTATCTATCAATTTATATATCTATCTGTCTATCTATCTATCTATCTATCTATCTATCTATCTATCTAGCTATCTATCTATCTATCTATCTATCTATCTATCTATCTATCTACCTACCTATCTATCTATCTATCTATCTATCTATCTATCTATCTATCTATCTATCTATCTATCTATCTATCTAGCTATCTAGCTATCTAGCTATCTATCTAGCTAGCTAGCTATCTATCTATCTATCTATCTATCAATATATATATATATATATATATTTATCTATCTATATATCTATCAATTTATATATATATATATATCTACATATATATGTATATATATATATATATATGTATATTTATGTATATACATATATTGCCGATTTTGTTCTTGGGCAGCGGTTGTGAAAAATAAGTTGGAAGGGTTAATACTTTGGTTGTGTATACAATATATTACATATTTTGTCAGACAATTTAGTGTTGTTTTATTTGGAAATGAATTGGGAAGTTTTTTTTATGTAAAACTAATTGGCATCTTCCATGTATGTAAGCAATTGTTTTTAAATATTGTACACCTTCGGTAACGAAACGTAACTGAAATGTCAATATAATTTGGCATGTTTTGTGCTTTCAATTCTATCTATTGTATTGGTTTATAATTTACTGTACTTACGTGCCTCGTTTTCCACATATGTTGACACAACATTTTATTGTGTAGCAATATGTAGAAAAACCTTCAAAAAGTCATGCTTCCATTTTCACAAAATAGCTCATTACGCAGTGTCATGTCATCCTGGCTGGTTGTGACTGGTAAATGTCATAGATACATCCTGGGCATGTGTGACAGCTTGTAACATTTGGGTACCACTGAATATATATTTTACAGATTATTTGCCTATTCTATATGGAATTAATAACAACTTTCAGAGACCTGATGATTATTCGTGATCAGTGGCGCCGCTGGGTGTGCCAACCGCGACATATGTGGTCAGCCGTTAATCCGGCAGGGGGCGTCGCTTAATATAAATGGGAACTAATGCATGCGAACACCTGATGTAAATCTTGACAAAATACACCAAACCTAACCCTAACATTCAACCTAACCCTAAAAATAACTCCCTCTTGTAAATCAAATCCAGCATTTGTACGTGGAGGGGGAGCTGGAAGCTCCCAGCGGGCACCCGATACACTTGTCAATGAGCGAAGCGAAACTATAATATTACAGTTATAAACTACAATATACATAGGCAAAAACCAGCACCCTCCAACTGCAGCCCCTTAGGCTCATCACTACACCCCCCACCAAAATACTGTGGGCTGAAGGGGTCAGCACACTGTTAGTTTTCCCATTGGTGGACTTGTTAGCTTTTTGTAGGATTATAAGAAAAAGTGACGTAAAAAAATTCTTAAACTTCTCACCTGCTGTTATCATCATTTCATTGACATGCTGGTCTAGTTTAGTCAAAATCTAATATTTCTAGCTCGCAAAATGCCTGTATGTGTGACTACCGTCAGTATTACGAATGCCGGCAAGCATTAGAGCCATTACTCCGCCAAAGGGTCAAACAGGCAAATTGCTGCCAAATATACTTCCGCGTATTTAAATCATCTAGACATCCACCATTTTACAGTCAACAGCTTCTACAATCACACATGGAAATCTGACTACTCAAATGCACATATGTCAGAGCAGGTGAATTTTGTAAAAAAAATAATTTCTCAAAAGTACACCTCACTTTTTTCGTGTGTGATTAACTGTGTCATGACCCCTGAACCTATCTTCTGCACCCCACACAACACATTATGGGGTATCATAACATAACATAACATAACATAACATAACATAACATAACGTTTATTTGACTCCATGTAGGTACACAATTAATTGGTTTCTGAACATCACTTATGCAGTAAAAACAACAAATATAAACATTATGCAGGCATACATATACGTATATCATTATAATGTTCACATACTATTTGGAAAATACATACAAACGCATGTACAGCTATTATCGTATTGATGTACCATAGACATTAATCATATAGCTTATTCAATCGGGGTCGGTGGCTCCTATTAAGACACAATTGTCGCTATCATAGGAGCCACCCTATTTACGTGATAATTTATGTGGTCCTTTTACAAGGTGTCTATCTCATGTATGTTTTTTGGGAATGCTTGTTTTATGTGAGAATGCACTCTCAAGCTCCCAGGTGCCGATGCTTGTGATATATTCCAACAAATATGAAAATGTATCATTATATTTGTGTATATAATAATAATACAAACATAATAGTGATTTTTCCACAAATGTCACAAAACCACGTTGACTATGAGTGTGGATCTTAGTTCTCAGCAAAAACAATATTGTTGGGGTATTGTGTATTGCGTGTGGTATGCTATGTCGGAAACTTCTCACTACACAAGAGTGGTTGTCTCTTCCTATATTAATTTCATTTTTGTCTGCGTTTATTTTAATCGTTGTAAACGTTGCAGGTGCCCAGATAATTTATTATAATATGACTTTATAGTAACATTTTAGTTCTTGAATGTGTAAACTATCTATCACCACGTGGTTAAAGATCTCCTGCTGATTGCCCGTGTTAACTCGGTGGTGTTGAAACTGTTAGTATCGTGAATGACAAATAATGACAAATTAGTGGATGTATCTTTCTTTAATGTGAATAAAATCATTCACCTTCATTGTGGTATTACTAACGTTTCAGCGTCTGTTACCGACTTGATTAGTGTAGAGCAAAGAACAATCGCACAGTAGTTATTAATAATATGAATCTTCATACTGCCGTTTTGAAGTTTGTGTAATTCCGTTCACTCCCCGTTGCTTCAGTTCAATTCATCTGCGCAGTAATTGCAGTGTGGCTGGATAAGACGAGTTAGTGTTGAAATGAACACGTTTATTGGTGGGTGAATTATAAAGCGTACCGAATAATTTACATTTATAGGAAGTTGTCTTATTATGTGTTTTGTAATTATGTGACATTATGCTGTGTATAAACATGGTTCGTGTACTTTTGTTAATCGAGGTGTAAATGTTCACCTAGCCTCTCGCGCCCAGATGGTTTTAAGTGGACCACTTCGAATATTACTCCCACGTTATTATGGCTAAATGGATTAAAAGAAAAATACAAATAACGTATACTTTTAATAGTTTTTAGCTTGAATATATTAATTACATACTTTGCCTTGTTTAAGAACGTAACTTTATTTTTGTATCGTCAAAGTCCTATCTAACAACATGCCGACTTCCACGTTATCCCCGGCAACATTTAAACAAACTCATATTTACTGGTTTTGTACACAAACAATAGTGTTCAAACTATATTGCATATATGTTGATGCACGTGTTATATCTAGTTTCCGGTCTATATAGCTTTGTAGTGTCCCGTCAAATAATTCGAGTAATCGACCAGGTACTGGGCAACACACAATATTGATGCCGTAGAAATGTGTTAAAATACACGATTGTTTTATAAATACTGTCATTGTGTATGCAGATGCAGCATTCTCGTTACAGATTATGTCAGTTCAATGCCGGTTATCCGTAGTGCGTTGCTGTTTGCAGCTCCGTTTTTCGTCAAAATGATTATATATCCAAATGCCATGCGCTTTGCGGTAGTCTGCACGCACACAGACAATCCGTGGGATGGCGCTGCGCATACGTATTATCCTTTGGAGGGCGCTACGAATGTCGAAGTCGGCGTGGTGTCACGATCACGCAAACCAACCAACCGACCGAGACGAAGAGTCTAAATTACAACGACAACGAAGGATATAAATTATAATGACGAACGCCCGAGTTGTCCGATTGAGGGAATACTATCTTTTATTCACGTAAAGCGCTGCATCAACCTCGGCATTTTGAACGGGTAGCATCTAGTATTGTATCGTTGTATGTATTCCCCAAACATGCCGTCTTGTCTGGTCTCAATCACGCCCCACGCCCTGTCAGAAGAATGTGTGATAACGCTTCACTAACGAACGTCACACATATCTTGTGTAATGGTTGCCGTAGGCACCAATTCATGTGCTCTCTCCACACGCGCATGCGGAGTTAGCTGGTAATTTAACTCCCAGTTATCGTGCACCATTTGTGTTTTTAAATGAAAGTTTTTCCACTTTTTATCTTTTCGACGATATCCGTATCACTGTTGTTCGACGTAGACCAACGACATTAGGTTTGTGGTATAGAAGTAGCAGTGTCTTAATGCTTCCTGTGTCGTATTCGAATGCGTTCTTGAGTGCGATTTACACATGCACACGCATGCATACACGTCTGACGCAGTAGCAACGTGTCGCCGAATGGCAACCTGCATAGAAGCCTGTAAACATCTACAACAAGATGCATCCATGTGAAGTTGTCTTACTGCCAATATCGCTGATCGTTGCGGATCAAGGGAGGCAAATGACGTCAAACGGACAGCCTCACGAGTTTATTTGGTAAAATGTCTTGCACAAAATGTAACACACCAAACGTGGCTTTAAGTTTGTATAAGATCCACGTTCGGACTGAAGATAACGTCGCGCGCCGCATTAATGGCGTGCACGTCTAATTCGAAGTACTCCGACGAAACCGTCATATCGGTGTTGGTCGGTGCACACTCGTCGCCGTAACGCGTGTCTCGCCGGTCGAACTTCGGACTCTCGTAGATATGTTCCACGTAGCGCCCTCTGCCGGACGCACCAAGCTGATCAGAATAACTCGGTGGGATTCCGCGCGGTGGCGCCGCCGACCTCGGGAGAGCGTGCCGCTGCAGCTGCCAGGTTCGGTAGTAGTCGTTCTCGCTAGACGTTGCCGACTGGTACTGGTCGGCCGGGTCCAGCGGTGGCTTGGCCGTCGCTTCGTGCAACATCGGCGCCGCCGACTTGTAGGTGGCTTCAGCGCCGCCAGAGTGCGCCATCATCGCCTCCCTTCTGCTGCGAGTACTACACACGAACAAACGCATTATTATAAGAGAAGACATCGGTTCAATTAATATCTCTGACATAAACTGAATATCACGGTGTATTCAATGTAGCTATTGGTATTCATCATAAACTGCTCATATGCTTTTGCAGGTATACATATAGTAATAATAATATCAATAGCAACGGCAAAAATAAGAACATATAAATGAGAGGCGACACATTTTTGCGCGTCTTACGCATTCTATAAGTCAGTACACACAAATTATCAATATTTAAACAAATATGATAACACGCGCAACTATGTCGTTATTTTCCTGATGTTAGGCCAACTCAAGTGACACGTGACTGACCGCTTTAGGTAGACGAGACCAATCATGAGGATGACGGTGCCCACGGAGAGAGCGATGCACACAATGATTAAGACGGACATGCCTGAAACGCAACAAGAAGGCTGCAATAAAGAGGTGTCTGTTTTAGCAAGGTGTTTGCCACAGCAAGATATGTTGTCTAACAAAACGATAGCTGTAGCCAATGTTTTACATTAGCAAGATTCAGTTGTCTGCTGTAGCAAATTTTCAGACGAGGTGCATGATGTTGCGTGTTGTTCACAGTAGCGATATTTCTGCTATAGCAAGATGTCCGATATAACGAGGTGCGTGGGAGTTGTAACAAAATGTTCGCTACAGCGATGTTTCTGCTCTGCCAATTTGTCCGATGTAACAAGTGGCTGCTGTAAGAAGATGCCCAAATAGAGCGAGGTATCCGCTTTAACAACATTTCCTCTACAGCAATTTGTCTACTAGAACTATTTTGCTGGACGTCCTACGTCGCTACAATCACGGAAATAAACCCCGGTTTCCGAGTTGTGCTTGCGCGATTAAGTAATTACACAGTGCCAGATGTTGGCATGTAGTGTCAGGAGGAACTTCGGATATCTATAAGTAGAAACGTACCATGACCGAGTGCAAACACGTTCCAAGATCCAGAGACACGCGCTCTAACAAATGACCCTGAAAAATAATATAAATTAGTTGCTACATGAACACATAATCATTAACTAGTTTATTACAGACAACGGTAGTGATCTTCCTTTTAATAGCCGATGTGTCTAGCTTGATAGGCAGTTATTTTTGTTGATGGCATGCTAGTATTTTATTTACTTTGGAGCTGATTATATACAACGTTCACAACATTAAGTGCTGAATGTTCAAAAAGACAATTATGTTTATTTTATTGCCGATATGTTACAGATATGTTCGTGTAATTAAACATTTGTTTTCGATATAATTATTTCAACTTAAAACCTGTTCACATTCCCAGACGCCTGTCGTTGCCATACCCAAGGTTTTTTGTTTTTAATTTATTACACGTTGTTCCGTGCATTCATGTTAACCCAATACCAGCTTCCTTTCTCTTTGTTTGCATTGAATGTGGACACGTAAGTCAACCCATCGATTAATCACCACATTAAAGGGAGGTTGCTTGTTCCGATGGCTAATTATTAGCAGGAAGCACACCTTTCAAATTACGAACATTAATTTGGTCTGAACGGGCGGCGGGCAACACACCTTCAACATGGTAATTCTAGTATTAAGATATATAAATGCTGACGAAGAGGAATGGGCGTCATACCTTTAAGATACTATCTTGTATACAGCTGTAACTCTAGTATTAAGAACAGTATATAAATAAATGCTGACGAACGAGGAATGGGCGACATACCTTTAAGAGGCACGTTACGTATAGCAAGGGCTTAGAAAGAGATCCGTCTGCCCATCTTCAAGACTGGCAGATGACTGGCCAAGACGAGTAATTAAGACGGGTGGAATTTAGACTGGGCCAGCTGGCCACTAGACTGACTGACAGTTCTAAGTCTACCAGCCCACATTGATAACTATCATTGGCACAATTGGTAGTGAACAAATCAAATTAATCAGTATTAATTAAATAAATGGCTCATATGACACTGGTTTGTCACTGATAAAATTAAAGTGGTCAATAATAGCTGTGATTGACGTGACAGGCTACCTCGGATGCCGATCGCATGCCAAAAGGCACACTTTTGTCTAACTCAAAACTGGCCAAAATTATTTCTGGCTAAGGGCCTGACCTGTAGAACAGTTCTTGAGGACGCCGGACCACGCCGTGCCGTCGCATGTAAGACTGTGTCTGTCAGAGAACGAGTCGTTGCAACCGTAGAAGAGTTTGTTGCCCATCCGCTGCACCCACCCGTGGCGAGGCGCGGGCAGATTTGGGCAGCCCGTCGCTATAACAAACACTAAATAATCAGACGTTGTTTCCAAATTCAACAAAGCAGATTCTGTGTTACTACCTTGTGTGCAATAATTTCAAAGGTTATAATCGCCGTTTGAATGAACATTGCTCTTAACTAACAATGTGTAGAAACAAACAAGGGCATCAAGACAATAATTTAATAGAACAACACACATAATTTAAATTACACGGATAGCGAGTCAAGTGTTCACCGGTCGCCGACCTGGAAATGTTGTGTTGTAAATTGCATTTATATCTATTGTGACAAATTAATATATGTGACTAAAGAGAATACTATGTGAATGTGCCTCTTTGACAACACATCGAGTAAATCACTAAAGTGATATTGTTGATTGCAGTTGCATACGGTAAGTTTGCGTTAACCTCTTTATGTCTCTATAGTTTCATTTAAAGTCCAATTTGTTAAAAATCATTGTACGTTATTATAATAAGCATCACGTTAGCAAGTGATGTGTGGACCAGTAGCAGCGAATTGAATAGTATCACGAACGCGCGCACACACACACACACACACACACACACACACACACACACACACACACACACACACACACACACACACACACACACACACACACACACACACACACACACAGGGGATGACTGAATTACTATAATAAATGAACGTTTATTCAGAACATTGGCAACAATATAGAGTGTATATACAAGACAACCAAACAAGTTTAACTATAATGCATGTGGGAATATACAGTGTTTGAAGGGGGTAATACGAAGTCATTGACTTTTGTGTAAATTTACCCCTGGGCCCTGACATATATTTATATATACATATATGTATACACATACATACATATGTACATACATATACATACATATTTACACATATACATACATACTTGCTATTCATCTAACCATCTAACTACAATAATTGAAAACATGTAATGGAATATATGCATGATCAAAATTTAAAGTATGTGATAAGTATACATCTTTACACTTTTTGTAGTTTCCTCAATGGCATGATTATATTTGTGTATGCTTTTGTTTAGATTTCCTCAACCTTATATTTCTTAAATAAAAGGTTTAAGTTTGTAAGTGATCACATAGAGAATTCCATAGTTGCACTCCCATTACACAAAGAGACATTGATCACATGGTAGAACAGACTCTCTGTCGTTCTAAGTCATTATTAGCTCGCATTGAGTATGCTATTTCCCGTCTAGTAAACAAACACTGAATATTTGATGGCAAACAGCTGTAGTAAGCTTTGTACATAAATAATATTGTTTTCAGTTCTACGATAACTGTACAATTTAGAACACGTAATTGTTGGAAAAGTGAGTTTGTATGATCCAACCGTCTTGCGCCAAATATGATGCGGATTACTCTTTCTTATAATAAGAAAATACAGTTAGTGTTTGTTGGGTACGTGTTTCCCCATATCTCTGCACAGTAATTTAAATACGGCAAAAAGAGAGAACTGTATAGAATACGTCTACTATTTCTATCAAGTAGATGACTGCATCTATGCATTATAGCAGTACTTTTTGAAAGCTTTGATTGTACGTATTTTATATGAGTGTTCCAATTTAGTAGATCATCAATAAACACACCCAAAAACTTGGTGACCCTTACTCTTTCGATATTAACATTTCGTATTTTTATATTAACTTCTTTGTTGAGGATACGATTTCCAAATAACATATAATTGGTTTTAGATATGTTCATAGTTAACTTATTTACTGCAAACCATGTATACATTTGGTCCAGTACGTTACATACTGTTTCGTTTAGTTTATTGATGTTACTATTTGCATAAAAATAGCATCGTATGTAAAGAGGAAGTATTTTACTAGACTAGGTGTGTTACACATATCATTGATATATATAATTAATAGTTTGGGGCCCAAGATCGAACCCTGTGGGACACCACATGAAATATTGCGCACAGCAGAATTACATTTGCCAATGGACACAAATTGTTTGCTGTTTTCTAGATAACTAGTTAACCACTTAAATGCCACAGCACGGATACCAAGAAATTCAATTTTTACATAACATTTGGTGATTGACAGTGTCAAATGCCTTTTTTAAATCGATAAAAACACCAATAGCATATTTCTTGCATTCAATGATTGGGTTATTCCATCAACAAGATCTATTAGTGCGTGACATGTTGACACATATTGTTGACATCCATATTGGCTTGGGTTTATTAGTTTGTGTTTGGTAATAAAGCTATCTAAACGAGAACTGAACAATTTTTCTAATATTTTTGAGAATTGTGGTAATAGTGAAATAGGCCTATAATTAAAGCACATATACTTATTCCCAGACTTAAAGAGTGGGATAACCTTTGCTATTTTCATTTTCTCCGGGAATACTCCAGTACGATAGATTACAAATATAAGCGATAGGTTTTGCAATGGAGTTAATAACTTTTTTGACCAAACGCATATTTATGTCTTCGCAATCTCTTGATGTTTTACCTTCCCAATTGTTCACAGCTCGGATAACTTCCTCTTCATTAACTGGAGTTAGAAATAAATTTTCATTATTTCTGTTTTCTGGGTAGTCATAAATAGAAACATTTGTTGGTGCCGATATATCCTTTGACAACCCCGGACCGACATTAGTAAAATAATTTGGTAAACATGTTCGCTACATCTTCCTTATTACTAACGGTCACGCCATTATTAACAAACTGATCTGGGTAGTGATTTCCTAAGCAAAGTGTTCCCATTACAGTTGTATGTGCTTTCCAGGTGCCAGCAATGACATTTTTTTCTGTGCGAGTAAACTGCTAGCTATAATACTGTTTCTTAGTGGATCTGAGAATATATGTTAATTTATTTTTATATGATTTATATCTGGTTTCCGAGAATACTGGATGATAGAAATGCTTTAACAAATGATTTTTCTTGATACATGCGTCTGAGTCCTTTAGTAAACCACGGTTTTTTTAAACTTGTTTAACTAATTGTTAATAATTTAGGTCGTATAGTTGATACAGGACAATGTTTGTTGTACATTTGAGTAAAATTATGAAGAATGTTGTCATAAGCTATATTTGCATTTTCACCACCGATAACAGTATGCCAAGAATTTTGCATTAAGTCACACTTCAATGGATTGATGTTTGCTTCGCTAAAATGACGAACACACTTGTTAGAATGTTCGTTCACATTACGTTTTACAGTACAATGGCACAGAGCAAATACAGGAAGTTGATCACTGATGTCATTCATCAATAGACCTCTATCAATCTTGTTCTCAAGCTCAGAAGTAAACAAATGTGTCTATAAGGGTTGCAGGGTAGTAGTGATTATACTAGGTCTATTAATTAAAGGGCATAGACCAAGACTATACATAATATCTACAAATTGCTTGGTTCCACTACGACTATCACATTTAAGCAAATCTATATTGAAATCACCACAAGCATATATGGTTTTGGTACAACGTATACAACTAAACAACTGTTCAATATTGTCATTAAATAGTACCATGTTAGACCCAGAGCACCTATACACATAACTAGTGCAGTTTTGTGTCGGTTAATTTCACATTCAACAGTAACACATTCTAGTACGTTATCAACTATTAGTGACTTTGTTTCGCATAATTGCCCATTTAGCTTCTTGTTAACATAAATGTCCACACCTCCACCTTTTCTGTTGTCTCTAACAACATGAAAAACATTATAATCATGAAACGTATATAAAGAAGTCGAGTCCTTGCTCAGCCACGTTTCGCTTATTGCTATAATATAAAACTTTACATTAAGTAATTTAGGAAGATCTTGTATTTCACTAAAGCTCGTGCACAGAATTCTAGCATTAAAATGTACCAAAGACAGACCACCATCATAATTTATATTTAGCTCATGTTGAATTGTTGTTCTATATAATATTTAGAGACGTTGAGATATTGTTATAATTATTATTTTCAGGATCAAAATTTTTCTCAAAATGATACCTGCTGTGTTCAATATAATTTTAGGTTTCAAATATATTTTTCATATCATCACAATTTGGGAGTGGGTAATTTTCTGTCACGGTGTTAGTCATGTAAATGGTAGATAGTAGCTATTAAAATGAAGTAGAAACAGCAAAGCAATATGTTTGCCATAACAAAGTAATACATAATTTTGACCATTGTTATTAATAAGAACAAACACACAGTGTGCAACTGTAATATAGCAGATGGATAACATCAACAAAACAGCAGAGTCGTGCAGTTCAATTCGGTGGAAACAGACACCTAAGATAAAATCACGCAGTGTGCAACAGTAATATAGTAGATGCACAACATCAACGAAAACAACATAGTCGTAGACGTAGAATTCATTTCGCCGATGGAGTCAGACATCAAAGTCGCGGAAATCGTCCATGCACTTAACGAGTCGAATCTTAGCACTGTCCGCAGGACCGTTCGCTTTCACGAAGATCTTGCAGTTTCTCGTCCACGTTGACTGGATTTTGCCTTGCTTTCTCACCAGACGGGCGGTTTTCGCGAGGTTCGCTAGCTTTACCGTCAACTTTAATGTTATACTTGAGCAGAAGTAAAAGTACCTTATAAAAATCTACTTGAGTAAAAGTAAAACTACTTTCGAAAAGTACTTGAAGTAAAAGTAGAAGTAAAAATAGAACGGAAAGATGTTTATTCAGGCAAGTAACCAACAATAATTACTGCATCGGCGAACAAAAAAATAAAGACAGAGTGAAAATAATTACTGTTTAACTCCAACATATATGAATTATGTATATTAATAATGTTCTATAGAAAACTATATTTTATGTTATCTCAAATTCGACGGCGGGGCACGGAAATTTATTCCCGTATCTGCCACCACGAGCGCTAGCTACGACGACGGCCACGGTCGCTGCAACAACTGACCAAAAACGCCGTCGACGCCACAGTCATTGTGCAGGCCGCGCTATCTATATCAAGATGCTTATTAAGATGCCAGCCAACGTCAATGTGTATTATGTTTAAATGTCATACACTGTTGAAGGTTGAACTTAATACAATTCATATATGTTGCACAGTTTTAAAATAGATTACAGATTAAAAAGCCAAGGTGAACAGAACGATTATATATTATATATGGTACCGATCGCGTAATGAGACCTCAGCAACCGAACACGCAAATGAGTTGACAAATGCAGTGCTAAGGTTGACTAAAGATTTAAAAAACTATAATAAATACGCTCATAGTTGTCTTAACTTCGTCTTTCAATCAATACCAAAAACACAAATTTAGAACGCACATTTACCGTGCCGAATAACACTGCGATCGATTCACTGTTTCGTATGCGGTTGACGAATTCAAATTTTGGCGCACCAAGCAAATTTGCGCTTATCGCAGCAAAAAATAATATTTGCGCATACTGATCTTCCCTACTACGTTGCATTAAAACATACCAATCAGATAATTATGCAAGGCATAGCCTATGTATGAGTTTCAATTGCACTTTACAAATTGCCGAAGCCAGGCGAACCCGCCGAAAGCGCCTATTCGCGAAAGCCACGACTGGCAGAAGGGAAACGATTCGAATGATGTCGGCGCAAAGCAAACAATGCCTCGCATCACATTTACTGTTCCTAAAGACTTGACCATAGTCACATAGTTTACCATAGCTATCATTTCTTATCTTTAAATACGTTTAATGAAACGTTGTTGACGGACAGAACGCCAACAGGCGACGTAGTTCAGAAAAAATTTAACGAAAATATATCGCGAAGTAAAGGAAACTAACGAAGTAAAAAGTAACGTTAACTTAGTCTTAGATAAAAACTACTTCGGTAGAAGTAGTTAATATAAATTGTACTTCGTTACTTGAACAAACTACTCAAGTAGAGGAACAAAGTAGTTTTTATTTCGTTACATGACACCCATGACACGCACACACACTCACGCACGCACACACACAAACCTTCGTATCGAAGCAGAAAATGGCCATTCTTTTCTTTCCCCACTATCCGCACGGTGATGCTACTGCTGACTGAAGTGTAGACCAACTTTTGCCGCGTGATGCCGCCACACAACGTCTCTCTCAACTTCACTGCTTCCTCGTTGATGACGGCATACACCGTGCGCACGTTCATTTCTTCCATCGCTGCCCGACGTTTGGCCTTGCCGAAGTCCAGTAGGGTCAGCTGTGGTCATGAACATCAAGGGCATATTTATATATATAAAAAACGTACAGTGGAGGTTTCAGAAGATATCGCGCCGTGGGACCTTACTACAAATCGGAAAGTTAAAAAAGCTAAGATGATTGTCTTAGTAAATTACGCGATTTTTTTAGTATGAGCAAACGTAGGAGTTAGGCAAAATACGTGACGCTAAGTAATTGCGTAACTTTAAGTACGCTTCATGAAACCGGCCCCTGATGTGTAAGTAATGATTTGAGCTAATGCCCACCCTTCACGAAACAAAACTAAATTGTTAATATATTTTAGCATATGTTATGTTTATCTTTCAATTTCGTCTATAAATACGTACTTCGCCATTCAAGACATTTTGATATCAAAATTAGCTATGTAATCTTGTAATTAGAGCGTAATTATTATATTGACGATTATGTTCTTGGGCGGCGGTTATGAAAAATAAGGGCTAGGCTTAATATTTTGTTTGTGTATGCCACATGTTACATAATTTCTTAGAAAATGTTGTGTTGTTTTATTTGGAAATGAATTTGGAAATTTTTCGGTCTTAAAGTAGTTGTCATGTACCACGTACGTAAGTAATTGTCTTGAACTATTGTACACCTTCGGTCACGAAACCTAACTAAAATGTTAATATAATTTGGTATGTTTTATGCTTACATTTCAATTCTATATATTGTATTGATTTAAAATTTGTTAGACTACGTACTTCATTTTTCCGCACATGCTGACACAAAATGTTTTCATGTAGCCCTATAAATATAGATTGTGTACATGTTGAAAAACCTTCAAAAAGCCCTGCCTCCATTTTCACAAAATAGCTCACTACGCAATAAAAAATCACAATAGAAAGTGTCATCCGGGCTGGTTATGACCGGCAAAGGTAATAGATAAATCCTGGCATGGATAACAGCTTGTAACATTTAGGTACCCCTAAAGTGTTTTTAGAGTCCTTTTGAGATTTTGTTCCTAGACTGGCAGTATCATTCAATCCCAAGTGGAAATACAGCATGTCACATTTACAGTGCTGTATCTGATGAATGGGATGTGGAATTAAATTCAATTTACTGGTGACACCTAGTGAATATAGCATACCACCAGAGGAGGAAAAGTGTGAAAGACAGATATTATGCACCACCTGCATTCGTCCCGGGTAATCGTAAGCCACTGGAGGGCGCTGCGAAAATAACGTCACAAAAGCGTCACACGCGCATTGGAGTGTCACATCTCCCTATTTCTAATATCTCTGATTTCACTATGACGGGTAAACCGGTGCAGTTTCCCAGTTTAAGAAATACTATTAGCGTTTTCAGACTTGATAATGGATCAGCATTGTTTTCAAAAAGAAGGGTACAAACTTTTAACATTTAAAATATAATAGTTACCTGTTAAGTTATCGCTTATTATTATTATGTTTAATGAATATCGATTGGAAAGCGTTATCATTACATTAATAGAGATTAATAGATGATCGTTGATAATCCTACATTTTACACTCTTTGGGGAAATTAACATTTTATTCAATTTTTTATGAAACGTATTTTTATTTAAAAAGTAGAGTATTCATGTTATCCTGTCAATAACTATTTGTGCTTACGTTAAACTAAAACGCTCCATTCACATTTCAAAAAAATATCACATAAACAGCTGTCTGCTCGCATCAGGTAAATTATTGGTTGAGCAATCATCCAATCTTAAACCGCGTTACATTCCCGCAGCCAATCAGATCGCGCCTTACCCTGATGGTCTGGCCGGGAAGCACGGAGATAAGCCAGGGACTGTCGAGTGATCCACAGCTAGTGCGCTCGGCCACGTAACTCGACAAGTAACCGGAACTCGCTCGCAGCTCCAGCAGCCCCGCCTGGCGGCACTGGTTCTTCGCCAGGTTCGCCACTGTAATGACAACGCGCACATGTGCTCACACGAACGTTGGCAATAATAATATTATTTTTACATGTGTCTTGTATAGCTCCAAACCCACGGCTGTTCACACCACTTTACAGAGTAAGTTTAAACATGTACATTGTAGAAAACAATGATTGTAACATGATCGATAACATGTATATTATGCTGCGTTCCAATCAACTCATGTATACCGAGAATACGACTTCATAACCCCTACTTGACCCAGTTGCATAAATTTGCAAGTGGTAAGCTGGAGGAGACCGTGAACTTTCCAGTTCGCCAAGTCGTGTTTACGATATAAACGACCCCATTGGAACGTAGCATTAGTACGCTACTTATGGGGCATTATATGTGTATTTCCTGCCTGTTGTCGACGTCCGGTCGCTTTTATGGACCAGTGGTCTCTGGTCTACCAATTGGCGGCGCATTTCACGTAAACACAACGATACTTATCACGGATTATTTACTTACAATATTACGTAATAGCTAGTTATATATAATATGCTACTTGTTATCTTTAGTTTAACTCCGCACTGAATAACACAATTTCCAATATGAAATGTCACTGGCAACATTCAGTTGATACACGGTATACTAATACACGCAGCTCGTCTACCTATATGGTACCCACACGTATGTCACACACATGCATGTTACACATTCATGCGTTATACACGCGAACACACATACACGTTACACACTCGTTCCCAGTACAAACTTGTGTACGTCATATACACGAACAGACGTACATAGTACAATCTCGTACGTCATATATGCAAACACACATACCCGGTACACACTCGTACGCCACCTCCAGATAACTCCGGAAGTCAGGCGGACACGGTTGCACTGTTTCGGGAACGAGGCTGGTGACTCTGACGTCACATCCAGGACGTCCTGAGCACGCGTCGTCCAGATAGATGAGAACATCGCCCGAACAACCGATGACACCGTACGCGGTCGTTATACAGCGACTCTCTTTCATACGACCGTAGCGTGCCCTTCGTACAACGACCATTTCGTCATTCGCACACTCCGCCTTGAACGACTCTCGCTCACAAACCTCCTGCAGCGCTGTGGAACACAAGACACGAATCGTAGAATACGACGGACAGCTTTTACATTTCTGATAGCGTGCCATTGTATTACGGTACGTAGTCAATTCTTAGACGCACGCGCGTGCACATGATTATGGGCCTGGGAGAGAAAGAGGAAGTGGTGTGGGTTGGACACGAGAGAGGGAGAAGGGGTGGGGAGAGAGGGGGAGTTGAACATCAGGTTAGATGGCAATGAGATCAAGCAAGTGGATAGCGTTTTGTACCTTGGTGGAATAGTTATTGAGATGTAGAGATGCGATGTCTGATACTAATGGGAGCGAATGCGTAGCGAAAGGCAGAGAGAGTCAAGATGGACAGACAATTTAACAATTACTGACAGAGTAACAACAACCGAAGCTGCAAGTTTACGAGAACAATTGGGTTACAAGAGAATCACAAGAAGAAAGATGTTGGACAGAAGAAGAATGAATGACCCGAGTGGAGAGATGGGGATACTGTGCCGTTGACGGGAAGATTGGAAGAAGCTGAATGGCGTAGAATTGGTGCATGCAGACTACGGAAGCGAGCAGAGCATAGTCGCTTGGGCGCTTGGTGAACTCTTCACGTTAACACGAGTAGGCTCATGTTTCCGTGTTTACGTTGTCGACCTTCTTTGCTCTCTCAAAAGCCACGTGACCGACAAATGTAAGGGGTTAAAGTTGACGGCATGGCAGTTGGCTTTGGCAAATTCCCTGATGTAAGACCAACGCCAATTTATTTCAACCGTGTAAACAAATGTACGCATTTATATTATCATTATTATTATTATTTCCTATATATTATTTACACACTCCATATTTGGACACCAACGAACCAGATTCATTATGAGTTAAACCAGATGACGAGTTTAACATAAGCGTCGATGAACGCACACGTACGAGAGATGGATATAGCACTGCCAGGCGATGGATAACGGCATACGAGATGTGCTTCGCTAGAAAGCGTCTATGCTGGAAAGGAAACGGCGGCAGTGATTTATGCGCCTGGGGCGTACCTTTTTTAATCTGATGTTATTATTTAATTACACGAGATGATTAACTAGCGTCGATGCCGCGAGATGTGTGCCTGGTGCGACGAGGCGCGTGGGTCGTAGTAATATAATCAGTGATCATTTAACGACAGACCATCAAACACTATGAGTAATGATAATTGATACAACGATTCAGATAAAAGGGCACAGGTATGGCTTGAAAACAAAGTGAAGATACATGTACGTAACTATAGCTAACATTGAGTTCGGCCGGTAAAATAGTGATATATGTTGCGAGTGGTTAAGGTTAATTTTTGTTATTCTCTTATTGGTACAGAAAAAGTAGTGAACGTAAAATCAGTTGTTATTATATACATTCTGTATCAATGTTATGTGTGTGCAAACTGTGTTATTCTAATGATCCTACTCCATATTCTATTTTGCTTTCTGTGGAGTCTTATATAGCCAGCAATCACCATCATTAGGCGGTCTCTCGGAACAAGAGTGACGCCCGCCAGATAGTGGGTCCTGGGATGACTCAGGAGCCCCAATCTCGATTCTCAGATCTTGTTGCAGTGTGGGCAGGAGGTTCCGAGTGGACGGAAGACGTGTATGTGTCCAGACATCTCCCTCTCTTTTCTCACAGCCGCTTGTCTGCCTCTTGAGGTTGGCGGTCGGTCTCAAATTGGGTCGTTACCTGGTGGATGCTGCGGCGCCGAAGTAGACGTTCCGCAGCCATGTCCTCCAAACTGATGATGTTGATCTAGCATTTCTTCATGTACCATTTGACAGTGTCTTTAAAACGTTTTCTCTGACCATCACATGTTCCCGAACCATGCGTTAGCTGTTCGCACACAGCACTTGTTGGGTGAGGCGGCCGTCTGGCATTCTGACACAGTAGACAGTCCAGTGGAGCTGATTCTGCATGATCATGTCTCGATACCGGTTGTCTTTCTTTCATCGAGGATGGTGGCGATGGTATGATGGTCTTCCCACCGAATGCAGAGCATCTTCCTAATGTATCATTGGTGCAATTTCTCCAGGTTCTTCAGGTGGCAACACTACGTGACCCAAACCTCGCTCCCGTAGAGTAGAGTGGTAATCCAAAAATCTTCGTAAACCATCACTTTAATCTCCTAAATGTGTGGTCATCAAAGATTCGATGGTGCAATTTACTGAAGGCATGGTGGCACAGCAGATACGATGCACATACCTGGTATGTTCTGTTTCGATGGTGGCCTTCTAGGACAGGTGACTCACTAAATACCGGAAATGTTCAACAACTTCCTCCAGATACTTTGATTTCGAGAGATCCTTCATTGTTACCTGGAGTTGGGTTGGTGGATAACCTTGGTTTTTCTTATGTTCATGGACATTCCTAGAAGTTGGTATGCTTCCGTAAAGAGGTTTTGGCTAGATTGAAGCTCTTCTGCATAGTGGGCAACGATTGTACAGTCATAAGCTTTATCACTTTTGGCTTGGCCTTGAGACGTCTCAAGTTGAATAGCCTCCATTCGAGTCGAGATTCAAATTCAACACCATGAAAAAGACGGTCCCGAACGTGAAAAGGATAGCACATTGGAAGACAGTGAAGAGGGTCGGTGCGATAACACATCCTTGCTTGGCCTTTGTGCGAATAATAAAAGGCTCCGTTTCAATGCCATTGAAGAGGACGCAAGCATTATTGTTAGGTAAATAATGCAAAGTAATACAAATAGAAATATATCAACGCAACATTATAGAGTGAGGGTGACGGGTGACGGGTGAGAGTGCGACAGAGAGAGAGAGAGAGAGATTTAACAAGATTTAACAAGATTGCCACCCAGAGAATTAACTCTAGGTGGCAGGTGGACAAGGAAGCCCTTTGGCTTATCGAGAGTCCGACCCTTTTATCTATGTGTATCCCGCCCGTCTGAGGTATGTGTCGATTTTATTTTTAAACATATTCACGCTACTAGCACCCACACAATCAGCAGGTAATCTGTTCCATTCATTTACAGTCCTTTGTGAAAATGAAAACTTTCTTATATCCAATCTACTCTGCTCCTTTGCCAATGTAAGTTCATGTCCTCTAGTCCTTCTATCTTTCTTAACTGAGAAAAAAATATTTCTATCAATATTTTCATAACCCTTCAATATTTTAAACACTTCTATCTGATCTCCTCTCAATCTCCTGGTCTCTAGTGTTGTTAAACCGCATTTTTTAGGCGTATTTCGTAACTAAGATCCCTCAGTTTTGGTATCATTTTAGTTGCTCTCCTCTGCACTCTTTCTAGCATATCTATGTCCTTCCTGCGATATGGCCTCCACGCTTGAATACAATATTCTAAATGAGGCCTAACTATTGTTTTGTACAGCGGTATTATTAGCTCTTTTTCCTTATACGTTATGTTTCGCCTAATTAATCCAAGGATTTGATTTCCCTTTGAAGCTGCAATTCCGCACTGCTCTGAAACCTTCATATCAGCACTAATGGTTAACCCTAAGTCCTTTTCTTTTACAGTAGTACTTAGTACAGTACCCCCATTGTATATTCTACCTCTTCGTTCCCATGTCCTGTGTGGAGGCATTTACATTTCCCAAAATTGAACAGCATTTGTCACTTTTCAGACCATTTGATCAACCTGTCAAGATCATCTTGTAAATGCTGTCTATCTCCATCACTTTTAATCCTTCTAAACACTTTTGTATCATCCGCAAATTTCAACACCTTGCTTATTATTTCATCATCCAAATCGTTGATATATATTAAGAATAATATAGGACCTAATACTGATCCCTGTGGTACCCCACTCAATACTGATTTCCAGTTTGAAGCCTCCCCATCAACTACTACACGTTGTCTTCTGTCAATCAACCATTGTTCTATCCAGTTTATTATACCATTTCCTATGCCATGGGCCTTTAGTTTAAGCAGTAATCTTTGATGTGGTACTTTGTCGAAAGCTTTTTGAAAATCTAAGTAGACGATATCTACTGGTGATCCCTCATCTACCCACTTAGTGATGTCTTCCAAAAAACATAACATATTTGTTAAGCATGACCTCGCTTTTAAAAACCATGTTGAGATGGGTTTATCAAGTTTTGTTTAACAAGAAAATCCACCATGTGATCTTTAATTAGTCTTTCTAATAATCTACAAATCACTGATGTTAAACTCACTGGTCTATAGTTCTCTGACTTGTTTCTCGAACCTTTTTTGAATAACGGTATAATGTTTGCTTCTTTCCATTCTCTAAAGGAACCACTCCCTCTTCTAATGACAAATTGAAAACTGTTGCAAGCGGTATGCTAGTTTGTTCTACAATTTCCAATAGTAGTTTGGGTGGAATC
>CM034531.1:85771497-85778997 GCA_020002185.1 Paraescarpia echinospica
TGTTCGCTGTGGTCACGTGAAACTGCTACTTGACGTCTGACTGGGTATCTGTAAGACAGATCGAGAGTGTCATATATTGTGACATACATATTTACACACGCGCACGAATGCGCCTGTGCACAAGAACACACATACACACACCTTCACACAGAAAAACACACACTTATACACGCACGCACGCACGCACGCACGCACGCACGCACGCACGCACGCACGCACGCACGCACGCACGCACGCACGCACGCACGCACGCACGCACGCACGCACGCACGCACGCACGCACGCACGCACACACGCGCGCGCGCGCGCGCGCACACACACACACACAGTTACTGCTAATGTTATTTCAAACATCGAAGCGAGCAACATTTGCAAGTTTTTATATAGCCCCATTTTCCATTGGTTAATAATGCAGGTGGGCCAACGTTGAAACTCAGCCATGGTGATAACAATGTCACCACTGGGTAACGAGCCCGGTTTATGCTAGGTTCCCTTTCGTCTCTGTGTCATTACGACGCGTTGTTCTTTATTTAGTATCCGGCCGGTGTGGTTGTTTTAATGGAGCTGTGGTTGGCCGTCAGATGGGTCCTGTCTATTCACAACATTAACATCGGTTTACGGCGATGACCCAGCTGCGGCTCGCTGATGAGATCGGCGCAAATGCTACAGTGTCTGTATTAAGCCCGATCCTGATTACGTTTCTGTTATGATGCTTCGACAAACATGCGTCATTTAATGTTGAAGTCATTGTGCGTGTGTGTGTGTGCGTGTGCGTGTGCGTGTGCGTGTGCGTGTGCGTGTGCGTGTGCGTGTGAGTGAGTGTGTGTGTGTGTGTGTGTGTGTGTGTGTGTGTGTGTGTGTGTGTGTGTGTGTGTGTGTGTGTGTGTGTGTGTGTGTGTGTGTGTGTGTGTGTATGTGAATGTATATGTGTGCGCTGTGGAACTCACTTACACAGGAAGCAGTTACAGCGTCTACGGCAGAGTTATTCCTGAGAGCCGCTCTGCACATGAACTGCACGTTTTTATTTATTTATAATTATTTGTTAAATTATTTTATTAACTTATTTGTTTATTGTTTTAACCCACAATAACATTTCAAAACTGCAGAATAGTAAGGTATCACATTTTAGCAGTACATTCTAGAAGACTTGAATATGAGAGTGCCTGTACGTACCTTCGTGCATGCGTGTGTGCGTGCTTTTATAGTTTTACAGCTAAGTATCGCTGTGCACGTGCGCGTTGAGTGTGTAGTAACACACAGCGCGTCTCCCTTTATCTGTGTACGTTTGTCCGTAAACGTGTGCGAACATGAATATTGTCGTGCAAATTAAATTCAGTCATGTGCATGGCTATGACAATGCACGCACTTGTGTCTAGTGATTGTGCATGCATGGTCGTGCAATCGAGCACGACAGACTACGTTTGAATATTCTACGCCGCGTTAGTTAAGCGTACCTATATACACTTGTATATACACTCGACGAAATAGCCTCATCTATAAGACAGCGCCAGCACTGATGGCTTCGTAAACCAGAAGGGAACGACGACAGCGACTCATTACCGACAGCAGACAACGGCCAGCACACGTCACAAAGGCAAACCTCACATTACTGACATTGTAGCCAGTTACATTGCACACATTTGCGTGTTCCCGCACGTTATACACACGCACGCACGCTTGTCGAGTCATATGTCTATTACGTGACGCTTTGTAAGCTAGCTAGTCCAGGCAAGTTTAGTAAAAAGGTCGGCACAAATGTCAGGTATTTCGTTATATTTTTTCGTTGAAATTTTGACCCACTGTTTTTTTTAACGAAAACGGCAAAGTTGTTTCAATGGAGGCAGTCTGTTCCCCTAACCAGAATAAGCCAGAGTAGTAATTTGTAACACGAAATCTGCCGTGTTGAACATAGCAAAATGGGAAATTCTGCATATCGTAATAACTACGTTCCTTAGAACCACTCTTGTTTTCAAAATATATGTTTTAGAGGTCAGTGTTTTCAAGTATTTTATCTTTAACCTCCTCCAACATTCAAATCTATCATTTTAAAATATGGTTGTTGTCAAAATCAATTTCACCATATTTTAACAACTATGTCACAGAGAACAACACTTCTATGCCATTGCGTAGGTGTTCGCTCAGCGATTTCAAATATATGAAATACGACCTTCGCCGACATTCATATATACTTCATTTCCAAAGAATTCACCTATCAAAGCCGGCATTTAGGTAATCTGTCTGACTGCAATGACATTTGCATGGTCGTATATATATATATATATGTATATATATATATACATATCCCATATTGCAGCACTTCCTTGTGTGTTCCAAAGGTACTGTTGTCAATGGTCGCGTCTTCGTCGTCTGACATTCTGCTCTCTGTTGTTTGGATTGGGCCATCTAGGAGATTCATTCCGTGTTTTCACAGGTACAAATGCCACATTTTTACTAAATATGGACTCATACTTGCGTACTCGATGAAGTCGCGTTGCGGCATTCACTGCAAATTGGTAACGAATCCATTTGCCGTTCCTGACAAACGGCACAGTATAATATTTACCAGCATAATGAGTATTCATTCGCTTCAAGAAATCGACAAACCATGGATTACGATTCACTTCTGTAGGCAAATGTCACGACGTCTGCTGCTTTTATGTAATCCTTCGCTCATCGGCGTTCAGCCTGTATCAGACGGTAATCGCAAGATCGACTGTCGTAGGTTGATCAAGAAATTATTGCATACGTAGCCACGGCATTAATAAACTGTTCTGGTCTCATCTGTTGGTTCATGGTACTATGTATATGGGCCTCTTCAAGAACCATTTGCCGCTGGGTTGCCTCACATCTCGCTCACATCTGGCAGTCGTCGTGTCCGCGGGCCATGTCAACGTCAAAGAGACTTGTAGAGACAGAACCAGATGCTGCAGCTTGGAAACACTTCAACGCGCACGCATGCAATATGTCTTATGTTCCATCTGTCAGCCATACGTGTTAGTCTGGTAGTGTTTACATAAATCACCATAAACATATTTTGTCTTAGCATAATAATTGGTTGTTACGAGTTCGCGTACTTGACACTTAACATTACACGTTCTATGTACACTGTGTACAATCATTATCAAAGTGCACTATGGGTAAACTATCGGTGTAAGTACTAGTTAACATACTTCTTCGTTTAGGATACCCTTAATACCGTATGTTTATTATTGTTTAGACATAGATAAAATGGTAGTTACCGAAAAACTAGCCTTTATCTGCGATAAAACAAATTAGAGAATATTCTACTAGGTTACAAAAGAAAACGCACATACATATACATATTAGCACACGAATACAGGAATATACACATTCCGGAAACATACATAAACACACAAATATAAACACAATCGTGCACTCACGCACGCACGCACGCACACAGACACACACACACACACACACACACACACACACACACACACACACATACACACACTCACACAGAGTCGCGATAATTTCCTATCAAGAAAGTTGTTGCGAAAGTCAAATTTGTCCGGCAAGCGTTTTGCCGGTTTGCAGTTAAATTGTGTGTAACATCTAATGCAAATGCACATACCTGGCCTACATACTGGTTTACTCGACTACCTCATTTCGGTTGTGGCGGTTCACTCCGCGATTGTTATAATCGAAAGATGTTGAAACGTGTCCTCGGTTTCCCATGCACCGGGTCATAAAAATCGTTTCCTCGGTTATACGGCAGCGTCTTTTATCGTATAATATATTTTTATTTTTCATCCGATAATCAAAAACTTATATGTGCTTGAAAAATGGTCAATGGGATGTTTTATCAGAAATGTTCAACTTTGCTATCTATTTTACCTAATTGCACCTACTGTATAAATTATCGATTATCATGGTGGAAATGTCGAAGCTTAGATAACGAAGTGCTATTGACCACATAAGTGTAACGCTTTTTAACGCGTTCCTTAAATTTAGCGACGCATTCTATTTAAAGTCAGATTTTCCTTAAAAGCTCATGAAAACGGTCCCCCGGTATGAGTGAATGAATGTGCATCATTTCACGTGTGCGTGACATGTGTGTTTACTTTCGTTCAACTGGTATTTTTATATTGTTCATTTGTGTAATTCCTAAAGCAGTATGTGCAAATGCATTCCTGAGTTTGTACACACTGTCTTGCGGTCAATGTCTCACGGTTTGCAATCAGTGCCATGAAACTCTATATCTCGCTTGTCTTAGGCCGGAGCGCGAACCAAGTTGGGCAGAGACGCGTCGGGAATTTAGGACATAACCATTTCGTGTTCTGCTTTCAATGCAAGACTGTAGAGACATTCAAAGACACATTTCTTCTCAGAAAAGGATCTGCGAAACACGTTAACGAAGGTTGGTCTATTGATATCACGATGTCTGCAGCCGGTTTCAGTTTTATATATCCCGTCCACCCGGAATATCAATCAACTGTCTGGCGTTTGTTCAAGCGGAACATCTATACGCATAGTTGTTAGCCAGAGCAGTCCTATATTATGTTTATGATTGAGGTCTACTGCGGTTTTAAATATGTTAAGCATTACTATTAAATGGCAGAACTCATTATCAAATGGTGGATGTAGAGTCACACTTCAATTGTACGTTGTCAATCGAGCAAAGTAAAGTTAGCTTACATGTTCTCCGTACATTTAGTAGTACATCATCGAACAAAAAGAGAACGATGGTCCGTGTTTATTCCTTGGCATACCTCGTTAATGAAGACTGCGCCTGCCATTACGATGTACGACACGGAGCCGCCGTAAGAGATCAAGTAAGACACCGCATGACAGAATACACCGAACAAAAAGAAACACCGGGCTTAGAGTCGGCTTACCTTCCGTAAACTCAGTCGTCGTTGTCTCTTTACGTGCGATTTCCGAACGCGACGCAGAAGACGTGACGCCGATTAATCTTGCGTAAACCCAGACGCTGCGTCTCCACCGAGAACGCTCCCGTTTTGATGTAAGGGCGATAGTACAGTGCGTCCGACTACCCCCTGCCCGGGTGTAGATATGAAGACTGAACGTTGCAGTTCTTTACCGATTCAAAAGCCGCTGATTCCGACATTGACGTCCATCCCAGGTGTACTGAGTTGAGTTCGCAAGCGAACGCCCCGACTAAAAACCCTTGATGGTTCGCAGCTGTCGCTGTCCGACCGACACACTCGCGGACTGGCTGTTCAAGAATCACAGCGCATCCGTGTTGATGACACTTAACAAGGCCCATCGAGGTGATATTACGTCCACAGTTTGGTGATATTTCACAACAACTCACATGGTGTCGAACAGCTCTCGCGCACACTCCTTCGCATAATAGCAATTTGCGTTCTCTTCTGTTCCGGCGATCAACGTGCGACTTGCGAGAAATCAATGATACGCGTGCCAGTCCGCTGTGCTCATTAAAACGACGGTGATATGATCGCTGTTCGATGATTAGTGTGTTAATAATGACGTTCACACAGCGCCAAACATCGTCGTAATGACTGATCTTACACCGTCGCTGCGCTCGCGCTCAATGGCTCGCGTCGTTCCGTGAAAACGTATCTTGGCCGGGCTGCGACCGACGATCTGCCGCACAACTCAACGCGTCGAGGGACTCGGCAGCCAATGGCTTGTTGATTGTCGGCGTCGCGCTCTCTTATTCCGCTGATGTCCACGCGGAATACTTCCTGCCGCTAAACCAGTCGTGACGTGTACGCTAAGCTATGACGTCCGCGTGGAATTCTGCCTTCTGTTATCCACTTCGGGGCGTGCGAGTCATTATCTTGCGTTATTGACAAATTGTATTTTCTGTCAAATTAATCGCGATGTGCCAATGATAATATATGATGTCCACGTGGAAATCAGACGTCTGTTGAACCACGCTTCTTTTGTGTAGCTCTATGCTATAGCGTCCACATCGAATGAAGTTGCCTATCAAACTATTCAGGTATGTTATGCTACGAGGTTCCAGTCTTATTATTAATAACAATAACAACTATAATTATTATTATAACTATTATTATTATTAAAATATATATATAATTAGTTAGCATTATGCCTGTATTAAACGACATGTTCACAATAACGTCAATAAAGAGTTAGACTTATCCTAACTTTTTGTTCCTGTGTACGTTATTTGCTGACAATCACATTGAACGACGGACATCGTCATGGCGATGTACGGCAACTTTCAAACGGGCCTCGCATCAGACGCCTCATACTAGCTAGTCACCGCTGTTAGCGCCACACAGTAGCACCAGTGTCAATATCAACTTACGGACACCCACTCATGGCAAGAAAACTGTTCTACGAACAACTGGCTGACCTTCCTTCGTTAATGAGAACAATCGGCCTCTTATTGAAACGGTTCGTCACTGCTTCAGCCGCGGCTGGTCAATGACGTTGATGATGATGATGATGATGATGACGACGACGATGTACAGAAGAAGATGATGATAATGATGATGACGATGATAATGCTGCTGCTGATGATTATGAAAATGCTGATGGTGGTGGTGGTGATGATGACGATGTCATGCATGTGACTAAACTATTTTGGTTAATACAAGAAACACCAAATCGCCCATAACGGGGTCGACCTTATATGTGGCGTGCGAAACGATGAAGACAGCATAGCACGTACAGAATGTACCAACTGTGCCTACGTTGATATGAGTGCGATATGTAATATTTTAGTGTCGACGCAAATGTATAGTGTAATTTACACCAGTTTATTTGTTTGTAATATATGTTGAATAACCGCACGTGGAAGGCAGCAGAAGCAGAGGAAGACTTAGTAGACAATGGGAGAAGAACATAGAGGAATGGATGGGAGCAGACGTCTGGCGCGTGGGGAGACTGGCAAATGAAAGAGCTGTCTATAGACAATCCATCAAGGCTGCAACGTCAGGAAATTGACACCCAACCAAACCGCAAGTCAAAAGTCGACATATCGAGTTTATTTTTATTTAGCGTCACATGACTAGAGACGCAAGGAGAACATTGTCATCGTGCATTCAAGTGATACGGTGTGAACTATATATATTCTATGATATTGGCCGTCCAAATGCGTGGTCATAAATCACAACGTTGAAATTTAAAGTTAATATTATATGCCTGTATGTTTGGTTTGGGTGTTTCGCTCCTACCGTCATGCGTGCATTGTAAGCACCGTCGACGTTCATAAATACATGACGATCAAAATATAATACATATAATGTGATTTAGTAAAACACATTTAAGCGGTTAAGAGGTTAGAGTGTACAGTTTAAACTATGATACTACAGTAAGCAGTCAACAGAACGTGCGCGACAAGGTTGCACTATTAGACGACAAACATCAGAGAGACTTTTAGTGGCAGAACACTTAATGACCAGCGAATTTAACATTACGTGATTTTTATATTAATAGAAAGTTAATTAAAGACGACATGGGGAACTTCCTCGTTATGCATAAATCAATAAACTCATTTCAACATGGATTTCTAAACTTATT
>CM034531.1:85781497-85808997 GCA_020002185.1 Paraescarpia echinospica
CACACTCGGCAGCCGCGTGTCTGTCTGCGAGCACCGCGAACAGAATCGTCTCCTCTTCCGCGAATTAAAAGATCCACTGTTATCCGAGTCCGACACGAACCGTGTCAAAGCAAACCTCCAACACTGTCGTGTGTCTAAGAATATATCAGCAAATACCAGACTTTGCGAACGTATACTCTGTTTCTTGTAATAACTTTGAACTACAACTTGTGCATTTAACAACAGTTGTGTAGTATGATGTCGTAATGGGGATAATTGTGTCAGTTTAGCTAATTATTTCCAGACAACGTGCACGCGCGTTAAATGCGTAGTTTATTTTTCAAACTAGTTCAAACTAACTGATCAAAATAGGTCGCGGAGGATAAGTAATGAGCCATACATGCTGATCTAGCGCATACCTGCTATCCGAAACGGACATGTGTCCATGAGTTGTTTACCCACAACACATTAACCGTCTGAACTGTTGTGACTCATGTTTATCACTCACAAAAACACAACACCAACCCTAACGCAATATCCAATAAATGTGTTGCTCTCACCGTAGGTTCGCCGGTGATATCCCAGACATATGTCCATAAACCGATCTCTTAATGGATCATGCAGCTGCGCATGTATGACCCCTGGAATCAGCTCGCTGGCAGCCAATTAGCCATCTGAAACGAGATAAAAACTAAAAGCGCGTGCATTAGGAAACATAAATCGATGAATGATGCGAGTTGCGGCGGGGGGAAGCGTTGGAAGGTGACGGCACCACCGGCGTCATCCTTCGTGGCGCCACCTCGGGTCGGGATGTGCCCGGCGAGCGGCTGCTTCGAGGATGTGATTTGTGTTTGCCAGACGCTTTACAGGCGCCTGTAATTGAGCGGGTCGACGGAAGTGCAAACGGATTTATTTCTACCTTGGATACTTGCCTTTTCACGTGTCTGTGTATCGAGACAACGCATCGAACAAAAATGACCAACAACTATCTTCTTATCTAATCCAGGCACAATCTGAACACTTTCGACCAATTATATTTATTTGTACCGAATTGAGGTCTGTTCTTGTGTGTATCGTATGAGGCATTTCCGAAAAGGAATCATATGTGAAACGTTTCTTCTCCCAAAACCCAAAAGGAGAGTCTGTATACTTACAACACTCGGTGTTCACCCGTTCACCAATGTAAGTGTCGTTGACGCCGTCAGTTGTGTTGTAAATCGACCAAGGTTAGCGGCGTCAGGCCCGGCAATCAGTGGAACAGAGACGGCGTTGGAGACGCCAAACGTTGAGAGTTAATTAAGGGAGATTAGGACATGTCCTTGAAAAATCGATATTAGACTCGCAAGAAAATCAGACGAGTCAATGTGAGTTTAATTCACTCAATTCTTTTTCAATTACATTTACTGGGATTCAGGGAAAACGCTACAACGTCGCTAAAGTAAAAACATTCCCATCTTCCCCGCATTACACGTTTCTGTCTCACGACAACCGGATATCGACCAACGGGAAGTTAACACGTTTGCAGGATAACAGATCCAAAGTACACATCATAGTCTCCCGTCGCATCCGGATATTTTATCACAAACCTGTCCAGTCTTTGTCCAGTCGGCGAGTAAAATAAACCGTATGAAAAGTGTTCGACGAGACAACAACATTCAACAACAAATCACTCAGCTTTTGATCAACTGGGCTCACTTGGAGTTCTAGTTTCACTCTCCCCACGCACGCACGCCCCTGGGATCCGCAAAAATAATCCAACTAAACACTTATTAACGTTCGTTCAATCAAAGCGGGGTTGCGTACGCTCCGATCCCATATACATGCGTCTGCTCTTCTCACAGTTGCAGCTGCTGGGTTTCTAACGGACACACCGTGGACACATGTTGAACATCTGGTGGGTATAATCATACACATCTGGATACCGTTTTAGTACAATTCGTTTGATCTCATAGGTACGATTTCGCTCACGAAATCAATACTTTTTCTTAAAATTATGAAGGAAACGGGCAACGCGTTACGCTAATAATACATAATAAATATTTTAAAGATGATACTTAACAATTACGAAATATATTTGTAGGCAAATGCAACTCTCGGTGGCTTTCTCGCGGTTGACGTTATTGGCGCTCTCTGAGAGTTTTTCGAATTATATGAAATTATTAATCTATTATAGCGCCTCTGAATTGACTATTGTGTAGACTTATGGCGCTCTACAAGTTGATTGATGATTATTATTATTATATATTATTATATTATATTATTATATATATAACAATCAAATTTCTTCCGGTGATCACGGAAAAAAATTTTGCGTAATGGCATCGTATAAGAGAAACTATTACTCTTTACTGGTAAGATAGGCTCGGGTTTATGAACAGGGAAAGGCATTAGAAAACGATCGCCAAAGGTAATCACGGTTTCTGCTTCATGATCGATTGACTTTATGCACTCTTTATCTACGGGTAACGGGCCCAGCTGGACGGGTCTGTCAACACGTGCTTGTACTAAGTCCCCACAGACCAAGGCCGCGCGCACATTAAACCAACCTCGTGGGTATACACTGTTATAAACGGTGGCCAACACGGCGCGCACAGGGGTCTGAATGTCTTCACAGGAGGAATGGCCGCAACATCGCAAATACCCGCATTCACGCAGCTACTAGACACAGCTGCCATCATAAACTGACCTCAACGCCTATCTTTCCTTGAATAGTGCAGATCTTTCTATAAATCAACACGAAACCGACGCAGTGGTATCACGTGACCACAATGATCATGTGATTGCAATTCCGTGTGTAATGCCAGAAAGTCGTGTCGCCATCAACTTTGTTCACGAGGAGAAGTTTACTATTTCGTAACTGGTCGTAAAAATATAGCAGTCTTTGACACCGTGGTCTCATACAGCCGTACGTGAGACTGCCACGTCGGCGAGCTCTTTACGTATGTCCCCGCGGCTTGACGGTTTCCTCCACGTGGTCCACTGACAGCTCAAGGAGGTGAATCTGCGTATACGTTGGTGGGGTGTGTTTTGCAGCTTGTCACTTTGGTTTGTTTGCGCTACAGGCCTACGCCGTATTCCAGGGAAATTATCATCGACTATCCCGACAGGTTACCCAAGCAAAGCAGGACGTGTACGGTGTCGGGGCATCGCAAGCATCACGATGTGATATGATATCGTCATTGTCTCCGTCACCGTTGTTGTTGTTGTTGTTGTTGTTAAGGCGACATCATTCTTGCAGGTAACGTCGTCACAGCTTAATCGCATTTGTGCATCTTCACGCTTTCGGTAAGTCGCGAGTGTTCCCCGTTGGCCGGCATGACTACGGTATTGGCGTGCCAATGGACCAGACTTCTGCGTTCAGCCGTATTGACCGGCTGGCTGAAGAAAGCCATTAGCGACAAAGGTCGAGTATCACCGCTCCGAGTTGCGAGCAGGAATCAATTAACTAGCCGGTACTCGACATGGCGACCGCCCTACGCGTGTGTAGTCGCCCGGAAGCGAAGAACAGTTGTGTGTTATGTGACTAATGACAGCATTGTCGGTGGCAACTAAAGGGCTCAAAGCCCGCCAAGACGTAGGCTCGTACTAGTAGACAGAGCCGGAACGCTCAAGTATGTATATGGGCTTTGTTGATAACACACTTCCTATTAACTGGTGATATGGATAGTTGGAATATATAGCAATATCCGTGACAGAGACTACCATAAGAATAGGAACTGCCGCGAGTGCATTTAAAAGTATATATCTATAAGGCGAGATAGCAACATATCAATGACAACATCACAGTATCTTCTGCAGACACGTGTAACAGCAGTGATTGTGACCTATATGCGCAACATATCAATGATAACAACACTGCATCTACTGCAGACACATGTAACAGCAGTGGTTGTGACTTATATGCGCAGCATATCAATGACAACAACACAGCATCTTCTGCAGACACGTGTAACAGCAGTGATTGTGACCTATATGCGCAACATATGAATGACAAAAACACAGCATCTTCTGCATACACGTGTAACAGCAGTGGTTGTGAACTATATGCGCAACATATCAATGACAACAATACTGCATCTACTGCAGACACATGTAACAGCAGTGGTTGTGACTTATATGCGCAGCATATCAATGACAACAACACAGCATCTTCTGCAGACACGTGTAACAGCAGTAGTTGTGACCTATATGCGCAACATATGAATGACAACAACACAGCATATTCTGCAGACACGTGTAACAGCAGTGGTTGTGACCTATATGCGCAACATATGAATGACAACAACACTGCATCTACTGCAGACACGTGTAACAGCAGTAGTTGTGACCTATATGCGGAACATATGAATGACAACAACACAGTATCTTCTGCAGACACGTGTAACAGCAGTGGTTGTGACATATATGCGCAGCATATCAATGACAACAACACAGTATCGTCTGCAGACACGTGTAACAGCAGTGGTTGTGACCTATATACGCAGCATATCAATGACAACAACACAGTATCTTCTGCAGACACGTGTAACAGCAGTGGTTGTGACCTATAAGCGCAACATATCAATGATAACAACACTGCATCTACTGCAGACACGTGTAACAGCAGTGGTTGTAACCTATATACGCAACATATCAATGACAACAACACAGTATCTTCTGCAGACACATGTAACAGCAGTGGTTGTGACCTATATACGCAACATATCAATGACAACAACACAGTATCTTCTGCAGACACATGTAACAGCAGTGGTTGTGACATATATGCGCAGCATATCAATGACAACAACACAGTATCGTCTGCAGACACATGTAACAGCAGTGGTTGTGACCTATATGCGCAGCATATCAATGACAACAACACAGTATCGTCTGCAGACACATGTAACAGCAGTGGTTGTGACCTATATACGCAACATATCAATGACAACAACACAGTATCTTCTGCAGACACATGTAACAGCAGTGGTTGTGACCTATATGCGCAGCATATCAATGACAACAACACAGTATCGTCTGCAGACACGTCTAACAGCAGTGGTTGTGACCTATATACGCAGCATATCAATGACAACAACACAGTATCTTCTGCAGACACGTGTAACAGCAGTGGTTGTGACCTATAAGCGCAACATATCAATGATAACAACACTGCATCTACTGCAGACACGTGTAACAGCAGTGGTTGTAACCTATATACGCAACATATCAATGACAACAACACAGTATCTTCTGCAGACACATGTAACAGCAGTGGTTGTGACCTATATACGCAACATATCAATGACAACAACACAGTATCTTCTGCAGACACATGTAACAGCAGTGGTTGTGACCTATATATGCAACATATCAATGACAACAACACAGTATCTTCTGCAGACACGTGTAACAGCAGTGGTTGTGACCTATATACGCAGCATATCAGTGACAATAACACAGTATATTCTGCAGACACGCGTAACAGCAGTGGTTGTGACCTATATACGCAGCATATCAATGTCAACAACACAGTATCTTCTGCAGACACGTGTAACAGCAGTGGTTGTGACCTATATGCGCAGCATATCAATGACAACAACACAGTATCTTCTGCAGACACGTGTAACAGCAGTGGTTGTGACCTATATACGCAGCATATCAATGACAACAACACAGTATCTTCTGCAGTCACATGTAACAGCAGTGGTTGTGACCTATATGCGCAGCATATCAATGACAACAACACAGTATCTTCTGCAGACACATGTAACAGCAGTGGTTGTGACCTATATTTAACAAGATTTAACAAGATTTAACAAGATTGCCACCCAGAGAATTAACTCTAGGTGGCAGGTGGACAAGGAAGCCCTTTGGCTTATCGAGACATCTTATCTATGTGTATCCCGCCCGTCTGAGGTATGTGTCGATTTTATTTTTAAACATATTCACGCTACTAGCACCCACACAATCAGCAGGTAATCTGTTCCATTCATTTACAGTCCTTTGTGAAAATGAAAACTTTCTTATATCCAATCTACTCTGCTCCTTTGCCAATGTAAGTTCATGTCCTCTAGTCCTTCTATCTTTCTTAACTGAGAAAAAAATATTTCTATCAATATTTTCATAACCCTTCAATATTTTAAACACTTCTATCTGATCTCCTCTCAATCTCCTGGTCTCTAGTGTTGTTAAACCGCATTTTTTTAGGCGTATTTCGTAACTAAGATCCCTCAGTTTTGGTATCATTTTAGTTGCTCTCCTCTGCACTCTTTCTAGCATATCTATGTCCTTCCTGCGATATGGCCTCCACGCTTGAATACAATATTCTAAATGAGACCTAACTATTGTTTTGTACAGCGGTATTATTAGCTCTTTTTCCTTATACGTTATGTTTCGCCTAATTAATCCAAGGATTTGATTTCCCTTTGAAGCTGCAATTCCGCACTGCTCTGAAACCTTCATATCAGCACTAATGGTTAACCCTAAGTCCTTTTCTTTTACAGTAGTACTTAGTACAGTACCCCCCATTGTATATTCTACCTCTTCGTTCCCATGTCCTGTGTGGAGGCATTTATATTTCCCAAAATTGAACAGCATTTGCCACTTTTCAGACCATTTGATCAACCTGTCAAGATCATCTTGTAAATGCTGTCTATCTCCATCACTTTTAATCCTTCTAAACACTTTTGTATCATCCGCAAATTTCAACACCTTGCTTGTTATTTCATCATCCAAATCGTTGATATATATTAAGAATAATATAGGACCTAATACTGATCCCTGTGGTACCCCACTCAATACTGATTTCCAGTTTGAAGCCTCCCCATCAACTACTACACGTTGTCTTCTGTCAATCAACCATTGTTCTATCCAGTTTATTATACCATTTCCTATGCCATGGGCCTTTAGTTTAAGCAGTAATCTTTGATGTGGTACTTTGTCGAAAGCTTTTTGAAAATCTAAGTAGACGATATCTACTGGTGATCCCTCATCTACCCACTTAGTGATGTCTTCCAAAAAACATAACATATTTGTTAAGCATGACCTCGCTTTAAAAAAACCATGTTGAGATGGGTTTATCAAGTTTTGTTTAACAAGAAAATCCACCATGTGATCTTTAATTAGTCTTTCTAACAATTTACAAATCACTGATGTTAAACTCACTGGTCTATAGTTCTCTGACTTGTTTCTCGAACCTTTTTTGAATAACGGTATAATGTTTGCTTCTTTCCATTCTAAAGGAACCACTCCCTCTTCTAATGACAAATTGAAAACTGTTGCAAGCGGTATGCTAATTTGTTCTACAATTTCCAATAGTAGTTTGGGTGGAATACTATCCACTCCAGGTGATTTATTTTCCTTCATAGCCCTTATTTTCTTACCTACCATTTCCGGGGTTACAATTAATTGTCCTAAATAATCTGAATCTGCCCCCTTGAACTTAGCCTCTGGTACTGGCAGTGAACTAATATCTTCCTTTGTAAACACTGAACTAAAGTACTCATTCAGGTCTTCTGCCATTAAGAATCCCTCTGATATTATATTTCCAGCACTATCTTCTAGAGGACCGACTTTATCTTGAACTTTCTGTTTGCTTCGAACATACGCATAAAAACTCTTGCTGTCATGTTTTATATTACTAGCTAATTGTTGTTCATAGCTTCTCTTTGAATTTCTAATTTCAGCTGTAGCTTTGTTAAGTGCTTCTTTATAACTGTTGTAGTCTTCATCATTTCCAGTACATCTGTATGACTTCCACATCATTTGTTTATACTTAATTTTTCTAATGGCTTCTTTCGATAAGTGTTTCTTTTTGGACCGTTTTCCTTGTTTTTTGAAGGGTACAAATTTATCGACTATGCACTTAATTTCACTCTTTAATACATTCCAGCATTCTGTTGCCGTCTTATTTTTCAGTGTGTTATTCCAGTCTATCTTTGCTAAATATTTCCTCATGTCCTTATACCTTCCTTTGTGGAAATTTCTCCTATACTGCTTTTTACTATTCCTTTCTGATTTTACTTTGATGGTAAAATGTATCTGGTTGTGATCGCTACTCCCCAGTGGCTCACATATCTTGACATTGTCAACTAATTCATTCTGTGAGGACAAAACTATGTCTAACACATTCTCACCCCTGGTTGGTTCTAGCACATGTTGAGAAAGGAAATCTTGAACTAAAACTAAAAACTTGTGGTCCTCACTCCCCATACTCTGTAGAGATTTCCATTGTATATGCCCGTGGTTAAAATCCCCCATAATAATACAGTCCCGTTTGCTTACTTCCCTTATAGCGTTTTGTATTTTTTCATTCTCTTCTATGCTTATGTTTGGACTTCGATAAACTAACCCAACTGTTAACGTTGAGTTTCCTGTAACTATGTTACACCAAACAGCTTCTTCGCAATCTGCTTCTCTTTCTAATTTTATTTCATAAGCCTGAATAGATTCTTTAATATATAAAATAACTCCACCTCCCTTTCTTCCTATTCTATCTTTTCTAAACATTACATATCCTGTCAGCATGCGCAGCATATCAATGACAACAACACAGTATCTTCTGCAGACACATGTAACAGCAGTGGTTGTGACCTATATGCGCAGCATATCAATGACAACAACACAGTATATTCTGCAGACACGTGTAACAGCTGTGGTTGTGACCTATATACGCAGCATATCAATGACAACAACACAGTATCTTTTGCAGACACGTGTAACAGCAGTGGTTGTGACATATGCGCAAACTACTATGTGATCATTGCACAACCCATGTAACCAAAATAACAGTTATTGAGATATAGAAAAGCAACATTGAATTTTTTTCTTTTTTTTCTAACAGTTATATAATAGAGGAAACTAATATGGTTTGTTCAAACAGTCAGAGAGAATAATAGTCTTAAAACACCAGCTTGCAAGAAAGAATAGCCGGAACTCCCTAAAGGCGAGACAACCAATCAATATGGTTGGACAACATCGAGGATTGATCAGGTCTTGAACACAGCATAGGATGGCATAAATGAAAAACGACTCTTAAGAAGCCAGTAAGACAAGACTAAACGAGCATTGCTGAATAGCGACAAGGCGCCCCTTTGTAAAGGTAAAAGTGTTTACAATAGCCATACATGTATGAGACAGCGACCGGACGCAGCCACAAATACATTGGCGATGTTCATTGTCCAGAAGCAAGTAACGATAACGGGCATTTATTTAACTATACTCGAGTTAGCGCATGTAGTTATATTAATGTTTTCCTCCTAGATGGCTTGTACCGCGGACGCCAAGCTTCCAAGGATTGATCTACGATGTTTCGGAAGAAAACTAACGCTGTTATTTGTTTTCGAAATTCCCCACAGGGTACGGGTTCGATGCGGGTTTATGGTAAATCAGTTGTTCGCAACATAAAACGTAACTTCCAAAAACTGCAGAAAGCACCTGCTCGGTGAATATTTCAAAGAATTAGACCCTGCGTGTACGTACGTAAATCGTTCGGGTGTACAAAACACCTTCTGCCACATGACATTTAACTGTACATGTGGACGGTTTAGAGCAGAAAACACGCGTTGCAATTGTACATAATTCATACCTAAGAATTACTTACGAATTACCTCTGCGTGACGCGTTTGTTTCTGGTTATACGTTTGACTTGCGCTGAAACCATCGCATACATATGGGTGAGCGCGTCATGGTGTTTATGTAATGATGTCGCATGTTTCGTGACCTTTGGTGAATACTGCTACGTCGACCGTCACGTATGCTCTACCACGTTATCCCGTCTGGGGACGGCAACTTTCTAGTAGAGAGAAGAAAGTCATCACACATGTTTCATCTGCGTCCCCAACGAGCTAAAAATGAATACGAACACAGGCTTCCAAAATTAAATTATTTACTTCCAAACGTAGCGTGCAACCACGAGCAATGCATTGGGAGGTTTTTTGTAGACAAATGTATTTCACAAAGAGAAAATAATTTGGTTATGCATATTCCCTTTTGTGCGAATAAATGAACACATTAGCTACTTGGAGCAATACATCATCCCGTTCCATGAAAACATAGAACCAATTACATCGCCACACCTGAACCCGCGATATAATCTACTGCAATAATCTGATAGGACAAAACTTGTAATTGCCATAGCAACGGTTAGCGCGGCGACACTACAAGGGACAAACATCCAGGTTGTGTATATGTCATCGTGGCGAGGAACGATTTGGTGTGTGGTGAGAAACTAGCTGTTGTACGAACTGACGTCACTTGAAGCACCATGTTCTGTTTCGTCATAGTGAATAGTTTGTAGTTAGACGCCAGAGGCGCATCAGCTCAATGAAAGCCGCATCAGCGGTTATTGTTTCCCCTTTATGTACAGTATTGAACCGTACACATCAATTTATACGCCCGATGGATGAAACGGTCACGCTTCATTGACCACATACAGCATCAGTCAAGTATGATATGCCATCCAGCTGGTATTAATCATTGATTTTTCGAGCACTTTCACGCTCCGTTTGCATAATCGTAATTACCATTTGCAGCGGCTCTCGCTTTGTCAATACAACTGCGTGCGCAGATAAGGCGACAGTCTGCGGTGACGACGACGGCGATGCGACATAAATATTGTCTTATCTATCGGCCGTCTGTCTGGGAGCATCCGTGCCGCGCTCTCATGAGTAGGCGTTAACCCTTGCTGTTCGTCATCACGTCGTCGAACAAGTCACGTCGAGAACCGTGCTAACAATGGCCGGCCGTGGTAAATGTCACACGGATGTAGTTATGGCGGTAACGATGATGTAGTTATGGCGGTAACGATATGTCGCCGAAAGACGATTGGAAGAAGAGAAACGTAAAAGCGACTACCTTGAAACTCCTTCATGTTCTTTTCTGCGACACACAGATTGAATATACATTTGCTTTCGAGTATTGGCTCATATCCTTACCTTGCTTTTTTATTTAGGTATGGCGTGATTCACGACAAACATGTGTGTGTGGGTGTGTGTGTGTGTGTGTGTGTGTGTGTGTGTGTGTGTGTGTGTGTGTGTGTGTGTGTGTGCGTGCGTGCGTGCGTGCGCGCATATGTGCATCCACATGCGAGGGAACAAGCACTTGTACGCGGCACAACATAATAACATTGTTTGTGTTAGAGACTCTAATACAACACGTGATCAACCTACGACTGGGGTCGGTGTTTTCTCTCCTTGAATAAATACGGATGTAGCTTTTTTTTTTAAAGAGGATGGTATCCTACTTGAAACGAAGAAGCCGTATGTTCTCTTGTGCTCATCCGGTATTTTATATAGATGGCTAAATGCTCCATATGCCAGGTTCCTTGCACTGCGGTCTTAACGAGTTAAGTTCAGTCTTGCATTGCTTGACACATAGGAATTCATGTTATATTTTCCAATGGGGCAAGTCATGTTTCTCTGTCTTTCTTTGGCACTTTATGTCAATGCTCCTTAGTAGATTCCATGTACAGATGGAAACCATGGTGTGACATATCTGAGAGCGGCATAGTGCATCGCTACCCAGCCTATTCACGTCACACATCCAATGGTTGTGTGAAACATTCCACCGATGCAACGTCTGCTAAATTGTCCTGTACGTTATGTAACTATTCTCCGTGCGTCTCCTTTCATCAAAGACAGTAGTTATGCATGCCGAATACATATTTACTCCTGCTCTTTGTACAGTTTTTACATTTGCGAATGATCTACCCGTGAGTTATTTAGTATTCTTATAAATATCTACAGTCGTGCTGCCTGTCGACAATCCAGCACGCAGATACTGACTGCTGCAGTCATTCAACAACAGAGACAACATAGCATTCGTCGCGCTAACACGTCTAACCGATTGTAGTAAACGCATACTTACCAGACTATGTGATGAATTAGTATTCCAGTTTCGTTGCCGTTGCTTGCAAGACACAACAATACACTTACATTAAGCCATCTTCGCTCGTTTTCGTTTACTCGTCCAGCGAAACGCGAGCCGGCCAATCAATGCCGTCAAACTCGACAAGCCCCGGAGAGCGGAAACTGTGCGCGCGGACCGTCCTCGGAGGGCGATAAGACAGAATATTAATCGATCCCTGAAAGGCGCGCGGGCACACGGGCATACAGGCGACTCATCCCTCGTTCATCGTCGTCTCCTGCATTACCACTTTCGTGACGTAATGGTCAGAAGTCGACGAGAAACACCAGAAAAATCAGAACAATGGTAAACTGTATTGCGTGGACTGCGTGGAGAAATTGCAGACTAAAATAGGTTACTACGCATTTCTTGGCCGATAAAGTTACAACATTGACCTTTCTTTGGCGCTTCTTTGACTGCCAGAGACTTCGGAAGTCTGCTGTTTCGTTACCGTCCGTTACCGGATGTCGTCTGCCCAACACTTCCTGGCGCCGGCTGCCTCCAGGTCGTCAGTATCATCGCCCTAGAGTTGACAGATCATGTGACATGACCTTTCTGGATGTCCACGTTCAATATGACATGTCGTCCTATGACGGCACCAGTAAATCGCCCACAGTTTCCTTGGATTTGCCGAGGTGCGTCAATGCAGCTGTCTAATTACGGTATAACAATTCGATTGGGTCGTTGCTGTATACACTATAACGCGTCGCCTCCGTGCGTGCGTGTATGTATGTGAGTGGGATGGTGTGTGTGTGGAGGTGTAGTGTATGTGTGATTGTGCATACATACATACATACATACATACATACGTACGTACATACTTACATACATACATACATACATACATACATACATACATACATACATACATACATACGTACATACATACGCACGCACGTACGTACGTACGCGCGCACGCGCGCGCACGCACACACACACACACACAACAAAAACATGTTACCAGCTAGTTGCTGTTTGATCGCCGAAACAAGATTTCCCAAACCTGCCCAACTCTACCATGCATTCCCATGCTCCCTCATAATACACAACGGGTGGACGTACGACGTCCCCTCATACCTGCCTGGGATGCCGGGTTGATCCAGAGAAGACTGGCTTCGTGTGCTCATCTGCGAACTAACGTAATTTCGACGATTATCGAAACTCTATTATGGACGGTGTAATGACATTTCGACAGAGTAATGTCAGAACACTGGAGCGAGGAGACCGGTCGTTGCGCGGTCGTTGCGCGGTCGTTGCGCGCCCGGGCGTGCGGGCACACGCTCATCATAGTCGTTAATTCGTAGACATGTTAGCTCGGGGCGCTGCACACCTGACCGAAATGAAACAGACGCTCGCTGATCATGTTTTCTGCTGTCGTGGTCGCGATGATCAAGGCATCGCATAGCAGTGGGTAATATCGCGGTGGCGGTGATGGTGGTGGCGGTGATGGTGTTGGCGGTGATGGTGTTGGCGGTGATGGTGGTGGCGGTGATGGTGTTGGTGGTGATGGTGGTGGCGGTGATGGTGTTGGCGGTGATGGTGGTGGTGGTGATGGTGGTGGCGGTGATGATGATAGCGATGGTGGCGGTTTAGTGGTGGTGATGTTTATGGTGGTAATGGTGTCGGTGTCTGTGAGTGTGTATGTGTATGTCTGTATGCATCCGTGTATGTGTGTATGCGTATGTGCGTGCGTTTGTGTGTGCGCGTGCGTGTGCATTTTTGCGTGTGTATGTATGTATGTATGTATGTATGTATGTATGTGTATGCGTATGTGCGTGCGCGTGCGTGTGAATTTGCATGTGTGAGTGTGTGTGTGTGTGAGTGTGTGCGTGTGTGCGTGTGTGCGTGTGTGCGTGTGTGTTTGTGTGTGTATGTGTGTGCATGCATGTATAAATGCGTGTGTGGTACGTCAGTGAGAAGCGAACCGGTGTGTGGACATGCACCGAGGACACGCTGAACGAGTTACCGAATCCAAAGGAAATGGAATGAAGGAAGAAACCTACTAACCACGTTATTTCCCATTTGCACATCAAAATGCCGACTTAACGAAGCTTAGAGGGATGTCGATGACGTGGACACTGGCGGAGTAGGAGGTTGTCACCGGCGCTTACGTCGTCACAGCTCTAGCCAGCAACACAATTACGTTGCTGAGGACACAATGCGGGCGACAGTGCGACACTACGGACTAGAGGACATACTCTTCAGCTCTCTACTTAACTACTCATCTGGTGCTTAGAAAACCATTTGGCTATATATGTGTCGGTTTATGTGTGTAATACAAGCAATACATATATATATATATATATATATATATATATATATATATATATATATATGACAAATGAACATTATTCTTCCTTGTAGTTATTACTGAATATAAAGTAAACGTATATAAACTGCATGCATGTATGTATGTATGTATGTATGTATGTATGTATGTATGTATGTATGTATGTATGTATGTATGTACGTATGCATGTATGTATGTATGCATGCACGCATACATGCATGCATGCAAGTATGTATGTAAGTATGTATGTATGTATGTATGTATGTATTTTCGGAAAATGGGTGTACTGGGTTCAAGTATCCCCTGTTAAGGATTTGGAACATGAACGAAGACCCTAATGCACTGGCAACGGAGTATAGGTGGTGAATGTGAACCCTAAACCCTGACATCTAATAAAATCAGTTTAGTCTTTTCGGGTAGATGGTCTTTCCTGCAAAAAAGAGGGGGTGAATATTAAACCTAAAAAAGAGAGAAACATGTATGAATAATGGTACGTCCAAATAACGACTATCGGTCTACAACGGACACGAGAATGCGTGATTATCCAACCATCGCACAGGAATGCGTTCAGCCGTTACATTCCCATGTCAACAAGGTATGTATGCATGTATGTATGTAGGTATGTATGTATGTATGTATGTATGTATGTATGTATGCATGTATATATGTGTGTATGATTATTCGTACGTACGTGCGTTTGTATGTATATATGTGTGTGTGTGTGTGTGTGTGTGTGTGTGTGTGTGTGTGTGTGTGTGTGTGTGTGTGTGTGTGTGTGTGTGTGTGTGTATGTGTGGATGCGTGTATGTGTGTTTGCGTGTATGCGTGTATGCGTGTATGCGAGTATGCGAGTATGTATGTATGTATGTATTTATGTATGTATTTATGTATATATTTATGTATGTATTTATGTATATATATATATACATATGTATGCATGTATGTATGTTTGTATTTATGTACGTATGCATGTATGTATATATGTGTGTGTGTATATATGTATGTATATATGTATGTATGTTTTTATGTGTGTATGTATGTACGTATGTATGTATGCGTGTATGTGGGTGTATGTGGGTGTATGTGGGTGTATGTGTGTGTACGTGTGTGTATGTGTGCGTATGTGTGCGTATGTGTGTGTATGTGTGTGTATGTGTGTGTATGTGTTGGTATGTATATGTGTGTGTGTATATATGTATGTATATATGTATGTATGATTTTATGTGTGTATGTATGTATGTACGTATGTATGTGGGTGTATGTGTGTGTACGCGTGTGTATGTGTGCGTGTGTGTATGTGTTGGTATGTGTATGTGTGTGTGTGTATGTGTATGTGTGTGTATGTGTATGTATATGTGTGTATGTGTGAGTATGTGTGTGTGTATATATATATGTGTATGCCTGAACGCGTGTATGCTTGTATGAATGAATGCGTGTATACATGCGTGTATGTATGTATGCGTGTATTTGTGTATGTATGTATGCATGCATGCATGCTTGCAAGTATATATGTATACATGTATATATGTATGTATGTACGTACGTACGTACGTACGTATGTATGTGTGTGTGTGCATGAATGCGAGCATACATGCGAGTATATATGCGTGTATGCCTGTATACATGTATGCGTGTATGCATGTATGTATGTACGTACGTACGTACGTACGTATGTATGTGTGTTTGTACGTATGTATGTATGTATGTATGTATGTATGTATGTATGTATGTATGTATGTATGTATGTATGCATGTGTATATGTGTGTGTGTATGTATGTATGTATGTATATTCATACGTACGTATGTATGTACGTATGTTTATTCGTACGTACGTACGTTTGTATGTATGTATGTATGTATGTATGTACGTACGTACGTACGTGTCTGTGTGTGTGCGTGTATGCGTGTATGCGTGTTTGCATGTATGCATGTTTGCGTGTATGCGTGTATGCGTGTGTGCGTGTGTGCGTGTGTGCGTGTGTGCGTGTATGCGTGCATGCGTGTATGCGTGTATGCGTGTATGTGTGTATGTATGTATGAATGTATGTGTGTATGTGCGTGTCTAGACGACATCAGTCATATCGAGACCATGTCAGTCGTGTCGAGACCTCATCAGTCGTGTCGAGACCACATAATTCATGTCGAGACCACACCAGTCGTGTCGAGACCACACCAGTCATGTCGAGACCACATAAGTCATGTTGAGACCACATTTGTCGTGATCACATCAGTCACGTCGAGACCACACCAGTCATGTCGAAACCACATCAGTTGTGTTGAGACCATATCAGTCGTGTCGACACCACATCAGTAGTGTTAAGAAAACACCAGTCGTGTCGAGACCACATCAGTCGTATCACGAGACAACATCAGTCGTGCCTTGGAAGCCAAGACTGATGTCACGTTCAACATACATATGCCGCGAAGAAGAGTAAACTATGCCACCTAGTCACTGACGTTGTCATGAACGTGGTGTCTCCTAGTCTGCTGGCTACTCATCATTCCGTGATGGGTTGAAACAATTCGGGCGTGTTACATTATATTAAAATTGCGAAATCCAATACGGTATATGCAAATGTATTTTCTTTTACCGATGGTGACTGTTTACATCATCATATGTGAGTCAACGACTCGATGACAATATTATGTTTTAGCAATACGCAACGCATGGTGGCTTAGTGTTTCGTTCCAACCCTATAGCATTCACCCGGGAACGAATAGTGACGTTGAAACGTACAGGTATCGTGTGTACTACTCGTGTCCGTGAATGAACGTTTCTCATCACGTCTCCATTTGTTGTTTGTGTTCCCGATTAGTTTGTTGTGACACGGACACGCCATTCTGTTGTATAGCCACCTTGCAAATAACATGCGTGTTACCCCGGTCACGCTCAGAATAACTGTATGCATATTAAGTCTAAGTTTATAAAAGAGAAACTTGTGAAAATAGAGTGGAGGAACTATTGTTGAGGACAGACGGCCATCGACATTAATGATGAAGACGAATGCAAATAAATAAATAGTATTATGAGTGAAATACTTCAGTACGTAGGTGACTTCCAATGTCTAGATTCCTGGGCAGGCAGAAGAAGCAAAGAAATTCACCATCGCATCAAGATAAATCTTGACACCAGCTCATGGCAAGAGCAACAGAGGGAAACAAAGGAAAGCACACACGAATCTGATCAGTGAATACGTTGATGATGAACTGACTGTCCTTCCATCCCTAATGAACAACTGACCTTTATGGAAACGGTTCATAAATGCTCCAGCTCCTACCGACCAATAATGAAGGTCATTATGATGTTGATGATGATGATGATGATGTTGATGATGATGATGATGTTGACGAAATAATACGAGAACACAGCGACCGATCCGGTATAACTACCTTCTGTAATCAGTTTACATATTATTTTTGTCAACGATAATAGTACGTTAGCAATCTGAACGTCTGTCAGTTAGCCAATATTGAGTTACCTGTATATTCTAAGTAATAGTAATATACCAAATGTGTATTTTCAATTCATCAGTAAACATGTTTAGACGAAAATACAAAATACGTTCATCCTGACAACCAAATCGCTTTGTATCATAATTATAGCACGTTAACTAATATTGGTATGTATGAAACAAATATGTTACAATGCACATACGTATGCACACACGCAAGCCTCACGCACTCACACACATACGGGTGCGCGCGCGCGCACACACGCACACACACACTTCTGGCGCTTTTAACTGGAGTATTAAGCATATACAATAATGCATAGTTGCGTACATCACGAAATGCCACATTGATCGCTGCTTCTGATACGAACGCTCCCTGTAATATATACATTGAACACCTCAAGACGTCACTATTCATCATCCTGAACACTTTAACATACAATATTCCAGGCGTTGATGACACTGCGCCATATAATATACATGCCAACGTGTTGGAATGCCCACATATCCGTCATATGGTCTGTATCACGTTGGTAATCCACGAGTAGTTTGGCAGGCGGCTGATGTTTCTAGTCATTGTCGCCATTCTCGATAGACCTCACACCGATTCCATGCAGAGAATGTGCTCTGCAACCACGTGTATCTCGAAGTGTATCTCGAAGTGTATCTGGAAGTGTATCTCCAGATCAACCGAGTTATCCGAAGATTGATAGTGCCATATTGCCAAAACGATGCTATTGTACTCACAAGATTGTTGTTAAACACTGTTACTTGCTCAATTTGTCTAAATATGCTGATAGCGTAATGTGCTTTCATTCGTGGTCACTATTATAAAGATCGGGACTTCATTGTTCCGTGCAAAGAGCATTGTTTATTTACTGCCGTCAACCTTCAGAAGTCCAGCGTTCATTTGGCACCCGGTCGTGCAATAATCCAGGTTCAGTTTCCAACAACAACACGGACGCTCCTGTCGTGACGTCATTTCACTTGGCAAAATACGAAATTGATATTTATATGACGTCATGTGGCGATCAAAAGGTATTTGAAGTTACCCTGAGATTGTTATTCACAGCAAGTGACGTGATCTATTCAATGAATCTTTAGCACATGACCTGCATGCGGTTCTGATGTCTGCATATAAACCAGGACGTAGCTGGGACAGGGGTACGAATGCTTCTGTTATCAATAAAATTATTAATATTAGCATATCACTTCTGTACTGACGTCACATAACGGTATCTTCGATCTATCCTGGGTAGCGTATACGTCCGAACTGTGTCCATGTACAACGTTATTGACGACTGAACCATATGCCAAGAATAACATCTTTTGTACACAGAAATCCAGTCGTCATCGGCAGACCGGCGTGGCGTTGTCTTCGTCGCCGGGGGTCATGTATTACATACCTGGCAACACGCTACATTTAAGTTGACACTCCCGCCTCTGTGCTGGCAGTGGCACAACTGTCAAACGGGGACGGTTTTCCGTACACGTTCATATCCGTCTGTAGTCTCGTGAGGCAACACCACGTGATCTCACTAAACATATTCCCATTGTGACGTCACGGACGTTTGTCGTGCTCTTATAACTGCGAGACGTCATCGATATGCGTAGCCTTTCCTCGTATCCACGCGGCGGGTAGTAACGTCGGTAACACACGTTACTGAGCCAAGTGACTGAGTGGCAGTCCTGAGTCAATGATACTCTCACTGAGCGACGGATTCCGACTGAATACTCTGAGGGTCGAGCTCATAATATTGCAGGGCGAGCGGGTCACTGCGACTGCCCGCCCCTGACCGCGTCATGGCCGGCTCCCGACGGTCAAACTTGGGGCTCTCGTATATGTGCTCCGACGGACACGTTGTCCAGTCAACGCTGTCGTAAGGCACGTGGGGCGGGGGCACGGCCACAACCCTCTTTCCTCCAGGGCCGTGGCGCTGCATGCACAAACAAACGTTAAACGTGTCCGTGCGTGCGTGTTTGCGTGCGTGTGTGTTTGTGTGTGTGTTTGTGTGTGTGTGTGTATGTGTGTGTGTGTGTGTGTGTGTGTGTGTGTGTGTGTGTGTGTGTGTGTGTGTGTGTGTGTGTGTGTGTGTGTGTGTGTGTGTGTGTGTGTGTGTGTGTGTGAGTGTGTGTGTGTGTGTGTGCACATGTGCGTGCATGTATTTTTGCATGAATGCATGTATTTATGTACTTATTTATGTATCTATTTACACATTTATGTATTTATTTTGGTAAAATAACAATACACTCAATTAAAATTATACTAACATACACACAGTTCAGACAGAATAACACGTCCACGGATTGTGCCGAGGGTATCACAGAAAAGTTCAAAAGGCATTCCACCGTGGTCTTCGTAAATTATTAATTTAGTGTGTGACGCAGATGATTTGGAATGCATTTAGGATTATACATAAACAACATGTATCATCAATGTTATTCTTGTTCGCACATACCAGACATTTACTAAATATATAACATAACTTATTGCACAACTAAGCACGCACTTTGTTGCGAGGCACCGTTACGTTGCAGCATCAAGTCACATCATTATAACAAATTCAAGATGGCGGAACTGAATAGGCGATAATTGGGCACTTTACCTGTAGTTGCCAAGTGCGGTAGTAGTCGTTCTCGGAACTCGTGTAACTGTCGAGGTTGGACGGCGGCTTGTGTGTGTAGTCGACCTGCTCCGGGTGCTGAGCCGTGTAGTAGTCCGGCACAGAGTATCGCAGGGACGATCGTCTGTGGTCCTGATTGGCTCGTCTCCTTCGAGAAATGGAGTTATTTAAAGCATGTGTAACAAAACTAAACCTACGCACCACATCTCAAGATACACACTAATATGGAACACGCAGGATATAAATGGAAAGAACTGAAAATGAACGCCCAACACCGTATCCGGTGGAGAAAAGTCGTTGATGGCCTGTGAAAACAATGAAGTTAAAGTAAGTCACGTTACCATTGAGAAATTATATAAATCGCGGTATAAACAACGACTGTAATGGTTCATATTGATCGTTGGTAGCTGTGTCTGACTAGACAAGTCAGTGTCCAACGTTCGATCTGTACTGCACGTCCACTGGCGCAGGTACAAGAACAACAATATCGCGCTGATCGTGGCAACTAATAAGTAATTCCATATTGCAAACTGATGAAGTACAGGTTCGCTTAGTGACAGATTAGTCTCTCGAAATGCAGTGATAAGTTAATCACGTATTGGCCACATTTTGCAAGGATGTACACACAATCGCAGAGGATAACATACAGTACCTGTATAGTGGCGTCTCGTGGTGGACAATTTAATAACCAAAGAAACGTAACGACCTCGAGTAGAGTGACGCCTTACGGTGGACAAGTAACCAACTAGAACTAAAATGAGAACACGATGTAAGATGAAGAAGAATCAATCCTTTCTCCAGGTACTGAACTATTGACCATTATGAACAATAGCAACCACGGTCACTCGGGGCAGCAACAACTGGTGATTGCGACATGGAACAGACGCAAGAAACCATAGCTAGCGACATACGACTTACCTTCTCAGATACATGAGTCCAATGAGAAAGATGACCATGCCGAGTGTGAGCGCGATGGAGATGATGATGAAGATGGAGGCCCCTACAACATGTGTAGTTAGCCTCTACTAACACACTTTGTCAACGAGTGGAAGGAATTGTCGTGTTTGCAACAGCTTAGATTCTGCTCTAACATTATGGTCGTATGTTTCAGAAAATGTAAGAATAGTCCACCAGATGGGGCCACCAGTTTTGATTAGGTGCACTCGTAGACGCGGAAAGGTTAGATGTCATGGCTGCAGTGAAGATATTTTCAAGAGGATGGAATTAACATAACATTCTTACTGTTGTTAATATATGTCAACATAATATGTACACAACTACCATATATACATTACGTTGCATTCAAAGACCTGATTACTAGCTGCACACGTTGAATAACGATTCCGCTGGTCGACGTGTTGTGTTTGTGTTGTACGTCACTTCCGGTTGTGTACTTACACTGAGACGAGGACATAGCTGCCACCCCTTTGTCCTGAGACTTCCCGGCTGAAAGACACGTGACATGCTTTATTGTTGTACATGTGTTAGTTGTCGCAAACATAATTGACAGATTTTATGGAAATACTGAGAAATATGACTTATATTAAAATAACAAAAGCATTATAATTATATTTATTAGAGGTTTGTGTGTTTGTGTTGTGGTTTTTGTTGTGTTCGTCAATGCGTTGTTGATGATGTCGTCGTCGTCGTCGTGAATAATACTATTATAGTGTTGATTGTAGCGATGATAGTGGCTAATATTCACAAGACGATCGTTGTCGTGGTCATACTTTTGCTGCAGTTGAATTTCTCTCCTCGCCACTCGGACCCTTCGCATTTGAGACGCCATGTCTGAGATGTTCCGTTGCACCCAAACACGGCCACGTTCTCCAATCGCTTCATCCACCCACCAGAGGGCGCTGGCAGATGTGGACATCCCACGGCTGCAAAACATATTAAACAACCGCCTAATATGTGGCTATAGAAAATATATATCAGTATTGTGCACAAATGGTATTTGGCATAACCATGTATTCTATACAATACAATGATTGATATTCGAGTCCTATAATAAATTATTAATTATTAGAACAACGACAATAATGAAATTATGTTTATATATACTAATAACTGTCAACATTTTAGCGCGGGCAGTCTGTAATTCTTGAAACGGATTTAAATAGGATCATTCACAATTTTGTCACGTAGAAATGAAGAACTGATGATATCGTACCAATGTTCTTTCTTAGTCACCGTTTTCAATCCTAGACAAAGAACAGATGAAACCTACGCTCATAACGCAAAGCAAAGTAGCCACTCTTTTCGTTGCTTTGATTTCGAACCATTCGGATTTCGACGGAATTTCCCGACGATGTGTATATCATGGTTTCCCGCCTGATGCCGCCACATACAGTCTCCGTCCTGCGCGACTGTCTAAAACAAAAGAAAAGTTTGGATCTTCACAGTATGGCCTGTTTAGGTGGTGTGTCTGATTGAATGGCAAACAAGAATATACGCACTGTTATCAATTGTATTCGACAGCGTCGGTATAAAGGTAAAGACGACAATGACTATATTATTATTATCAATAATGATCACAGGGCAATGCAATTTCAGAAGGAGCGAACATCCAGGTGAATCTTTGAAATGGTCGACATGCCCTACTTGGTTTATTTAGTGTGTTCGCTGTTATAGCGAGGGCCAGTTGATGCTGTTTTTAAATTCGTTTTGCACTGCTTACAAACAAACATTATGTATTGCAATTTTCAAAAGGTAGAATGTTGCGTGATATATTCAGTAAACCACCAATGTTGAATGGTAGCGTATTACTGAAAACATCCACCGCGAAATTTACAAAACACATAAATTCATAGGTGTTATAATGTATGGTCCCTGTACAGATTACTTAATTTGTTACTTTAATATTATTTCTTCGTGTTTTAATTAATTTACCTTTTTTATTTCTCTTGCTGTGAATTTAATCGTTCGTAAGTTGGGGGGATTTCTTCCACTCCAACTTTTCGATGTTTAACACGATGTCACTCAACGTACGAAATTCTCTCCAAAATATTCTCATATTCAAACAATTTATAACACCAATAAAGACTCGATCATATTACAATTCGCAGTGCCAATCACCATCACTCGCGTTCTCAATGCACTAAGCGGCGCCCCACCTGTCCTTGATAACCGCGTACACGTGACACAAGTTGGGCATGCCCCGGATGTACTCGTTGTGATCCCTGGTGGATAGTGCGAAGTCGAGTAGGGTAAGTTTGATGGTCTGCCCGGGCTTGGCCGTGATCAGCCACGGACTGTCGAGAGAGCCACAACCCGTCGAGTCGGTCGTCAAGCTGGCCAAGTAGCCGGCACTGGCCGGGACCCGGGCATAGGGGGACGTGATGCAGTCCTCGGCTTTTGGCGATACCACTGGACGGACAAACAAAGAACCACTAAGTAGGGTGCATAACGGGAAGTGGGAAGTAGACGCGCAAAATGGACGGGGGTGAAAGCTGGCCGCAAAACAGGTAGTAATAATACATTTATTCGTACTAAAAAATTGTACAATTCGACTAAATCAATGTATATAAGTTACTGTGTACATAAAACAGTAAGCAATGAGCGCAGCTCGTCAATGGCTAAAAAAGAAGAGCTACCCGCATTATCTATATTATGTAATACATCTTTTGCAAATGAGACTCTACACACTAGTTCATCATCCAGCCCCTCCTGGTAGTGGTCTTGAATCATACCATAAAACTGATTAGACTTCATTCGAAAGAATGTCATGGCATCAAGTTTGAATTTGGACATGATATAGTTAAAACTTTTAGACATGTATGACCCACTACCTTTAAAGGCTAGATGCATTTTCGTAGGAGATGGGAGGTTAACATCCGGGCATTGTGTAGAATCCGCCTCAATTTCGCCGTTATAGCTTGAGTTTTGCCTAACTTTGATACCTCAGTGCGTTAGTCCATTATTCAACATTATCCCAGGCATATTTACGTGAAATGTCATATTTTAATTAACTGTGATATCTTAAAAACTACTTGTTCAAATTTGCAGTGTCTTAAGTCTATATGACAAGAATGTCAGATATTAAATACTAATCAATTTGCTTAAGGGTAACCGTGGTAACCAGATAATTCTTGGAAATTTTGATGGGGATAGTTTTGAGGATAGTCCAATGAAAAATTGAATTGATATATTTCCATTTGTGTTATTTATTCTAGCAAAATGTGTACCAAGTTGCGCAATGAAGTAGTTTTTAATATTATCGTATTATGTTTAAAACAATTATAGACAATTATAAAAAAAAAAAAAAAAAATTATCAAGCGTTTTATTCTTTATTCAGCCAATCTCTTTCATTGCGCAACTTAATATATTATTTGTCAGACATAACAAAATTGAAACTATATGAATTAAATTTTCTGTGGAACTATCCATAGAACCACCCCTGTCAGAATTTCCAAGAATTATCTGGTTATCATGGTTACCATGGTGCAAATTGATTAATATTCAATATCTGGCATTCTTTTAAAATAGACTTTATGCACTGCAAATTTGGTCAAGATTGAACAGGTAGTTTTAAAGGTATGACAGTTAATTAAAATATACCTTTTCACGAGGAGCCTGTCGCCTTAAGAATATTGCGTCTTAGCGCACTTTTGAGGCGTAAATAGCGCCCCGGTTTGCATCAACATACCCCCCTATATAACTCATTTTACGAGCGCGATGCTGTGACGCACGATCGCAGCGGTGCAGACTAGCGCAAACCAGGTCGCTATTTGGGCTTCAAAAGTGCGCTAAGACACACTATTTTCGTAACATAAATATGCCCGGGGTGATGATGCGTTGATGAATGTTGGAACTAATAATAATAATAATAATGACAAACTTCTATAGCGCCTAAATCCCCAGGAATCTTAGCTCAGAGGCGCAACATACAAAAATCATTGAGCAAAATCGTTAACTGGGACAAGCAATAGTCTTCAATAGAGCAAGGGACCGCCGAAGGTTAGGGTGGGAATGCAATTTGTCTTTAGTTTTTTACGGAAGGTATTTATAGTTTCAGATGATTTTAAAGCGATAGGGAGTTGATTCCAGATTGTGGGTGCAGCTACAGGAAAAGCACGTTTGTCGATATTAAGCTTGGTTTTCGGAACAAAAAGTCGTTGTGAAACAGATCATCTGAGATTCCTGGGGATATCGGAAAAACTAGAGACTAAACAAATAGTATGGGTGTTGCGTAGACAGGGTACGATATACTATCATAAGTATCAAAGTTAGGCAAAATTCAAGTTATAACGGCGAAATCGAGATGGGTCCGGATTCTACACATGTGCCAAGATCCGTATGTGCCAAGATATGTATGTTAAAGAAACGTAGTCTACCCGGAATTAACACGCGTAATAATTCCTAACTGGAAGTATGCGGTGTTCACTATGGGAAAGTGAGCATCGTTGAACATCAAAGGGCATAGCAGTTAAATCAGCCCGACTCGGCCTTATTGTTAATAAAACTTGTTTTGAAACTGGATGCTTTGATTATTATTATTTTGAACATGCACCCGTGGTCCTTGCGACCGTTGTTACGGGTTTACTAAACACAATTTGGCAGGCACTATAACCTCAACATAGTTAGTATATTCTTAAGGACATTATATTAATTAATACATGAAAAACTAGGAATATACTACGTCCTTTTAAAGGAATGTGTTGTGAGTTTTATTAGCTACCAGAAACAATGTTTACGACATTGTTTTGCAATGCATTAGAATTTTTAACATCGTGTTTGGTTATAAAATAATATCTATACAAAACAAGTTGTTATCATGACCATTCACCCTTTTCTGGGAGGCCTTTATTAATTAAATCTAACTGCACACCTAGATGGGGTGAACAACTGATGCGTTTCGTGCACGATTATTAGTGACTTAGTAATTGGTCGCTTGGTGGCGACACTGTTGTGGCCTTTGGCCGTGCGATGTTTTATTGGACACATGTTTTGCCATCTGGTGGATTGTACAAGACACAACTGTGAAAACAATCGATAAACGAAGAAACAACAGTTGTTTTCACAGCACCGATTAGTGGTAATAGGCAGATAGACATCAACATCAAATACAGCGGACCTGATTTCCAGTTAAGTCACACCAATGCCGATGTTGGCCTTATCGGAATCATGGCAGCGTTGTACATTATTCTGCTAATGGAATATTACCTCGCTGTTTACTACTATTATAATATTTTGATCGAAACAAGATTAACATTCGTTACATGTGCACGAACACAACGTGTGTGGTGTGTGTGTGTATATATATATATATATATATATATTAATATATATATATATATATATATATATATATATTGGTTTATTGTTAGTGCCTACCTTTGACGCAGCTGAAGCGAGCCTCCATGTAGTTCCGCAAGTCCTTGGGACACGGCTGTCTTCCGTCCGGGATGGCGTCTATGATGGACGACACTCGGACCTCGCACCGGCGCCGGCCAGAGCACCACTGGTCAAGCAGGCCTATGATGTCGAGACGGCACTGCTTCTGGCCGTAGCTCATGGAGAGACAGCGGCCTAGACGCATGCGGCCGTACTGGGCCGACAACATCACGACGATCTCGTCCGCCCCGCACTCGGCCGAGAACGTCTCCCCCTCACAGTATTCTGTAGCACAGGGGACAGGTGTACGTGTGTGTGTGTGTGTGTGTGTGTGTGTGTGTGTGTGTGTGTGTGTGTGTGTGTGTGTGTGTGTGTGTGTGTGTGTGTGTGTGTGTGTGTGTGTGTGTGTGTGTGTGTGTGCATGCGAGCGTGCATGTGTGTGCACATGCGTGTTTGCGTGTGTGTAAGTATGTATGTGTGTATGTATGTATGTATGTGTGTGTGTGTGTGTGTGTGTGTGTGTGTGTGTGTGTGTGTGTGTGTGTGTGTGTGTGTGTGTGTGTGTGTGTGTGTGTGTGTGTGTGTGTGTGTGTAAGTTACATTTTTAAGACATCGCCCAGTGGCCATCTTGGATTTATGCAAATTACCAGAGTTGCCCAAAGTTGCCTTTTGGGCAACCAAGCTGAATTTGTTCTAGGACCCCATATGAGTACAATTCAACAAAAAAGCTCATAGGATAGAACATTTCTAGGTTGGCTATTGAACACATATGAGTGACAACTGGACTAATCTATTCATTTACTGTGTTATTACTGTATATTCCACTATGGGATTCTTCTCGTATGCATAATATAATACCCAAAAATTCATGATATCGTATCGGCATCACCACTGTTTGTTACATATTATTAGTACAGTAATTGCAATTATA
>CM034531.1:85811569-85873585 GCA_020002185.1 Paraescarpia echinospica
AGTAGTTGTAGTAGTAGTAGTACCAGTAGTAGTAGTAATAGTAGTAGTAGTAATAGTAGTAGTAGCAGTAGTAGTAGCAGTAGCAGTAGTAGTAGCGGTAGCAGTAGTAGCAGTAGCAGTAGTAGTAGCGGTAGCAACAGCAGCAGCAGTAGTAGTAGTAGTAGCAATAGCAGTAGCAGTAGAAGCACTAACAATAACAATAACATTAGCAGTACCAGTAGCAGTAGTAGTAGTAGTAGTAGTAGTAGTAGTAGTAGTAGTAGTAGCAGTAGTAGCAGTAGTAGCAGTAGCGGTAGCAGCAGCAGTAGTAGCAGTAGTAGCAGTAGCAGTAGTAATAGTAGTAGTAGTAGTAGTAACAGTAGTAGTAGCAGTAGCAGTAGTAGTAGCGGTAGCAGCAGCAGCAGCAGCAGCAGTAGTAGTAGTAGTAGTAGCAATAGCAGTAGCAGTAGCAGCAGTAACAATAACAATAACAGTAGCAGTATCAGTTGCAGTAATAGTAGTAGTAATAATAATAATAGTAGTAGTAGTAGTAGTAGTAGTAGTAGTAGTAGTAGCAGTAGCAATAGCAGTAGCATAGTAGCAGTAGCAATAACAATAACAGTAGCAGTAGCAGTAATAGTAGTAGTAGTAGTAATAGTAGTAGCAGTAGTAGCAGTAGCGGTAGCAGCAGCAGCAGTAGTAGTAGTAGTAGCAGCAGTAGTTGCAGTAGCAGTAGTAGCAGTAGCACTAACAATAAAAATAACATTAGCAGTACCAGTAGGAGTAATAGTAGTAGTAGTAGTAGTAGTAGTTGTAGTAGTAGTAGTACCAGTAGTAGTAGTAATAGTAGTAGTAGTAATAGTAGTAGTAGCAGTAGTAGTAGCAGTAGCAGTAGTAGTAGCGGTAGCAGTAGTAGCAGTAGCAGTAGTAGTAGCGGTAGCAGCAGCAGCAGCAGTAGTAGTAGTAGTAGCAATAGCAGTAGCAGTAGAAGCACTAACAATAACAATAACATTAGCAGTACCAGTAGCAGTAATAGTAGTAGTAGTAGTAGTAGTAGTAGTAGTAGTAGTAGTAGTAGTAGTAGTATTAGAAGTAGTAGCTGTAGTAATATTAACAACAGCAATTGTAACTAGTTGTAGTTACCAGTATCGTATAGTTTTACGACAGTGATCATCGTAACTGTCTTTAAATAATTTCCACAATGTCTACAACAACAACAACAACAGCAACAACAACAACAGCAACAACGCGTTCGTCGTTGTGTTCAAAAGCAATAAGCCAGGAACTGTACAACAATTCTCATTAGTCACTCGAACGACTGTTTGTGACATAAAATGTATTAGGGTTCATGTATAAGGATGTTGATTAAAACATTGGGGCCCACTATTTTTAATGTATTACTATCATCATATTTCATATCATAGCTTGTTTTCAAAGCATCCGCTCTGACCGTCTCAATCCAAACCCAGATCAGTTCACCAGTGAACATGGTTGTCCCTTTAAGTCACTCGCACGAATTGAATCTTTCGAAAGAGGGGTCCAACGCAGCCTCTCTAGACCATCATCCAATAATCTTTCACACCAACGGCACAGCGAGCATTCACATTCCTGTCTTCCCTGCCGCCCGCCTGATACTGTTTAATTTCCGCAACAGCGCGCACTTCGTATTCAGCGCGAGGCTGAGCGAGGCCGGTCGAGAATATGTCTCCAGTGTCCGCAGAGTGATCACTGCAGAGCCGCCGGGGAGTCAACACACCAGGAAATTAGATTAATTCTTCTGGCATATGTAATTAATCTTGTCAACATGCAGAGAGATTATATTTCAGCACCACAATATAGCCGATAATAATTTCTTACGTGCCATCATAGATACATAGAACCGATGTCATACTTTATACTTATGGTTCAATATAACGTACGTAAAGTAAAATAAAACCGAATTCCCAATATTGTATTATCGTGTATACTGTATATTGGTGTGGCCTGATATCAGGAAGAAGAGGGCATTGTATAAGGTTGTTCTTCTTCTCCTCTCGTTCCCTACCGTCACGGGTGAGGCTACCCTAGATTTCGTTCCTCGATTTCAGTTGTCTTGTTTCTTATTTTATTTTTAGTAAAAGGAACATCCAATACTACACCGCACTGTAGTTCAGCCAGGAGAGCGCTGCAGTGGCTACAAAGTCTGAGTCAACATGAATGGCACAGATATTATTAAGTCAAAACAAAGAAATATATGTGTGATATTTATATTTCGACTGACGTTTTTCGAAGAATACCGTAGTTCGGCCACTATAAATGCCATTCGATTTTGCCAGTAAAACAACAATGTTACGTACTTATAAATAATGGGAACATGTAAACAAAGTATGGAAGTGCTATACGACGCTTCAAATTACGAAGACGTCACAACAGAGCCCAAAATAACTCGCCCTCGATCTGAGTCATCGGTGCTGATAATCTATCCCGTATTCTGAACGGGGTGAGTCAAATCATTTGTAATTACAGTACCAGGTGGTTCTCGCAGGGAACGACAAAGTGAATGATCTCATCGTTGCTTTTTCACTTGATATGTCGGATAAACGTTCTCCAACGGTGTAAGTTAAATAGTTGACTAAATTAAATAAATTCGACAAAACTAATTATGTCAAAAGTGTGTGTGTGTGTGTGTGTGTGTGTGTGTGTGTGTGTGTGTGTGTGTGTGTGTGTGTGTGTGTGTGTGTGTGTGTGTGTGTGTGTGTGTGTGTGTGTGTGTGTGTGCGTGCGTGCGTACGTGTGTATGTACGTATTTTTAATGTTAAACATACATATATACATTTGTGAAAATATATATCGACAATTATAATAAAGCTCTTTTAAAGTTGTAAAGCGCATTTTACAATTTCCTCCATGTTTCCGCTCATTTTGTTTCGGACTCACTTTTTAAAACCGAACATCTCAACATCCATGTCGTTTGTGCAAATGCATTAGTTAGGTTTTATAAAATAATAGAAAACCTACTACATTATTTGGAGCAGACCCGGTTTAAAATATGCGTACAATTATATACTCGTATTCCTCAACAACCAGCTAAAGTAGAACCTATATGTGAAATATTTAAAGTATTGTTCATATTACCATTTGTTTTTTGTCGCTGTGGATACTGGACACGACCCTTTAAAGAAATGATAACCGTGAGTCTGCCAGATTTAACGCTCAGTGAAAAATGAAACTTGGCGAGCGCTACAGATATCACGATTTGACTGTCAATTTTTAATGCAGCCGCCTTCTTTGTTTGGCAAGGTAATTTCGTGTAGACGTCCTACGCATGCATAAAGCCCCAGCGTGACTGCGGCGAATGAATTTCAATTGGACATCCGCCCATACACGGGCAGACATCTGCTGGCAAATCTTAATACGTCGACTCTGAATAATTGATTGGCGCTCCGGAAAAATCTGTTAAAACAAGCGCGCGTATTCGGTTGTCTGATTCGCGATGTGATGCCGCCGTCCGTTTGCGGAGACGAATCTCCTGTTAACTGAGTTAGCAGATTAAATCGAGCATCGGTTTTTTCCAGGATAGGTCGGAAGTTGCAAAAACGATATCGCGGTGGTTATTGGAAACGATATTTTCATATATGGTATATTTTCTGGATAGTGGTTATTTCAATATTAATCTATATATAGTGTTTTGTTTGCTTTATATTTGGCTATTTAAGTAGGCTTATATTCAGGGAATGTTCGTAATAGTTATGCATTGTTTTCAAATATGTTTTATCGTAGCATATCTAGACGCTTTACTGCGACAATCTATTGAAATACAGTCGTCGTGTACTTTATGTTAGAGCGGACATGTAGTCACAACAGTACACTTAACCGGAAGAAGGTTCCATGGCGTCACACCGTTCGAATGTCACCTAAAGGGCGCGCAAACTACCAAATACTGAACTGTGAGTTTATCCAGATTGATGGCGCTATGCAGTGCAATAATCAACATTACTAAATATAACTGGTCGCACTCGACAATTCCATTGCATTATTTCATCATCGTCAGCTTCATGTGACCGATGTCGTCATCGCCATTCCCTCATTACACCAGCCGTTGGCACTTTATTGCTTTAGAACGATATATTTAATCTGCCCCCCCCCCGCCCTGCACGCGATTCAACCGAAATAATCATAACGGCTTCCGAATAATTGCGCCACAGTTTCCTCCCGGCTGACTGAACACCGTGAACAGCGAGAAGTCAAATCTGAAACGTGATGCCATGGTGGCCTTTTATGTCGCGATACATGCGTATATTCACAAACATTGTGCACCACAGATACCCGGATGTAGATCTGACACGAGCTATTATATAATGATTGTTTCGGAGTATTTGGAAAGTTGGTTTTATAATAACCGCTCGCGTGCCACCGGCTGCATACGCGCGTAATGACTCCAATTGGGCAATTACCCGATTATCGTCCGTTGATGTTGCCGCAAAAACAACAGCCATTATCCCGTCGATGTTGCGTTTTCGCAGACGGCGGCGATCTCAAATGGCATTCACCGCATCAGTCAACATTTCTATTCCCGACGTCGGCATTGAATTTACGTACGCAACGGCAGTAAGCGTACAAAGACCGACCACCATAACCGCTGATTTAAGTGAATTCACACGCGCACGAACAAAGGGTTGTGTTTCGCACCTGCCATCAATCAATACCCAAGTCCCCTTTACCAGCGCTGTCCATCAAACTCGGCCAGTTAAAGATTCGATATGTGCACAGATTGCGCACCTCTTGACTAACGCATTGGCCGACGAAACAGTTGAAACGACGACAATTCCAACCAATTGGCGCGCCAGTTGCTTGCCAGGTGGTTCTCCCGGCAGGAACCGTGAAACTTGCAGACATGCGTTTGAGATATCTTGATGTGAGCAATACCATCGATTTATGCTTAGTATTCATACACAATGAATCGTATGTACTAAAGAATACTATGTGAGAGTGTGCCCACCGTGGTGGTCGTGTATGCATATTCAATCGGATCGCTGGTCAAAGTTAAAGCGCATATTCTATGAGATTCAAATTTTCAATTGGTGACAGTTGAGAAGAAACTATCTCACCATCTAGTGTGTATGGTGATGGTCAACGTTTATTTGGCCACGCTGATGATTGTGTAGAACGTTCTCCACCAAACTGAATGAATTTCTGTGCGGTAATTGTTTCTGTAATGCAGATTTGGGAAGCTCCGACGATAAGCCGTAAGGAGCTTTAAGTGGATTCTGTAGGAGAGATTGACACACAAAATCGATGAGGTTCCCTGCTGTGGCCACACGTGGGTGAGGCATAGGCAAGAGTGACCACACGATGCAGCCATTTATCAATGAAGTCACCAGGTGTAACATTTTGCGTACATTGTTTCTCTCTAAATATATACTATAGTTCATATTAGTATTCAATGTAATGCGTGGTTGGGTACGCATTTTCATGAATTAATTTCACAAATTTGCATCTCTACTGCTGTCAGTCACTGTTGCGACTACCGCTGCTCGCTTGGTTCTCCCCGTACGAGTCCTCTCCAGGTCAGTCGGTCTCGTGCAAGTGTGTTCCACTGTCTGGAAACTACGCCTTGTTTCTTTACGTTTCGTTTTTATTAAGTCTTAATCTATGTTTCTAGTTCCTTCTGACAGTTGTGAAAATTGTATCTGTTTGGGAGTCTGATTCCATCCATGCGAGCCACGTGACCTGTCCATCTGAGATTAGTTTACATGAGTAGTTATTCCATGCTCTGGATGTTTGCTCTTTTGGGTATTTTTTTGTAATGTAGTATCTCTATTTGAATCCCATGGTGGATCGGAGATGCGCATATACGTATGTACATACGTATGTATGCATGTATGTTTGTTCCGTATTTGTCTCTAGTTATCTATTCAGGTCCTTGTTGTTCTCTGCCAGTAGACCATCAATAGTCACGCGTTAACTTCACTGCACCGCCAGCAGCGAGCAGACGGCACATAAAGAGAACATTTTGGAGACAATACAACAATACCTCAGAGAGAAGTGTTATAAAGCTCACCTCCAAGCTCACATCTCAATACACCTGCATGTTTGCGCAATCACGATGTACTTATCTACCTTAGTCGACCCGACACGTATGGCTAGTGAACATCTTCGCGACGACTTGTCAGTGAAACGTTCATCACGAGGACAGTCTTCCTATCTCCTGACGAATCGCTCTAAACGGGTTAAGCCCGTGATTTCAATATGAAACGATCCACTATGTCGTTTGGAATAGCATCTGTAGGTAGCTGGCCGGCTTGGAACTCGGAATGTTCTACCCTTTTCAGGCTGACGACGTGACAACGATTAATTTAACGTCCCTTGTGGCAAGTCGTTGGAATGTTAACATCTGGTTCGTAGGTGGGCCATTTTTACACAACGCGGCCGCGTTGTGGATTAACTGCATTCGAGTCTTAGATTATCCGTCTGGGAGGGAAATTACGTTACACATGCAATAAGCTTAAGGCAGAAAGAATTGTCCAATAAGATATATTAAATCATCATGCCGGAAGGATGGAACATGACTTGGTCTTATACAGAAAGTTGGATATAATAATCATGAAGACTATGATTAATACACGCGTTATTACAACATTATTTTTTTATTTATATTTTTGGCTAATATTCATAACATATATACCGTAACACAATGATGTAGCAATTATGGTCAATACGTACCCATGATGGTATAATACAGCCACAGAACAGCACGTGCACAAGACATACCCATGATGGTATAATACAGCCACAGAACAGCACGTGCACAAGACGTACCCACGATGGTATAATACAGCCACAGAACAACACGTCCACAATACGTACCCACGATGGTATAATACAGCCACAGAACAACACGTGCACAAGACGTACCCACGATGGTATAATACAGCCACAGAACAACACGTGCACAAGACGTACCCACGATGGTATAATACAGCCACAGAACAGCACGTGCACAAGACGTACCCACGATGGTATAATACAGCCACAGAACACACGTGCACAAGACGTACCCATGATGGTATAATACAGCCACAGAACAACACGTGCACAAGACGTACCCATGATGGTATAATACAGCCACAGAACAGCACGTGCACAAGACGTACCCACGATGGTATAATACAGCCACAGAACAGCACGTGCACAAGACGTACCCACGATGGTATAATACAGCCACAGAACAACACGTGCACAAGACGTACCCACGATGGTATAATACAGCCACAGAACAACACGTGCACAAGACGTACCCACGATGGTATAATACAGCCACAGAACAACACGTGCACAAGACGTACCCACGATGGTATAATACAGCCACAGAACAGCACGTGCACAAGACGTACCCACGATGGTATAATACAGCCACAGAACAGCACGTGCACAAGACGTACCCACGATGGTATAATACAGCCACAGAACAACACGTGCACAAGACGTACCCATGATGGTATAATACAGCCACAGAACAACACGTGCACAAGACGTACCCATGATGGTATAATACAGCCACAGAACAACACGTGCACAAGACGTACCCACGATGGTATAATACAGCCACAGAACAGCACGTGCACAAGACGTACCCACGATGGTATAATACAGCCACAGAACAACACGTGCACAAGACGTACCCACGATGGTATAATACAGCCACAGAACAGCACGTGCACAAGACGTACCCGTGATGGTATAATACAGCCACAGAACAGCACGTGCACAAGACGTACCCACGATGGTATAATACAGCCACAGAACAACACGTGCACAAGACGTACCCATGATGGTATAATACAGCCACAGAACAGCACGTGCACAAGACGTACCCACGATGGTATAATACAGCCACAGAACAACACGTGCACAAGACGTACCCACGATGGTATAATACAGCCACAGAACAACACGTGCACAAGACGTACCCACGATGGTATAATACAGCCACAGAACAGCACGTGCACAAGACGTACCCGTGATGGTGTAACACGGCCACAGAACAGCACGTGCACAAGACGTAGCCATGATGGTATAATACAGCCACAGAACAGCACGTGCACAAGACGTACCATGATGGTATAATACAGCCACAGAACAGCACGTGCACAAGACGTACCCACGATGGTATAATACAGCCACAGAACAACACGTGCACAAGACGTACCCATGATGGTATAATACAGCCACAGAACAGCACGTGCACAAGACGTACCCATGATGGTATAATACAGCCACAGAACAACACGTGCACAAGACGTACCCACGATGGTATAATACAGCCACAGAACAGCACGTGCACAAGACGTACCCGTGATGGTATAATACAGCCACAGAACAGCACGTGCACAAGACGTACCCACGATGGTATAATACAGCCACAGAACAACACGTGCACAAGACGTACCCATGATGGTATAATACAGCCACAGAACAGCACGTGCACAAGACGTACCCATGATGGTATAATACAGCCACAGAACAGCACGTGCACAAGACGTACCCACGATGGTATAATACAGCCACAGAACAGCACGTGCACAAGACGTACCCACGATGGTATAATACAGCCACAGAACAGCACGTGCACAAGACGTACCCGTGATGGTGTGCCACAGAACAGCACGTGCACAAGACCCATGATGGTATAATACAGCCACAGAACAGCACGTGCACAAGACGTACCCACGATGGTATAATACAGCCACAGAACAGCACGTGCACAGCACGTGCACAAGCACGTGATGGATGGTAATACACCAGCACGTGCAAGACGTACCAGACGTACCCATGATGGTATAATACAGCCACAGAACAGCACGTGCACAAGACGTACCCATGATGGTATAATACAGCCACAGAACAGCACGTGCACAAGACGTACCCATGATGGTATAATACAGCCACAGAACAGCACGTGCACAAGACGTACCCACGATGGTATAATACAGCCACAGAACACCACTTGCACAAGACGTACCCATGATGGTATAATACAGCCACAGAACAGCACGTGCACAAGACGTACCCATGATGGTGTAATACAGCCACCGAACAGCACGTGCACAAGACGTACCCATGATGGTATAATACAGCCACAGAACAGCACGTGCACAGTACGTACCCATGATGGTATAATACAGCCACAGAACAGCACGTGCACAAGACGTACCCACGATGGTATAATACAGCCACATAACAGCACTTGCACAAGACGTACCCATGATGGTATAATACAGCCACAGAACAGCACGTGCACAAGACGTACCCATGATGGTATAATACAGCCACAGAACAGCACGTGCACAGTACGTACCCATGATGGTATAATACAGCCACAGAACAGCACGTGCACAAGACGTACCCGTGATGGTGTAACACGGCCACAGAACAGCACGTGCACAATACGTACCCGTGATGGTGTAACACGGCCACAGAACAGCATGTGCACAAGACGTACCCATGATGGTATAATACAGCCACAGAACAGCACGTGTACAGTACGTACCCATGATGGTATAATACAGCCACAGAACAGCACGTGCACAAGACGTACCCGTGATGGTGTAACACGGCCACAGAACAGCACGTGCACAAGACGTACCCGTGATGGTATAATACAGCCACATAACAGCACTTGCACAAGACGTACCCATGATGGTATAATACAGCCACAGAACAGCACGTGCACAAGACGTACCCATGATGGTATAATACAGCCACAGAACAGCACGTGCACAAGACGTACCCATGATGGTATAATACAGCCACCGAACAGCACGTGCACAAGACGTACCCGTGATGGTGTAACACGGCCACAGAACAGCATGTGCACAAGACGTACCCGTGATGGTGTAACACGGCCACAGAACAGCACGTGCACAAGACGTACCCGTGATGGTGTAACACGGCCACATAACAGCACTTGCACAAGACGTACCCATGATGGTGTAATACAGCCACAGAACAGCACGTGCACAAGACGTACCCATGATGGTATAATACAGCCACAGAACAGCACGTGCACAGTACGTACCCATGATGGTATAATACAGCCACAGAACAGCACGTGCACAAGACGTACCCGTGATGGTGTAACACGGCCACAGAACAGCATGTGCACAAGACGTACCCATGGTGGTGTAATACAGCCACAGAACAGCACGTGCACAGTACGTACCCATGATGGTATAATACAGCCACAGAACAGCACGTGCACAAGACGTACCCATGGTGGTGTAATACAGCCACAGAACAGCACGCGCACATCACGCAAACTTGCTGCATATTACAAAACACACATTGGTGTATCGAGGCATCTGGGCAGCTCAGGTACATCATGAAAACTACATGAAACCACATAAGCGATCCCGAATCACGACACGCATCGTAATATGAGGTATCACTTTGACTACTGTGATGACTAATTCTCGGAAACATGAGTTGATATTTCAAAATGATATATGTCCGGAAGTTGAACTCGTTTGATGTCGTACAAGAGGTAAACAACGATGATTTAAGGTAAAACTGAACATACACTACAACCATCTACAAACAACTTCACATACATGCCGTCTACACGTAAATACCACGTACATACCACGTACAGACACACTTACATGTTGGTACACCTCCCTATTCAAACACGTCACAACTGTCGGCCAGGAAAATCATACATAATATTCCCAAAGAAGGAGAACCTGCATCTCCATCCACCAATATACGTGTAGATGATACATGAACTGCAATCCAAACTCTACATCGGCCAAATGTCTCCAAACGAGGAATAGAGGCTGCTCTCAAATTGCAGCCATCCACAGTTATCTCGGACTCCCCAAGAAAGCAAAAACGTTACATCATGCAACGATATGAAAAATTATGCATTCTAATAATAACAGCAATCGTAATAGAGAATTTCATTTTGAACCACATTCGCTATTAGTCTAAGGCTCAAATACGTTATCTTGTTCCTGCGAAAAGATTATTCATTCAGGTCACTGTAACTATGAAACATTCACTTCGATACCTTCGACTAGACCGACTTAGTGCACGCTGATGTTGCCGAGTATTTCCCATCAGGAGGTCAGGCCAACGGGACTAGGTAGAGATGGTGGTAACTAATAGGACTCGGCCGATCAAAAGACGACAGAAATAGTCCTGGTTTCAAACCAACAGCTAGTGGAGACGATTAAATCATGACGTACATAATTGTTACACTTATATTTTGAGACATAACAAATAATAGAACGGAGACATTTTAATTGCGCGAAACTCCCCACTGGTTAGGTGTCTAATGACAGATGGCCATCGCTGCATACTCCACTCAACTCCCGTCGTGTTGTTTTGATACGCAGTCGTGCTGTAGGTTATCAATTTTCGGAAGGTGTTAGTTGACACTATGCCACACCACAGGATGGGTAAGGTAAGGCAACAACACGTGACATCATACCAGACAATCAAAATGCCACTACACGTCATTTTACGCCATACCGCGCTACACGTTGTGCCAATATGACATAACACGCTACACTGCGCCACAACACGATGCATCTTGCCACAACACGTTACACCTCGCCACCACACGGTACACCGCGCCATTACACTTAACACCGCGTCACAACATTCAACACCGCGTCACAACACGCTACACCTCGCCACCACACGGTACACCGGGCCACAACACTCATCATCGCGTCATAACACGCTACATCTCGCCATCACACGATACACCGCGCCACAACACTCAACACCGCGTCACAACACGCTACACCTCGCCGCTACACGGCACACCGTGCCACAACACTCAACACCTCGTCACAACACGCTACACCTCGCCACCACATGGCACACCGCGCCACAACACTCAACACCTCGTCACAACACGCTACACCTCGCCACCACATGGCACACCGCGCCCAACACTCAACACCACGCCACAACACGCTACACCGCGTCATAACACGCTACACCGCGCTACACCGCGCTACAACACGCTACACCGCGCCACAACACGGTACAAAGCGCCATAACACGCTACACCGCGCCACAACACGCTAGGCCGAGTCACAACACGTTACACCGCGCTACAACACGCTACACCGCGTCATAACACGCTACACCGCGCTTCACCGCGCTACAACACGCTACACCGCGCCACAACACGGTACAAAGCGCCATAACACGCTACACCGCGCCACAACACGCTAGGCCGAGTCACAACACGTTACACCGCGCTACAACACGCTACACCGCGTCATAACACGCTACACCGCGCTTCACCGCGCTACAACACGCTACACCGCGCCACAACACGGTACAAAGCGCCATAACACGCTACACCGCGCCACAACACGCTAGGCCGAGTCACAACACGTTACACCGCGCTACAACACGCTACACCGCGCCACAACACGCTACAAGGCGCCATAACACGCTACATCGCGCCACAACACGCTACACCCCGCCACAACACGCTACGCCGAGCCACAACACGCTACACCGCGCCACAACACGCTACAAGGCGCCATAACACGCTACACCGCGCCACAACACGCTACACCGCGCCACAACACGCTACACCGAGCCAATACATGTCACACTACGTTTTAACTCGCAACTTCTCGCAACAACTGTTCACTACTCTGGTATCACAGATCACTAGGCTGTATAAATAAACTGCTGGAAATAGCAGCGACAGAATTAGGTGAACCAATATGAGTCGAGGATGTGCATGTTTCCCATGGAAATTGCGTTGAAGCTGGAACGGCCAAGTCTACCATGGAGGAGGCACACTGCGTTTAGGTTGTCCTATACACAAAGAGAGCGTTTATGACATCAATATCTTTATCCTCTAAAATCTAAATCATTATGGTCCGATCCGCACCACCTGACACCTAATATTACTCTACACAAAAGCAGTAGCTTAATAATTGTGCGTTCGTGTGTGTGTGTGTGTGTGTGTGTGTGTGTGTGTGTGTGTGTGTGTGTGTGTGTGTGTGTGTGTGTGTGTGTGTGTGAGTATGTGCGTGCGTGCGTCCGTGCATGCGTGCATGGTGCGTGTGTGTATGTGTTTGCATGGAATTACGTGCGCGCACGCCTTTCTGTGAAAATTACATCGCCCAGTTGGCAAGAACGAATTTGCTGAATCTCTTCAGAAGACAACAGGCGTACACCTACGAATGTATGCGCATTGGCTTGTCCGGTTGCTAAAATCCGACTATCATTCACCCATGAACCGATAACAATATAGTAGATAACTGCGTCATCACCAACAATAGCATGCCACTCTTTCCATCACCTCCGTAGACGGCTACCTCGTGACTCAACGCCTCGCCGCCGAAGCGTCATATTTACATAGAAAAACCACGTACAGCATAAACAAACGCTTCGTCAAAAGTAGAGCAAACATCGCTAAAACGCATCTATCCCCATCTAACGTCTGGTTTCCTTTATTTTTTGCCATTAATTTGACTGTACGCCAAGCGAGATTGGTCCCCGAGCCTAGCTGCTTATCATGGGCCTGACGCAACGATCATTCACGGACGTCTAAAGCGGCGACGTAGGATGAGTTGAGTTAAGTGAGGTGGAGGAGACGATAGCCAGGCCAGGCGGGCAGTTGGATGGATCAGTCGTCTCCGGCTGATCGGGCGGCGTGCGAGGTGTAACACCCGTCAGACCAGAAACATCGTCGGCAAAGTTCACGTGAATCACGCATCAAAGCGCCGAAGCTGTTCCGTCTAATTTGCTGTTGCTGCCTGCATAACAGGATTGTGTTACTCCATCCGCACAATGAGTGCGAGGCTTTCGATTCAGGTGTTCCAATTGAATTAAAGAGTGGGACATGTCAGGTTGTCTATGAAATACCATTAAGTGATGCAGTCTTGTGTTACATGTTGGCAATGCACATTGGATTGAACCCTGATTGTGACGCATTGGCAGAGCAGTTAGAAAGTTGGATTCTCAATCGGGGTTTGCTGGTGTTCGCGTCCTCTTACTGCCTCTTCGAATCCTAGTTGCCTAGTTGTTTCCTAGTTGTTTCCAGCGCTCGGCAACGTTCTATTAACTGACTAGTATGTATTATTGTGTTTACAATATAATGGTCTTATGAGGTATCATTTAGTCACCCTTTTTCAGAACATTAACGCCAAACCGACCTTTCTACGCTGGCACTGAGGGTGGTCACCGCCAGGATACTTGTCCTCCTCAGTGGTTCTTTTACGTCCCAAATTGAGACGGGACCGACATTAACGTGATCTCCGAGTCACGAGGGATACACAGTCCCAAATGCTGAGAACCAGGTTTTTACACCAAATAACATACCTGCCTGGTCCGGGTTTCGAACTCAGAGCACTGGCATGCCTGGCGGATGTGCTAACCACTACACTAGTCGCGCTCCCCCGAATCATGGGCACATTACCTTATTTTATAGTGAGAGTCTCTCGGCAGATGTTTCTTCTTTTATAAAAAGTGTTACATGTATTTGTTATCTGTTAAACAAAGATGTTCCAGTTCCAATGTTTTTGGGTGGAGACTTTGATAAATCTTGTGTTCAGATTCAATTAAAAACTGTGATGTCTACATTTTGTATTAATCAGTATTGGTGTTTTTCGTTGCAATGGTTTTTGACATACACACCACGAGCCCGTTTCCTAAATCTGTGCCTTGCACAAATATAAACGACGTTACGTCATCACTTCCTCCTTTGTTACTGCCACTCACGTCTCTTCACACAACATCTCTCTTCCAATATCTCTCAGAATCCGTCTCTCATGCTTTCCCATCCGTTCTCTAATCTATCTACACATCCTTATATATGATTTACTCTCTGTCTCTCTCTCTCTCTCTCTCCCTCCATGTTTCTTTGTGTGCCATCAGAACATTCCTCAGCTGTTCATCTCTCTCCGCCTCTCTTATCTTTTAGTACCTCTCTCGGGTTTATTGAGGTCAACGTCTCGTCAATCAGGATACGTACTTCCGGGTTTCGTTCCCCGAATAAACCGCGCCCTAATTCCCGGCACATTTAATAGTTCTGCCACGGACTCATGGTGCGGTAAGTAAACACACGTCAATGTGTATCGGGCTACAGCGAGATCACATTGCAGGACGCGTCCACCCGCTCGAGCTGAGCCACAATGTCACTTACATGCCTTGCTTAACCAAAGGTATCACTTACAGTCCTTGCTTAACCAAAGGTATCACTTACAATCCTCGCTTAACCAAATGTATCACTTACAGTCCTTGCTTAACCACAGGTATCACTTACAGTCCTCGCTTAACCAAAGGTATCACTTACAGTCCTTGCTTAACCAAAGGTATCACTTACATTCCTCGCTTAACCAAAGGTATCACTTACAGTCCTCGCTTAACCAAAGGTATCACTTACAGTCCTCGCTTATCCAAAGGTATCACTTACAGTCCTTGCTTAACCAAAGGTATCACTTACAGTCCTCGCTTAACCAAAGGTATCACTTACAGTCCTCGCTTATCCAAAGGTATCACTTACAGTCCTTGCTTAACCAAAGGTATCACTTCCAGTCCTCGCTTATCCAAAGGTATCACTTACAGTCCTTGCTTAACCAAAGGTATCACTTACAGTCCTTGCTTAACCAAAGGTATCACTTACAGTCCTCGCTTAACCAAAGGTATCACTTACAGTCCTCGCTTATCCAAAGGTATCACTTACAGTCCTTGCTTAACCAAAGGTATCACTTACAGTCCTCGCTTAACCAAAGGTATCACTTACAGTCCTTGCTTAACCAAAGGTATCACTTACAGTCCTTGCTTAACCAAAGGTATCACTTACAGTCCTCGCTTAACCAAAGGTATCACTTACAGTCCTTGCTTAACCAAAGGTATCACTTACAGTCCTTGCTTAACCAAAGGTATCACTTACAGTCCTCGCTTAACCAAAGGTATCACTTACAGTCCTTGCTTAACCAAAGGTATCACTTACAGTCCTTGCTTAACCAAAGGTATCACTTACAGTCCTCGCTTAACCAAAGGTATCACTTACAGTCCTTGCTTAACCAAAGGTATCACTTACAGTCCTTGCTTAACCAAAGGTATCACTTACAGTGCTCGCTTAACCAAAGGTATCACTTACAGTCCTTGCTTAACCAAAGGTATCACTTACAGTCCTCGCTTAACCAAAGTTATCACTTACAGTCCTTGTTTAACAAAAGGAACCACTTACTGTCTTTGCACAACCAAATGTGTCACTTATAGTCTTTGCATCACTAAAGGTGTCAATTATATCTTGCATAATATATAACGTTACACTTAAACCACACGTGTCACAAATAGTCCAGATTTAAGGTTTTCACCTGCATTAAAAGGAACAGTGCCCCTTGCAATTCTTATTCAAATTACAATCCTTGGTTAACCAAAGGTGTACCTTACAGTCCTAAAATGTCACAATCCTTACTAAACCAGATATGTCACTGACAGTCCAGAATTTACTTAACCAAATATGTTATATAAGCAACAACGTCCCGTTGCAATCCCTATTCCATGCCAATTAACCAAAGGTCACACTCCCACTATCACAGGTCCAGCTATAGCGATCACAAAACTAGCGTTGTTTTGTTGTACAGGTCTCGTAGCCATCGTTTTGATGCAATAGTGTAATCCACTATAAAGACAGATTATGCAAGTAATATATAGATAAAGATTTCAAATACTAGTAAAATTAAGTTTGCCAATTGTGTTGACGTTTCTGTATTAAGTTCTGGTAAAGTCGTTTGTTACTTTGGATATTCAAAGGTTTAATTAATTCCTTAATGTAGCTGTGCAGTTGGAGGGTCGCATTAACTAACTAACTAAAAGTTACGATGCCGCTTGGACATGGATGGGCATTAACTAACTAACTAAAAGTTACGATGCCGCTTGGACATGGATGGATCGTTCCGAGCTCGTTGGGATGAAATCGTCGGCCATTTTGGATCATAAACCGTCAATGCCATCGCGGAGTATCGTTAGTACCTTCTTGATGTGTTATGCTTTCCGCCATTGCAGATAGCCAATCAGTTTTATGGACGCACGCATGCCAGCGGGTACTTTATTATTGCAGGCGGGTTTACGCACCCCAGGTACTTGCACCTGGTCCACAGGACAGAGCCGTGAGCAGTACGGGTTCCTTCGTACTACGCATAATTCGGATATGTAATTTTCTTGGCAACGGTTTCACTTCCGGATACATGGAAAACGAATCAAATTCCATCGATGCATTGACGTTGCAGCGGCTGTGTAGCCACATGTGTGGGACAACAACACTGGACGGAGTGTCGTTTGCAATACCTGACCCGCAAAGTGTTCGAGTGTCAGTGACGGTACGATCCCTTTCACATACTGTTGTTGATGTTGTTGTAGTTGTTGTCACTGGTTGTGATGGTTGATTAGGTTGTAGTAGTATTGTTGTTGATGTTGTTGTAGTTGTTGTGACTGGTTGTGGTTGTTGATTAGGTTGTAGTAGCAATGTTGTTGCCGTTGTTTATTATTGTTGTATTGTTGTTGCGCTGTCGCTGCGTTGTTGTTGTGTTATTGTGTTGTTATTGCTCATTATTGTAGTTGTTGTTGTTATTATTGGTATTATTATTACTACTACTAGCAGTAATATTGTAATTGTTGTTAATGTTAGTATTGGACCTTTATCATTATTGGGACGGAGATACGGAAACACTACGCTCGGTTCATGACTTCTATCTGTCACAGTTTCGTTGCGAATCACGGGAGAACTTACTAAATAACTACTTTGATGGCCCCGGCAACTGGTGCGTGATAATTAAAATTAAAATTATGCCAGCGATTTCTGAAGGCAGCACGTGTGTCGCAACTCGCGTTGGCAAACATGTGTTGGGGCGTTGCTTATTGGGCGAGGATTGGTACGCGTGGCTACGCGTGTTAGTGTTTGAGTTGACATAAGTACAGTCAACCACGTGCCTAGAATCAAGCAAATAACGAGAGTTACTGCACTAGATGGTAATACGTTGTACAGTCTTCATGGTTGTCTTCTACTGTGAAATTGTCTGTGTGTGGACTTTCCGTTATGCTTTGTTTACGTTCAGGAACGAGATACTTACTTAGTTGCGATGACTTCATACCGAGGAAACATTGAACGAGTCATACATATTATAGTAGTGAACAAAACTAGTGCATGCGTGCGTGTGTGTGTGTGTGTGTGTGTGTGTGTGTGTGTGTGTGTATGTGTGTGTGTATGTGTGTGTATGTGTGTGTATGTGTGTGAGTATGTGTGTGTGTGTATGTGTGTGTGTGTGTCTGTAGGTGCGTGCGTACGTGGGTGCGTGCGTACGTGTGTGTGTGTGTGAACAGTTACGAAACGCAACTGTTGCGAATGTTTAGAATATTAAAAATATTAGACCAATGACATAAATGCTCATATATGCATTTGACACATATATCTGAACACTACAGGGTATAGCACATGTCGCTAGGCATTGGTCACACATACACACAGAAGGCAGATCCACTATTAAATTATGTTGACCAAGTCCGGTCACAAATCAGCAGAAATTTGAAACCACTTCTACGCCTCAATAAATGTTAACATGAAGTTACGTATTGTTTGTCAAGTTGTCACAACTAGCGACCAGAGTGAGTGACTGCGAAACCGATTCGCGGTAGCCTTAGTCAAATCTAAAGTGGATTTCAGGTACAAATATTTTCTCGGACGTCACAAAGCGAGAATAATCATTAATAGTCTTCTTCTCCGCTAGATACACACTTTTTCAAAATAACGACGTGTTCCGTGTTTAGGGTACAGTGTCTCTGCAATAGCCACGTTGCACAAATATTTAATAATGTCCGCATGAATGTTTACAAAACGTAGTTGGTAGGTTTTAAAACGCAGCGTGCACCATCGATTACTGCGACATTACCAATTCTCGTCAACAATCCAATCTTCTGGCACATGCACGCACTCGGTATTACGTTTTGTCAAGGGGCACGCGTCCTCACACGCAGGCCTACCCTCAAGCGCGTGCTCTTGAATCAACCCCAGGTTTAATGTGTAAAAACGCCGTAGACTGCGCATCCGGTCTGGTCATGCGTAAATCAAACAATTAGACGCCGACCGTTGCCGCAGCTTTAATACGCATCAAAGAAAGCAATTGTTAACATCGACGTTTAATGAGCTAATTTAGTCGCACTAACATTCATGATTTACAGTTCGTACTCTCTCGGATCGTGTATGCATAAACCCTGAATGGCAAATCTCTCGTGCCCACAACCATTCGCTGGGCGCGCCATTCTGTTAGGCACGCGCCGACTAGCCATATTCCAGCATGACTTCCGTCATCCATCAAACCCAACACAAAACTGCGTGCTCTTTATTCACCTTTTCCAAGCCTTCAACCTTTCCACGATTCTTCAGGTGACAGCGTATATTCATAAATATTCTCTTGTATGAATGACGCGTGATTACAGGAGCAGGTTATTGTGGGATAAAGAAAGCGGAGGAGGAGACCACCATTGGCAGTGGAGCGTGGCTCGGCTTCGTGTGCAATGTCAGAAGGACAAGACGAGTGCGTTGGTGGCACAAGCGGCGAGACAAGGCACACCAGGAACACAGGATCACAGCGAAGACAGTAGGGTGGGAGGAAAAGCGAAAGAAAATCGCAATGAAACGACAACGTATTGGCTTGTATCAGAATCCGCGCTGAGTACGGGAGACACTTTGACGTGCGCAGAGGACATAGGCGCCTCCCAAAGCCCAGTCCTACGTTCTAGTCGTGGGAGGTGGAAACAGGTAAAGCCGGCCAACAGGGCACTGGTGAAAATAGGTAGGCCAATCCCCTGCCTGCTAGATTCAATGGATTACAGACGTGTCAACGACAACTTTAAGCCAACACGACTTGGGGGAGGAAGGACCTTCAGTTCGAAGGAGGATGACGCTGCATAGTGAAAGTCGCAAGGAAGCTAGGCAGTCGAGCCTTTTGACTCTAAGGACGACAACGAGATTTGGCACATGGAATGTCAGGACGATGTTCGAAACAGGAAAAGCAACACTGACTGCACGCGAAATGCACAAATACAAACTAGCCATACTAGGGCTATGTGAGACGAGATGGATGCAGTCAGGACTGATCAACCTTGCATCTGGGGAAACAGTATTGTACTCAGGCCATAACAACGATAATGTACCACACACACAAGGAGTGACACTTATGCTAAACAAGCAGACACAGAAGGCACTGATCAGCTGGGAGCCAGTTAGTGTGAGGATCATCAGTGCCAAATACAAGACAAAACACAGAAGAATAAAATTCAATACCATACAGTGCTATGCTCCAACCAATGATGCTGAAGAAGAAGCCAAGAACAACTTCCATCCATGACACACTACAGCAAATCATAAAAAAACAGAAGAACAAAGAAAGCATATAGTGATGGGGATATGAATGCAAAGACAGGATCAGACAACATAAGATACGAACAGGTGATGGCAAACATGGACTAGGGCAAATGAATGAGAATGGAGAAATGTTTGCGGATTTCTGTGCAGAACACTGCTTAGCTATTGGGGGAAGTTTATTCCCACATAAAGTAGTACATAAAGCTACATGGGTATCACCGAACCATGTCACAGATAACCAAATTGACCATGTATGTATTGGAAGAAGATTTAGACGATCGGTCCTAGATGTAAGAGCAAAACGAGGGGCAGATGCAGCATCAGACCACCATCTGGTAATCGCAAAACTACAACTCAAGCTAAAGAACTGTACCAACACCTCTAGTGGAAGAATTAAGTACAATGTAGAACTTCTCAATGATAGAAGAACAACGCAAGCAGCACTCTCCAGTCGATACCAAGTTCTACATGAGATGACCGAGGAAGAAGTTAGCTGCACTATTGATGTGCAGTGGCAACGCGTTAAAGAGACATGGACCAAAACATGCAATGAAACATTAGGAAGGAAGAAAACACAACATAAACCTTGGATATCAGCTGAAACGCTGCAGCAGGTTGAAGCAAGGAAGTGGAAGAGAGATACTCAACAATTGTTGTACAAGAACAACAAGAGTACTCACAAGCAAACAAAGACGTCCGATCAAGTGTAAGAGACAAGAGGAACTTCACAGAGAATATGGCTAGACAAGCAGACGACGCAGTATCTAAGAGGAATATGAAGGAACTTTACAACACTTCTAAAAGGTTAGCTGGAAAGTACAAACAAGTCAAAAAAACAATTAAAGACAGAAAAAGAAACACATTCATAACAACAGAAGAGCAGATGAAAAGATGGGCAGAACACTGAAGAATTACTCAACAGGCCAGCTCCAGTATGCAATGTGGATATACAACCAGCAGAGGAATTACTAGAAATGAACAGCGACAAACCAACAAGGGACGAAATCTAGAAAGCCATTATGACATTGAATAATGGCAAATCTGCCGGGCCAGACGGAATACCTGCTGAAGCTCTGAAAGCCGACTTAAACACGTCAACTAATATGCTTTATGAATTCCAGAGAAGTTCATCTCCATAATCAAAAGCACATACAATGGAATGACATGCAGAGTCCTGCAGGAAGGAAGTACCACAGACAAGTTCGATCGATGTAAAGACAGGTGGTGTGAGTAGGGAGGCATCCAATCACTATTTATCTTTCTGATGGTTATTGACTGGACCATGAGACCAGCTACTAAACAAGGCATGGAAGTCCAGAGAAATCTCAATATCAACAAAGTTACGCATTGTCAACTCAAATGTTAAGGCTATGCTAATGTATGGATCGGAGACATGGCGTACTGCAAAATCCATGCTACACAAGCTCCAGAGTTTCATAAACAAATGTCTAAGGAAAATCCTAATGATATGGTGGCCAGAAACAATCAGTAACAAAGCACAATGGGAAAGAACAAATCAAGAACCAATCGAACACCAAATCACAAGGAGGAAGTGGAGCTGGATAGGCCACACACTCTGGAAACCTGCAACTCACATCACACGACAGGCAGTGACATGGAACCCGCAGGGGAGAAGGAAAAGGGGAAAGCCAAGAAACACCTGGTGCAGGGAAGTAGAAGCAGACATGACAAAAGCAGGATGGACTTGGAAAGAACTGAAAACGATTGCCCAAAACCGTGTCCGGTGGAAAAGAGTTGTAAGGAGTGAAAAGGGTCAAGTCAAGTAAGTCCGTGGACGTCGGCCTACATACTTGACCGTCATTGTGTTCCTCGGCGGACAACGATAGAGACAGACACAGACAAAGCTATAAACATAGGAACAGCAAGTCAGAAATAAACGGAGAGAGATCCTGCAGGTATATAAATAGACGAGACAAACAACAAGGTAAAGAATGGCTAAATGAGAGTTAAAGAGATCACCGAGAGAGAGAGAGAGAGAGAGAGAGAGAGAGAGAGAGAGAGAGAGAGAGAGAGAGAGAGAGAGAGAGAGAGAGAGAGAGAGAGAGAGAGAGAGAGAGAGACTTGCACAGAGACACAGAAGCGGACAGAGAGAGGTTGAAACAAACAATCAGGCAGACAGAGAGTGATATACGTTACTAATACGATTATTGTTATAATCATCAGGACACTGCATCCATGGAGCGACATGAATTTTGCAACTATAGGCTAATCCAGAAGCGTATTACTGTATTAAAATTTGCTCACAATAAAACTACGATGGCGTGCTGTCGCTACGCCCTCAATGGCTGTGTCAACATGCATGGACTTCTAACGAGTTATTTTCAGACGCGCTTTATTTTTTAGCGTTGTTGTGTGTTTCGCATGACCTCTTTGTGTGTCTGATTCAACCGTTTTTACGCCATTGTCTAACAGATATATCCTTGTGTTGTGTCAGACCACTTAACTATTAATCTTGAAACGATTCATTTTGCTGGAAACTGCTGTGGATGGACTATCGCGTGCGCATACATTGATTATTCATGCAACGGATCGGCTACGTTGGCGCAGCGCCGGCGTCAGATTAAGCAATCCTGCTCTCCAGCTCCGATGGTCGCAAGAGTCGGTTCCGGTGATGACGTCATCAACTCGTAACGCCGCCAGGAAATTCGACCGTTGAATACATCTTTAATGTACTCAGAGAAACGTGCGAACATCAAATGTGTCTTTTCATTATTTTATGGATTTAAGCGGCAACAAAATCTCGTCTGTCAGTAATAAATATTTATCATATATAATATCTACTGCAACTTTCGTTTGGGGTTAGAATCTTCATGGCAATTCACAAAAGGTCAATGCTAGCAACCGCTGGTAGATCCGGCTGTGCCGTCATTTGTTAATAAATATGTGCATTTATTTATCCGAATCAACTAAGTTCACTCACTCGGTAATGTGTGTGATGTGTATTTAAAATGACTGTGGAAACAATGTGCGTAGGTTTTAACTACATCTCTCATTTAAGTAAAATCCATGCGGGATATAGGTTGACGGCACTGCTCCTGTAGGACATTCGTTCACACACTATGACCTGTCCAATGTAGGACACGGTGACTTTTACCGGACAAAGGTCGGGTGAAACCAAGATTCAGGTCAGGTAAATAACACGTTACAGCATTTCGGTATTATGTTACGTAAGGCAATTAGACAACATCATAGACTACGAGTTTTCCATCGACATATGTATTTAATGTGTTCCTATATTTCTAGTAGTACTGGAACTAAATTGATATGCAAATGACATAACGCTCTGCATCTAAACCTTTACAATCACCTAAGCAAAATGTGTTTCATTACTATCGACGATCGAACACCTCATCAGGATTCATTGCAAAGTAATACAGACAAGGGTGCGAAAGTAATACAGACAAGGGTGCGAAAGCAGCAACAGATTTACAAGTTACAAACAAACATTTAAAATTGTTGATGCTATACAACTTTTGTTTTACCAAAAGTGTGCTTAATAAAATGAAGTACAGCGCATGCCCGACAAACTGAATAAGGTCGCTTCGACAGTCACGACGGAGAATTATGTTTTCTGCCAATTCCCATTCATCCAGACAGATCGCAGCAACTTCGTTTTGTTGCCGTTTACCCGACCATGGTACCACCGCAGCAAATATATGAGAAGAATCAGACAGTAGAACTACACGTTATGTTTGTAAGCTAACCTCTAACAAGGTTATCGTCCCATATTGAACCTAATTTTCATGCTTTTATGTGGATATCCGAGTTTGATAAATAAAATGATAGCAAACGAAAACAGTGTGTGAATTTGGTGAACTGTTGCCTCTAGCGGCAAATTTCACACCTCCCACGAATGAAACATTCACATAGCTAATGTCCAACTTGCCACTTCGCTGGTGGTACACAAAAGTAGCATCTGTACACCTATATATCAGCGTCTGTGACCACCGCGATACCAGAGAATATCTACGTTAACTTCTCTATGGTCACATCGTATCTGATTATCATGATTCTGGAGGAGCCGATCAGAGAATGGATCCGACATCGAAGCTTCCTCATAGGATTGCGCAATCTGTGTCACATGCGACAGTTTAACCCGCAGTTGCCGGAGTCTACACGTTCACTTCGAGTAGCGACTACACGACCGCTTGCGAGTAAGAGTGGGGCGCAGTTTCCATTCCTCGTTGTCGACTTCCGGGAAGAGGAAGTAGACGCAGTCCTCATCCTCACTCGCGTCGTCAGGTCCGGTGTTTTCCGCGATGTCGTACACGTCGTAGTTGGCGTCGCTGTAGCGTCGTCGGTACCGCACGGCCCGCTCGTCCATGCGTAGTCGGCTCGGCTTAACTTTCTCATGACTGCTGTTTCTTGAGTCGGCGAAGTTGATGGTGAAGATGTAGATGAGAAAGAAGTACACCATAACGACGACGATTACAACTGCTGTCGCCAGGGAACCCATAGTCATTCACAACAGTCGGCAGAGGGCGCTGTATCAGAATGACGTCATAGGCGATTTTACGCAATATCCGATACTATGGGGAAAAGGGTTAGATATTACATATACATGGGCTTTAGTGTAACGATATATTTTACGTTTGAAAAACTGTACAGTACGAATCACAGAAAAAAAAATTGTCAAATTAAAAAACCGACCCTGCCTGAGAATACAGAAAAACGACACATTTATCCGGTTACAAGAGACACCCGAACCCCCAGAGCGGCCGACTGCGACTCGCTAATCGCACAGATCTATGCGGAGTAAGCTTTAGCAGAGCCAGAGATACGTCTACGTGATCCGTGTCTCTGTGTGTCTCACCGAAATGTCACAGCGATTCTTTTGGAATACATGAGGGCTTAGTGGTGCGTGCGGACGATTATGCTGGTTCGGTTGTTCTTTGACCGGTTCTCCGAATTAAAAATGCCCACATAATGACGACATACTCACTGCGCTGGGAGCAGGACGTGTAAGCTCACGCGAACGATCACTGTCTTCCGTATAACGAAACACGCCAATTACCGTCGGAAATGCCCTGTCAGTTACCCTTCACAGGCAGTGCGGCGTGTGCAGACCAGACGGAGGGACCCTACCCACTTTATTCCCGCCTCTGTCCTCGTACGGCACACACACTAACGCAGAAATTACGTCATTGCCCGGTGCATTATGGGAGAGACCGTTTTGCCGATCACGACTTCCGCTTCCGTTTCCTCAGCGCGTCACGCCATGCAGCGGGAAACGTCGGTGTTATGCTCATCGCGTTTACGTTAATTACATCTCAATTGAACAAAGTTAATTGAATGCATTCACCAGCATTACATTCGAACTATAATATGAGTTGAGTCTTAAAGGTTCTTTCTCGAATTGGTTTTTCACACTTCTTGTTTCAGATTAATTTCGCGCAAACTTCGAACCATGAATTATTCCATCGGGAGTCGAGTTCGTAGGCACTGATAAACCTGCGGGTTTTGCATAAATATTGTAATAGTCGATTTACTAAAATAGTGAGTGTATTTTATTATCGCAAGAATTTATTTGAACACAGATCGGATACCTCGCGAAAATGTGAATAGCCGCTTATTATCGTTGTGAAACCACAGAGTGTAAATATGCGTAACGCATAACATACAACATGCTCGTACAGGCCTAGCAACTTTTGTTTTGACCGGATCTAGTCAAAAATAACATACCAGTTTGTCCGCTGATTTCATGAAAGCTAAACAACATTGCACAAAGAAGTTAACAAGTCATAGTTGATAGTAGGGTGGTTGGGTTTTCGCGAAATGAGTATGAAATGAAACGAGCGGAAAATACCGAATTGTGGAGGGACCTTTGATGGTCCTGTGGGACCTTTGATGGTCTGGTGGGTCCTTTAGCAAAATTGCCTTATCGTTTTGATCTGGGTCTGGAGAAATATGCCGAATTGTAGACGTTCATCTTGCGGATGATACACATCAAAGGAGCCGCGACCCTCTCTGTCTGATGCCTGCATCTCAAGAAATGACTGATCCCACCTATTGGTGAGATATCCTGCAATTTGGTTGGCATCATTAAAGGGAATAAAAACATGTATTGCTTGAATTCATGTTATATTACATCCTGCTATCTATTTCCACGTCCACCAAGCAAAAAAATAAAAATAAAAATGAATTAGAAATTCCACATTTTATGCTGTGCATCCGGACATTTTCGAATATGCATATTTTTGGCGCGCTTTTCGCGATGCCGAGATGTGACGTCACTTATGACTCAAACTCGCATCAGGCCGACCCTTTCCATGCATTCAGAGCATGTTTACAAGTATAGCTTTTGGGTCGAAACGAGCGTCAGAATGAGTTATTGTGCAATGTTCCGACGTAATACAAACACTAGTCATCATAGAGGAACAAGCAGTTATCTTACGGTTCCACATGAATCGAATTTTATTCAGCTAAATTGCCTTTAATAAACCAGAAATCGTGTTCGCAATTTGTTTGCTGGGCTCACAAACCGTTCACTGTACACACAACATGGGCAATCCTCGTTACAGGAAAGATTGTCGAAGCACGCGGAGCTAACAGAAAAGTCATGGAACTGTTCATAGAAGTTAGCTGTTTCCCACAATCACGACCGTAAGTGGAACAAAATACAACTTCCTGTTCATACTGCTACCTCCCGTGTGTAATTCTGGGTAACGGAACAGACGAGATAACTTTAAAATACACCGAATCACGAAGGCCAGACATATCACGGTAGATGTCGCCTCGTGCGTCACAGTAGCGCCATCGAAGACGCTTGTCCCTTTACGAGCGAATTTATTTCCTATTATTAACGATCGCTGATCACCGGTCGTGTTTGCATTAGATGCTGATTAGGGTAGCAATGGATGGTGTGTGATTGCTTCTCCAACTCCGGCCGGGTCTCGAGCGTCTTCAATTCGCCGTCTGAGGCCTCGTCTATGCTTGGTCGATACGTCTGTTTGAATTCACATCTCGCATGACTTATGCTGTTTAATTGTGTGTGTGTGTGTGTGTGTGTGTGTGTGTGTGTGTGTGTGTGTGTGTGTGTGTGTGTGTGTGTGTGTGTGTGTGTGTGTGTGTGTGTGTGTGTGTGAGTGTGTGTTAGTGTGTGCGTACGAGCGTGCGTGTGTGCGCGCTTCTGTGTGCACGCAAACATTGCAGTTTCTTGCTTTCCGCCTTAATCAATGTTGTAATTTTACCATCGCTGCGGGTAGATGTCTTACGTATTACTACTGTGCCATCGAATTTTAAGCAAATCTACGGCACCGAGTCGGGAACAGAAACGTAGATTGTTAACATTTAAATTTGTTTCTGTAATGTGTGCTTTATAACCTGACGCACGACGACATTTTGAGTGGGAAACCTAATGAGTGACAAAGCTTGCCCGCATTGCCCTTCCCATTTCCCCCTCCCCGCCCCGCCCCGCCCCGCCCCGCCCCGCCCCGCCCCGCCGTTTCCGATGTCCATGACATGGCACCAACGGCTTACTACCATCAGTTCTCAAACCATTATGTGTCATACTTACATCACGGGCATATTCCGGGATAGGGAACTATTATGCAATGGTTTCTAAATGTGTTTATATGTGGTACGCATGCGTAGACATGTCAATTGTGTTAGACGTCGGAGTGAAGGCTGTGTTAACGATCATTAGGTGCGAACCGATCTTGTCGGTTCGTCACTATCGCTTATTGTGGCATTGGCGCCCAAATAATCAGATCATGACAGTCTTGGCGCCTTGGGCAAATGAAACATTACATGCAGGGTGATCGGCTTAACATGATATCTACATGATATATACATGATATCTGCATGCATACATAGAGTGACGTAAGAATAGCATAGACAGGAAAAGGTAGTATAAATAAACAAACAACTGAAGAGTGGAGACAACATAAAAGTAACACGATTATTATGACCCACGAGCTTACATCCATCAGTTGACACACCACTACGCTCCCGGGAGTATGGTTGACCACTCAACTGGTCCTGTAAAAACAGATCACTCTAAAGAACTACAAGTCTTAAATACACTTGCAAGTGGTAGATGGGGGGCCATCGGTCAAAGGAAGGGACAGAACATAGAAAGAGGCGAGTTGACCTCAGTGCTCGGGGGAGATCCACACACAATGATTCAATGTTAGCGTATCACAATATATATATATTTTTTAATTGGCATTGATCATGTACAATCACACTAGGAGATTGTGAGGTCAGCGTCCGCAACTGTCAGTTAGTGATAACATTGCTGGCATACTTATTTTATTAAGCACTCATGTACGAAAATATTCACCAAAACCTTTTTAAGGCAAATATTTGTTCCGATGGATTACATATTCCACAAGAGTGTAACTCGCTATTTTTTACGGAAACTATGGCGAATGTTACTTGTATTGCCACGTAGCTCTCCTGTGAAACTATGGCGAATGTTACTTGTATTGCCACGTAGCTCTCCTGTGAAACTATGGCGAATGTTACTTGTATTGCCACGTAGCTCTCCTGTGTAACTATGGCGAATGTTACTTGTATTGCCACGTAGCTCTCCTGTGTAACTATGGCGAATGTTACTTGTATTGCCACGTAGCTCTCCTGTGTAACTATGGCGAATGTTACTTGTATTGCCACGTAGCTCTCCTGTGTAACTATGGCGAATGTTACTTGCATTGCCACGTAGCTCTCCTGTGTAACTATGGCGAATGTTACTTGTATTGCCACGTAGCTCTCCTGTGTAACTATGGCGAATGTTACTTGTATTGCCACGTAGCTCTCCTGTGTAACTATGGCGAATGTTACTTGTATTGCCACGTAGCTCTCCTGTGTAACTATGGCGAATGTTACTTGCATTGCCACGTAGCTCTCCTGTGTAACTATGGCGAATGTTACTTGTATTGCCACGTAGCTCTCCTGTGTAATTTTGCGTTGCGATGTTTATGTAGCGTTAGTTATTCTTTAGGGTTCACTCAGTCCAGTAGGATGTGATCCAACATTGTTATATTAATTACGTCAAAATGGGACAACGCTGCATCGGCTGGCAAATTAAGACGTTAGGCCTGTCGTCTCGATAACGTGATTGATTGATAGGACAAAGTAAACATTGATGTTTTTGGCCCATATTTGTTTCTAGAAAACGATTCTGAACGTTCAATATATTTTCCTAAATATTTAATTCATTTCCAATATGTGAAGTATGATTATTCTTTTATGTATAAATATAACTGCAGCACGAAATCGCAATATCAATTGCTGTACTAGGCTGCGCGTATATAACACATTTCACGTCATTAATATACCTTTCTATAGATAGCTGGTTGTGTAAAGTACGCTTTTCCACGGGGTAATGAACTCCCTACGTTAAAAGGGAATATCTACACACTGAACGCCGAACGTTGATTCCCTACATTTATTAACGTGTTAAATACTTGGCAAAGCAAACATTTCCAAAAGTGGTATGTGTGTCTAATCTCCGCGGAAGGTTTTTTTTTAACATCAAACCACCCGTGAACACCAAGGTGCGCTAGATTAGACAGAATCAGACGACGGTTACGATTTCAATGACTACTTCACGCAACATTACAATTGCAAACACACCAGAGAGTCGTTACGAATTCAATAACGACTACATAGGTCGTATCACGATACGATGACATTACGCTCTGTCTGTGGTCATGCTGCAGATAAGAACAGCCTAACAAAACTAAGCCCTGGCCTCAATGCAGGAAACACACCAGAGAGTCGTTACGAATTCAATAACGACTACATAGGTCATATCACGATACGATGACATTACGCTCTGTCTGTGGTCATGCTGCAGGTAAGAACAGCCTAACAAAACTAAGCCGTGGTCTCAATGCAGGAAACACACCAGAGAGTCGTTACGAATTCAATAACGACTACATAGGTCGTATCACGATACGATGACATTACGCTCTGTCTGTGGTCATGCTGCGATAAGAACAGCCTAACAAAACTAATCAATGCAGGAAACACACCAGAGAGTCGTTACGAATTCAATAACGACTACATAGGTCACGATACGATGACATTACGCTCTGTCTGTGGTCATGCTGCGTAAGAACAGCCTAACAAAACTAAGCCGTGGTCTCAATGCAGGAAACACACCAGAGAGTCGTTACGAATTCAATAACGACTACATAGGTCGTATCACGATACGATGACATTACGCTCTGTCTGTGGTCATGCTGCAGGTAAGAACAGCCTCACAAAACTAAGCCATGGTCTCAATGCAGGAAACACACCAGAGAGTCGTTACGAATTCAATAACGACTACATAGGTCGTATCACGATACGATGACATTACGCTCTGTCTGTGGTCATGCTGCAGATAAGAACAGCCTAACAAAACTAAGCCCTGGTCTCAATGCAGGAAACACACCAGAGAGTCGTTACGAATTCAATAACGACTACATAGGTCGTATCACGATACGATGACATTACGCTCTGTCTGTGCAGGATCCAAGAACGTTTTCGATACACATTTGCAATTGTGTGTTTCGTTATATTCTACATTCCATAGACAGTTATCGTGTGAATGCGGTAATGATGCATTCTTCACAATTCCACTGAAGTTTTCCTTCATAGATTGCACTCACTCCACTCAGTCAACTAGAAAAGCAACCAATCGATTAAGCATCAATTAATCAATACAAAGAAATTATTTTTAACGACCAGTGCAAACTGGCAATAAAAATGAAGCATAAATTGCAGTGTGTGAAAGAGAGGCACAAATAGATAATATTGTGTTAAAAAGAGGACGAACAGAAGTGCTTTTGTTGTACGATAGTATGGAGCGCTCCCCCAAATCATCTGCAATGGAATATGACCCTCCTAATAATGGCACATATATCTGATCCCCATTTTGTACACAGCAGTATGAAAACTGGAAATTTGCTCCAAATCTCCAGCGAATATTTAGTCCAACTCCCAGTGCATTGCTTACTGAACCTGCACTAGATGCCTCCTGTCCACTGCCTTCATAACATATGACTGCCAACTATTTGGTGTATTGCAATAGTTTGGGTTCCTTATATACGTCGATGGTGTGTTTAGGCGTACACTGTTCAATACTAGTATTTGTACTCACAAACATACGGTACTAACGTACCAACTTTTCAAAATGTCTCCGGACATCTAGCCATATTTATAAATGACATATATATCTTTATAATGACATTAAAATCATGAAATTCCGCCGCTGCAACGTCATGAAAGCATTTTGATTTGTTGAGCCCTTCGAGATCCCTGTCCAACAGATGCTACGGGGTGAAATATATAAAAAACCTATATAAAACCTACATAAAAAAAACCGATAGACAGCCTACACCATTTCTTATTGTACATGCCAAATTTATGGAGATATGCTGGAATAAACCTATAAACATACACACAAACAGATATCCTCGCTTTGTGTTAACTAATATAGATAACAAATAATCAATATGTAGGCGTAACGGTGTCATCATCTTGGAATTTCGCACTTTTTTCATGATGGCGTGGGCGCCTTCAACGTGATTTAGGTGAAAGGATATGAATCCCCGAGGTGCGCAGGCAATCGTTCTTAGTCTATGGAATACTAACTCCAGTTTACCTCAAAAGGATAGCCAAGAGCTTCTGGGAAATGTATCTGTCTAAAATATATACACATTTCCAGCTTCTTCGAGCACACTCACAAATTTATCAGGTTGTTTGGTTAGTTATGGATGAGTGGCGACGTTTATGTTTTTCGTCAGTTCTGTGTGCTGACCATCGAACCACCTAGCAGCCTCCAATCTTTGAATGTGCACAGCTGATGCGTCGTTACATAGTCACACAGAACAGCTGACTGTCGCTGCTGCAATAGTGCAGACGGAAATGTTTCACCTGATCTAGTTTTCGTGCAAAATGGCTGCCTGCTGACACCAAACGGCTCTAACGAGAAAGCAAATGTTAGCGCAGCTTTAATTGCGATGCGACTGTAAGCTAACACAAAGTCAATATACTTTCCAATATTGTCCCCGTGCATTAATGTCGGCTGCGAAATATAACCCGTCACACGCGACACCAATATTAATCATAGCAAACTCTAGCCAACGAACCAGACAGCGATCAATCCGTTCGTCCAACCATCCGTGTATGTATATGTGTGAATGGATGTCCTTATGTGTGTATGTGTGTATGTGTGTATGTGTGTATGTGTGTGTGTGTGTGTGTGTATGTGTGTATGTGTGTATATGTGTATGTGTGTATATGTGTATGTGTGTATGTGTGTATGTGTGTATGTGTGTATGTGTATATGTGTGTATGTGTGTATGTGTGTATGTGTGTATGTGTGTATGTGTGTATGTGTGTATGTGTGTATGTGTGTATGTGTGTATGTCTGCATGTGTGTATGTGTGTATGTTCTTATGTGTGTATGTGTGTGTGTATGTGTATCTGTGTATGTGTGTATGTGTGTATGTGTGTATGTGTGTATGCATTCATGCATGTCTGTCTGTCTGTCTGTCTGTCTGTCTGCCTGCCTGCCTGCCTGCCTGCCTGCCTGCCTGCCTGCCTGCCTGCCTGCCTGCCTGCCTGCCTGCCTGCCTGCCTGCCTGCCTGCCTGCCTGCCTGCCTGCCTGCCTGTCTGTCTGCCTGTCTGCCTGTCTGCCTGTTTGCACATGTTTGCGTACGTATGTTTATACATATGTCAGTTTATATTTCCATATAATTATATGCATTCCTCCTTCCCCGAAGCGCACACAACAATAAGGATGTACATTGCCAAAGCCACTTGAATGCCACTAAATAATATATCAGCAATTAACGACAAGACAATCAATCTTTATCCACGGATTACCCGACTTAGGTCCGCGCACCGGACAATGATAGATGTCCAGGGAGACGACAGATTCAGAAGAAACAACCCAGACAATTCCTTTTCTGGATTTGCATATCACTAGGACATGTCTGGGATGACAGAGAGTGGTGCGTGTTTACCTTCACGAGAGACGCTCTCAGCGGATTGTTCGAGTAATTCAAACAGCAGAACATGATCGATTCGACCAGGTGTAATTATAACAAAGACCACAGCAATCAGGCGCTCTCTTGAATAATGAACAACATGGCGGTGTGATGAAAGGTGAGTTAACCTTAGATGGATTGATTTTCAGATGGTGGCGTGGGACTACTGATTCGAATAGAGATTCAACACATAGGTAAGCTGATTGAAGGTGATTTGAAGGTTTACCGTGAGTCGAAGAAACTAAAGTAGAGTTGAGGCGTGTTTGTCAAACAGTAACTTGGCCTTACGGAATTGTTCAGTCTGTCGGTTAATCACTGTCTTAATCATTGATTCACTCGCTCGCTGGCATACTTACCGTGTCATATACTCAACTATTCACATAATAAAAATAATAATGTAACTTTTATTGCGCCTAAACCTTTTAAAATCCGCAATAAAACAAAATGTTAGTAAATCTCAAAATCAATAAGCAGTATTAAAGCAAGGTTATAAAGGTGAGATTATAAAGAGGTTATTCACTCAGACACGTCCAAACTATCGCACGTGTCTGTGAAGGAAACACTTGGGACTCGACGGTCGTTACACATCACGCAAATAAACCATTTCATGAACATAACTACCCATCAACGGTAATCTCCGGGGGAAATCTTTCCGTCAAGAATCACTTTTCTAAGCACAATGCCGCTAAGACAGTTATCAACGATTCCCAAGTCATCTTTTGCGGTATGGGCATTTCTGTTCTGTCGCAAACGCAGTGCGAATACTTGGACGCATTGCTAGGAATTCATCCGGTTCGGCAAAAGTAACTCGCTTCGGTGTTTTGGCGTGTCGCGAATCCGCAAACATATGTTATTCATCTATATTACTGATTCACATATCAATTGTATGGTCAGTGATTAGTGTATAACGACGAAGAGTTGCGTGTAAGTTGTATCGATTAATTGATCTACGATTAGTTAATGTGTGGCTGCAAGATAAGCAAATGGTCATTGCACAGGTAAATTACACACAACCTTCTGTATAAACCAATAGTTCAAACAATCAACAAAACAAAACATACTATACCGTGAGCAATGGACATAAACACAAGCGATGTGAATTGATATTAATGTTGACTCGTTTACGCGCGTTCGCCTTGGGAAATAGTGGGGTTGAGTTACATAGGGCGGGAAATAGGATTATGCTTGGTACTAGTGCCATCGGTAAGTAATTTCCAGAGGGTCTGAATTATAAGTACACATTTTGCACTTTTACAATGTTCGGTGACATCTTGGGAACAACTTTTAAAATTCGGGCTGGTGTTTTTTTTAAGAATACATCGCGTATCGTTCCTTATTTCGTGTTTCCTGATCCAGACACAGATCGTACAATACAATTGATCTCCACTCTGTCTGCGTATATGCTACATTGTTCATACAGTACTTTTGATAACTTTGTTTTCCATAGCTGAATGTATATACCATGCTCGTAGATGTCATAAGAATAACAGAAAACGAAGAAAATAATATATTGTTTGCAAACAGCAAACATCTTACCTATGTCGTGCCGAATTCTCACTGTGTTCTGACCTCCGACAGCAGCCAGCAACACGAGTACAACATACACATCTCGAGCGCGACACATCTTGGAAATCCTAGAAGCGACGTTTTCCATAGCGACCTCAACACTCGGATACACAGACTGGACAAAACCGTCTAGGCGAAGTTTACGACCACACAGCTATGTTTACGCCGATTGCGCGCCTGCTATCGCGGCTGCGTCCAATCCGAACTTGTATACATCGAAGCGCAGGTGACGACAAATGTTTACGAGTCTTTCCGGAGTCTTGCGCATCAACACGAGCCTAGACTACGCACGCCGTGCAGAGATATCGCGCTCAGACCGATGAAAGACGAACCGCTCCGTCTGATATCCCTAGGCCACCGGATTTCAATTAGTGGAGTCACGTCGATCAAAACGGCCAGCGAGCATTGGCTGGCGGCGTCTATAACCGGCGCTGTCGGCTGGACTAGTCGGACTGACAGCGTCGCGCTGTGCCATCGAGCCGTGATATCGGTCTTGGATCCGGCTCGCTCTACATCCGCGTGCGGTCAGGAGCAATGAGGACCGGCCTATCGGGGCGTCGTGTTACTATATCGGCGCGAGGCGTTATTGTATCCACACAAACGTCACGTGCCCCACATATGTGCCGGACAGAAGTGTAATGTTATTTGCGTGATAATAACTCATTTGGACACCCCTTTCTAATATACAGGAGGAGTTAGTATGATTCGGTTCCTCTTAATGTGAATAATATGACACGATTAAAACGGCGAGCGTTACTAATATATTTTGTTGGAAAGAGGTTCCTAATTGGCAGCACCAACGTAATTAAAATTAAACATGTTAATTTAAAACTAACCGTAAATGTCAGGGTTTTACTTTGGAAACTTAGTTTTATCATTATGTTTATAACAAAATACTAAATCCGAATAATTATCACATACACACACGGATGCGCACGCACACGCACACGCACCCGCACACACACACACACACACACACACACACACACACACACACACACACACACACACACACACACACACACACACACACACACACACACACACACACACAGAAACACTTAGACACTGTAAGTACTATATAAATTATAGTGTACTAGTTAGCGCACTTGACGGACTCTTAATCGAGAGATTCCGTGTTCGAATCCTGTTGCTCCCGTTTCGAACCTTCAGAACGTTGCTCCAGGGAGTAAAGTATAAAGCAACCTGAAATGGACACAGCTCTATATACTTACTTTTTATACAAAGTATGTACTGAATGTGTTTTGGGAAATGTATTTTGCCAAAATACACACTGTCTACATAAGTTTCAGTGGAGGGAATTCGAACACAATATAACCGTAGAAAAGTTCGTACAACAAATCAGATACTCAAGAGAATATACAGTAATTATCATTGCTACGGTGGGTCTTAGATTCTACAAATCCCACGTATGTTTCAACCGTGTGCGATCAACCAGAATGAAGCAGGTTCGTGTGTATGTGTGGTGCGTAAGACCGCTAGAATTGTTGCACGACAAGTCGTATCTGATGGACTCCATTTACCGAGAAAACATCGTGATCACCACGAAACAATCACACTCCGCTTCCTGTCGCCGCACGCCGCTACTCAAGCGTGGTGGTGTTCGTCCGTGCGCATGCGCAGGTGTAATAACCGGAAATGAGCGAGCTGCCACGTAACGGGTTGGGTTCGCCATCAGTGGTGCGCCAACTGATATCGCGTTGCAGAAGGTAATTACTATTTTCGATTGTTTTGATTGCGTCCATTGTAGAACGAATCGCCTGACCCCCAGGGAATATTAGAGGTTTTACATGTGCACAACAACGCTACGAGTTCGTGCCGAACGCAGCTGGCTATGGATTAATTTCACAAAGACGAGGTTGATGGCTGATACGTGTCGTTTTCTAGTATTGGCAACATTATTCCGGATTGCGTATTGAAGGACACGACATCGAAGTAGATTTCTCATAGGAGTAAATTCGTAGACAATTGTGGAAAATCGCCCACGGAAAATATACCCACGACATCCACTACCTTCATCAGTGTGACATGAAAATGTATTAACTCTTTTGACATCCTCTTTTATTATTTAACTGTCAAATTGATTTATATTCGCTAGAGATAGTTGTATCCTAACTTGACAGTTTTTGCATCATGTTGATTCTCCGACATAAGTTTGGGAATTGGGTCTAACCAAATGAAACGTGCTGAGTTGCCCGTCTTATGTGCGCCTCCTGAGGTCGCTTATGCGTCTTAAAGTCAAGCCTACAAGCAGTCGTGTAACACGGTCCTGCAGTAACACTGTAATCACAGTTTGCTATTGCAGACGTGTATGTATTGAATTACGTTTTAATTATTGAAATGGAACGAAAGTTGGCTTTGGGGCAATGGTTTTGCGACTGTTGCTGTTGTTGATGATGATGTTGTTGCTACTGCTGCTGCTGTTACTACTGTTGCTGCTGCTGCAGCTGCTACTCATTCTCCTAGTTCCGCTGCCTTTGCTACCTCTACTATTTCTACTGCCATTTCTGCTACTGTATATTCTCCATTCCCTCCTCCGCATCGTCTCTATTTCTGTCTCTCCATCCCGACGACCATCACCCACTACAGAAATCCTTAACGTAATCGCAAATGCGATCGATCGGAACCTAGAGGCGCCTATTGGATTAGAGATTCATATCAACATTGTCCGTCTTGCCCAAGGCGGCAACTGGCTGTAAGATAGCCGGGATAGAATTAGACTTGCACTTAGCCTTTCGCTGCTCGAATCCGGAACGGAATGAATCTGGACGGGCGTGTAATGGGAAATCTAACAACGTGATTACTACTTTTGTTGCTGCACGTCCTCTGGTTGCATTCGACGTTCACGATACCGTGTTTTCGCCTGCGAGTGTATCAAACGAACAGAGTGGGTTCGTTATTAACGTATAAACGATCACATATCTATTCTAATGTCTTACCAGCCCAATGTGTTTTAAAAGAACCGCATTAAGCAAAAGAAAAAAGTTATACGTTGACCGTTATATGTTTTAAATGTTTGCATTTGTTTTATTGCAATATGAGTAACTAAATATATAATAATAATGATGGGAATCCTTGTTAGCGCCCGAACAAACAAATAACTACTCCCATACTCACGCCATCACGCATATGTCCTTATTTCTCACGCACTGGAAGATTCAATAAAATAATTAATAGAGACATAAGTATAGCATATCCATTGCAGTTACAAATGTGTCCGGCGTACGAACAGCACGTGACATTCCCTAATCCTATTCTTGTCGTCATCAGTAAATAGTCTTTGCCTACGAATAAACTTCCTGAACTTTAAAACGTTTATAGTCTCTAGAAATGTGTGCCAGTGTTCGTTAAAAGGACTCACGTTAGAGTTGTCCGGATCCACTAGTTTGCCATGCTGTGAGAAAAAAAAAAAAACCTCAATGCTTGGTTGGTGGTGTAATTTTAATTTGCGACGTCAGTTACAGGGGTGATAGCTGGCAATAAAAGCAAACAAGAGAATTGTGCTGCGTCCGGTCGGCTAAACGCAATTAGTTCTGCAACTGCCAGTAAACACAAAACATTGGCTTTTGCCGGTTATCGATAGACACAAATTTGCAATCTACAGAGCTGTGTGATTTACGAATCTCGCTCGATTACATTTATGACTTGTGACATTTTCAACAGGTCCAGCCGAAATAATGATCACACCGGCCGGTAGGTTTATGAAAAACAATTTGTCCCTATGGTTGGCTCAGTCTAACTGTGTTGTTTCGTCGTGAGCCGATTTATCATTCACATGGCGCCTGCTTTAAAAGACAAAGAATGAAACAAAAGAAGTGGCCAACACAACGGTATTTCACACATGCAATGTGCATGCTTTGGATTGATCACGCAATCAGTTATCACTCTGTTCAATGGTTTACAATGTATAATACACAACATTATACGACACGACCATTGTGAGTTGCGTCTTGTCATGCAAGTCGTTAGCGCCACGTCAAGACTGCAATAATAGAGTGCTAGACGTTTCTTGACATTGCGTAGGTTCGGACGAGAAATCGGTGTAATTGTAAGCTCTCGCTAATGATAAAATACGTTATGTCAAAGCTCTGGCTATATTTTAATAAACACTCACTCGTGACTCATTGTCGAAGCTCATATCATCATGATCACTACCAACGTCGTTATCATCACCTCGACTATCGCCACACCATCGTTGTTGACACCATCACTAATACCACCCTAGCAACAACATCACTAATACCACCCTAGCAACAACATCATCACAACCAAAACCCCCAGTAACACCAACACTACAATCGTCATCATCATCTCAATCATCATTAAACATACCCTTATCACAAACCTTCATTCGTGATCTTCGCCGGTATATGTAATTTTCTGTTGCTAGAACTATTGCAACAGCGCTTGTTAGCAGCAGATTTGACCATTGCAATTCCCTCCTTTATAATATCGCTAGCAAGGGTATTACAAAACTTCAACGTGTCCAAAATTATCTGGCAAGGGTAGTTTCAAGATCTCGTTTTTCTCACTCTGTACCACTTTTGAAGTCTTTGCATTGGCTTCCTGTACGATACCGTATACTATTTAAGATCTGTATCATGATATACCAGGCATTGTCCAGAAGCAACCACCTTAGTTGCATCCACTGCTTACTCCTGTAAGAAAACCTACCCGGCTTCGATCATCTAGTTCTGACCTATTTTTTTCCTAGAGTCAACATTAACATTAGAACTAGGGCTTTTTCTGTTGCTGCACAAACTCTTTGGAATATGCTCCCTCTTAGTGTTAGATCAGTCGAAAATATTACATAATTCAGTCGTCATTTAAAAACTTATCTTTACAACCTTGCTTATCCACCGTAGCTCCCTAGCGCCTTGACCCAACTGCTGACAACTGGAATACTGCTTATGGATTTTGAGATTGACCAATCCTTTTTGTCTTGATGCGCCTCATCATTGTTATCACCACCATCATCGCATTATCATCATCAACATCGCATTATCATCATCAACATCGCATTATCATAATCATCATCGCATTATTATCATCAACATCGCATAATCATCATCAACATCGCATTATCATCATCAACATCGCATTATCATAATCATCATCGCATTATTATCATCAACATCGCATAATCATCATCATCATCGCATTATCATCATCATCATCGCATTATCATCATCAACATCAACATTATCAGCAAAACCGCCATTTCCCTTCATTAACGTCATTGCCTTGTCACACCCTATAATACCTTTGCAAATATAATTCTTAACAAAATGACACGGCGATTTGAATCAAACAGATTAAGTAGAACACATATATACCCAACTACTCAGTAACTCTCGACCGATTTGTCAATCTCCAATAAATGTTTAATGGATGTTTTTAAATTAAGACGTATTGCCACTTTATTTTAGTCTACCAAATCAGCTGCGCTAACGACACGAATTCCGCTGTTTGATTGGATGAGTGATTCATGAAGTTACATATTAATATCACACCTAGCACGGCCCTGTGCGTCACGCAACGACGCTGCTTGTTTTGATGTCTTTATGTTTCCACGTGGGCATTGTGTTTAATAGAAACTATTCGTTTTATCGAATTTAGGAAATGGTAACTTATAACACGAATAACACATATTTAAGGAGAGGCAAGGAAAAACGCAACAGCTCTTCATGATAAGATAGCTATATAATTTCAACAGTTGTAAGTTTATCAGTAGCGTTATGAACAGAAGTTTGTCTTCATTGAATAATGATCGTTATCCTGCTATCCCGAATTTGAGAAGCATAATCGTTTGTAAGTCAGTTGTCTAACAATGTCCAAAAACGGGGAGGGAAACGTAGTACTAAAAACAACATCTCCAGGAGCGTGTACTGACATTTACACAAGAGCGTATGCAGCCACGTCACACAGCAGCACTATCAATAGGAAGGCGAATATTTGCAGTGTTCATACCTTGGGAGGCGATCGGCTGGTGCGTAACCAGCCGCAATCACTTCTTATCGCTCCACGGCGGTGTCAAGACGACACTGTTAAGCAAATTAATTGCCGCTTAGCGACACGAGGGAGATGTTCAGAGCACAGGCAGTCAGGCAGTAAATCTAATCTGCACGACTCACTAACGACGACCACTTGTCTTTTGGTCGATGTTTCTTGGTCATCGCTAAATTTTCAGCGAATAGAGCGATTCATGGCGAGGAAGTCAGTGTATTGCGTACACATCGAGCGGAGGTTACTGTTTTGTCGTGGCTGTCGTCGTTATTGTTGTTCTTTTGGTGATGGTGCTAGTGGTTGTGGTGGTGGTGGCAGTGGTAATGATGATGATGATGTTGGTGGTGACGGTGTCACTGTCGCAGTTGTTGTTGTCGTCGTCGTTATAGTTATTGTTATCGTCGTCGTCGTTATTGTTGTTGTTGTTGTCATCGTCGTTGTTGTTGTTGTCGTCGTTGTTGTTGTTGTCGTCCTCGTCGTTGGTTGTTGTTGTCGTTGTTGTAGTCGTTGTTGTTGTCGTTGTCGTAGTTTTGTTTTTGTCGTCGTCGTTGTTGTGGTTGCTGTTGTTGTTGTCATCGTCGTTGTTGTTGTCGTCGTTGTTGTTATTGTTGTCGTCGTCGTTGTTGTCGTTGTTGTCGTTGTTGTCGTCGTCGTTGTTGTTGTTGTCGTCGTCGTTGTTGTTGTTGTTGTCGTTGTTGTTGTTGTTGTCGTCGTTGTTGTCGTTGTTGTCGTCATTGTTGTTGTCGTTGTTGTCGTCGTCGTCGTTGTTGTTTTTGTCGTCGTCGTCGTTGTTGTTGTCGTCGCCGTCGTTGTTGTTATTGTTGTTGTCGTCGTCGTCGTTGTGGTTGCTGTTGTCGTCGTCGACGTCGTCGTCGTCGTCGTCGTCGTTGTTGTTGTTGTCGTCGCCGTCGTTGTTGTTGTCGTCGTCGTCGTTGTTGTTGTTGGCGTCGTCTTTGTCATTGCCACCGCCGCCGGTTATTACAATATAGTTGGTGCTGGCTGGTTGTATTAGCAGCAGTTGGTGTAGTAGAAGCAACAACAGTAACAACAACAACAGTAGCATAAACGGTAAATCAATTATATCCCAACTATGCCCGGTCCGATGTTGAAGCATTTCGTTAGAATTATTAGCATGCCTCTATTGTTGCAATCTTTAAACGAGAATTTCGCATCTTTGCTTCTGTCGAGTAGTGAGGCGTGCAACAATAGTGACACCTGGCGAATGTATGGGAGATGACCCAGCCGCAATAATTATGTTTGGTGGGTTAAACTTCAGGTTAGTAAATATTAATTATAACGGTTTAATATAAATATATCCTGCCTGACGGTAGATCATAAATATTTGATACAATTTGGAAAAACTTGTGCAACTTCTGATTTCAACCACATTTTCCTGTCGTTCGAGGCTATATTTGGCGGAGATAGATCGTAGAAATTGGTGGTGCAGAAAAGTTGATAAACAAGTGGAATTACTGATTGATAAGTATTATTCTTGCCTTAATATCATTAATAAAGTTGCAGTAAACATATATTGAATAGCAGTTGTGCTTAAAGTTAGTTAGTTAAAATATTTTAGAACACCTTGGTATATTGAGTGATAATAGGGTAACTTAGCCTTCGATAAGTTGTAAACAAGATTTAACAAACCTGATTATGCGGTAGAATATATAGGAGCTAAAGTAACAACCATCAAACTACTTACCTAAGATAATATCTGTGTAAGCCAGTACTTGCTAGGTATTTTGATTAGGTAGCATTGTTGTTAAAATTAAGCAAGGGCGATAGTCGGGCGGCGTAACCTAAATAAATAAACCAGCCTAACGTAACGTAATTGATTGAATTTAAACTAGGTCACTACCGGTAATGTTAGCGTACGTGATAGAATAAATAGTCGGCTGTGTAATTGAAATCTGTAACATAAAGTGTGCTGTATACACAGGAAACAGTCTTTATAAAGACTAAGTTAATTAAGTTATTAAATAAATTATAATCAGGATATGGCGCCTTGCAAGCGGCAAGTCAAGGCAAAGCGGCACTTGGTGTGCGATCACTGCCACAGCTGGGTAGATTTTGCATTGTCCGGCTGTGGGAAGTCATGGGCAGAAACCATGGAGGAAGGATTCACCTTTCAGTGCATTGGGTGTTGAAAGGTGGAGTGTCTGCAGAAGGAGATAGTTAAGTTGACAGATATTGTGAAGGGAATGGAGATGGGAATTAGAAAGGAGACAGGTCGAATGGAGAGAGACGACAGGGAGATAGGTGAGAATACTGCAAGACTGAAGGAGAATAGCAGTGGCAAGAAAACTGAGGAAAGAGATTGAGAGGAGGGAAGGTGATTGGAGGGGAAGAAATTGGAAAATCGACGACCGAAAACTTGACAAGTGTGAAGGTGACAGGGGAGAAAGTGACCGTAGAGAAGGAGGGAGGGAAGATGGGACGGGAGATGAGAGAAGAAAATGAGATGGGAGGAAAGATGAAGGGACGAAAGGAAATGAGAGCAAATGTGATAGAAGAGAAGTCGATAAAAGGGAAGCTGACAGGAGGAAAGGTGACACGAGAAAAAGCCACAGGAAAGAATGGATCGGAAGAGAATATGATGGGAAAGAAGATGACAGGGGGAAAAGACAACAACCAGACATATGCAAACCGAAGAAGGAGCTACTCTAAGGCAGTGGTTGAGGGGGCAATGAGGAAAGAGAGGGTGTTTATGGGCGACTCCATTATGAGAAAGACGGACAAGACACTGAGCGAGTGGAAGGACGTTGTTGTTTGTCTACCGGGGGCTAGGATTGAACATGTGACTGACAGGGTAAAGAAAGTACTGGGACATAGCAAGGGAGGGTCTATACTGGTACATGTAGGAACAAATAATGCTGACAGGGAGGGAACAACTGGGGTAGTACAGAAGTATACATTGTTAGTGACGAAGCTAAAGAAGACAAGAGTGGAACAGATAATTCTGTCAGGAATTTTGCCAGTAATGGGAGGAAGGGGGGCAACGTATAGAAACTGCAAGAGGATTGCGATCAACACACTAGTTGAGCAGATGTGTGAAGAAGAGGGGGTGGGATTCACATATTTATTGGGATACTTTGTTGGGAGGGAAGATATGTACATGAGAGATGGCCTCCATCTTAGTGGAAAGGGGGCAGCAGTTTTCTCAGAGAACCTGCTGCGATCTGTTGACAGTGGGACAGGTTGCATCTATTTAAACTAGATTTGCAGGGGGGACTCGTAGAAAAGCCTGAAACTGGAGGCATAGATAAAGACAGCACAAATAAATCAGAAGAAAGAACAGTCTGGAAAACTCTTCTGAAGCTGGATATAAATGTGTTTGTTTAAACGCAAGGAGTATAGTAAACAAAAGAAATGAACTAAACATTATGGTAGAAGATATTGACCCTCACATAATCGGTATAACTGAATCCTGGACCACCACCGATATATCAGATGCCGAATTGGGACTGACAGGATATGTAATGTTTAGGAAATATAGAATAGGAAGAAAGGGAGGTGGAGTTATTTTGTATCTTAAAGAATCTATCCAGGCTTATGAAATACAATTAGAAAGAGAAGCTGATTGCGAAGAAGCTGTTTGGTGTAACATAGTACAGGAAACTCAACGTTAACAGTTGGGTTAGTTTATCGAAGTCCAAACATAAGCATAGAAGAGAATGAAAAAATACAAAACGCTACAAGGGAAGTAAGCAAACGGGACAATATTATTATGGGGGGTTTTAACCACGGGCATATACAATGGAAATCTCTACACAGAGTATGGGGAATGAGGACCACAAGTTTTTAGTTTTAGTTCAAGATACTTTCCTTTCTCAACATGTGCTAGAACCAACCAGGGGTGAGAATGTGTTTGACATAGTTTTGTCCTCACAGAATGAATTAGTTGACAATGTCAAGATATGTGAGCCACTGGGGAGTAGTGATCACAACCAGATACATTTTACCAAGTAAAATCAGAAAGGAATAGTAAAAAGCAGTATAGGAGAACTTTCCACAAAGGAAGGTATAAGGACATGAGGAAATATTTAGCAAAGATAGACTGGAATAACACACTGAAAAATAAGACAGCAACAGAATGCTGGAATATATTAAAGAGTGAAATTAAGTGCATAGTTGAGAAATTTGTACCCTTCAAAAAACAAGGGAAACGGTCCAAAAAGAAACGCTTATCGAAAGAAGCCATTACAAAAATTAAGTATAAACAAATTATGTGGAAGTCATATAGATGTACTGGAAATGATGAAGACTACAACAGTTATAAAGAAGCACTTAACCAAGCTACAGCTGAAATTAGAAATTCAAAGAGAAGCTATGAACAACAATTAGCTAGTAATATAAAACATGACAGCAAGAGTTTTTATGCGTATATTCGAAGCAAACAGAAAGTTCAAGATAAGGTCGGTCCTCTAGAAGATAGTGCTGGAAATATAATGTCAGAGGGATTCTTAATGGCAGAAGACCTGAATGAGTACTTTAGTTCAGTGTTTACCAGGGAAGATATTAGTTCACTGCCAGTACCAGAGGCTAAGTTCAAGGGGGCAGATTCGGACTATTTAGGACAATTAATTGTAACCCCGGAAATGGTAGCTAAGAAAATAAGGGCTATGAAGGATAATAAATCACCTGGAGTGGATGGGATTCCGCCCAAACTACTATTGGAAATTGTAGAACAAATTAGCGTACCGCTTGCAACAGTTTTCAGTTTGTCATTAGAAGAGAGAGTGGTTCCTTTAGAATGGAAAGAGGCAAACATTATACCGTTATTTAAAAAAGGTTCGAGAAACAAGTCATAGAACTATAGACCAGTGAGTTTAACATCAGTGATTTGCAAATTATTAGAAAGACTAATTAAAGATCACATGGTAGATTTTCTTGTTAAACATAAATTGATAAACCCATCTCAACATGTTTTTTTTAAAGCGAGGTCATGCTTAACAAATATGTTATGTTTTTTGGAAGACATCACTAAGTGGGTAGATGAGGGATCACCAGTAGATATCGTCTACATAGATTTTCCAAAAGCTATCGACAATATACCACATCAAAGATTACTGCTTAAACTAAAGACCCATGGCATAGGAAATGGTATAATAAACTGGATAGAACAATGGCTGATTGACAGAAGACAACGTGTAGTAGTTGATGGGGAGGCTTCAAACTGGAAATCGGTATTGAGTGGGGTACCACAGGGATCAGTACAAGGACCTATATTATTCTTAATATATATCAACGATTTGGATGATGAAATATCAAGCAAGGTGTTCAAATTTTCGGATGATACAAAAGTGTTTAGAAGGATTAAAAGTGATGGAGATAGACAGCATTTACTAGATGATCTTGACAAGTTGATAAAATGGTATGAAAAGTGGCAAATGTCGTTCAATTTTGGGAAATGTAAATGCCTCCACGCAGGACATGGGAACGAAGAGGTAGATTTACAATGGGGGTACTGTACTAAGTACTACTGTAAAAGAAAAGGATTTAAGGTTAACCATTAGTGCTGATATGAAGTTTTCAGAGCAGTGCAGAATTGCAGCTTCAAAGGGAAATCAAATCCTTGGATTAATTAGGCGAAACATAACGTATAAGGAAAAAGAGCTAATAATACCGCTGTACAAAACAATAGTTAGGCCTCATTTAGAATATTGTATTCAAGCGCGGAGGCCATATCGCAGGAAAGACATAGATATGCTAGAAAGAGTACAGAGGAGAGCAACTAAAATGATACCAAAACTGAGGGATCTTGGTTACGAAATACGCCTAAAGATGCGGTTTAACAACACTAGAGACCAGGAGATTGAGAGGAGATCAGATAGAAGTGTTTAAAATAAAGAATGGTTATGAAAATGATACACATAGATAAAAGGGTCGGACTCTCGATAAGCCAAAGGGCTTCCTTGTCCACCTGCCACCTAGAGTTAATTCTCTGGGTGGCAATCTTGTTAAATCTTGTTAAATCTTTGCTCTGTCTACTCTCAATCCATAGCCTCGGTTATCAAGGTGCTGCTCGGATTACCGTTTATCATAGTAACGGTAATCCGAGCATTTCATTATCTAATCCCGGATGTTTTCTTCAGAATCCGAGTATTTTCACGGTAATTCTCATTTTTCATAATACAATGTCTTGGTGTATACCATTCAGATGTAACAATTTAAACTTGACTTACACTGAAACAAGTTACACAGTACAATATAACAAAAGTTTAGTTTACAGAGAGACCGACAGGTGCACGCACGCATTGGATAAAAGAGGTAATATGGATCCGCAGAACGAATCCAACCATGCACCTAGGCAAGTGGAAAACAAACTCAGTCATGTGTTGAATAGACTGCTGGCCACATCATCTGGCGGACAGAGGCAAAACAAACCTGTTCCTAACGAACGTTGGTACAAACGTTGAAGTGAGCATCAATGTAGTTGTGTTATTAAGAAAATTAGTTTTAAGTCAGCCAAAACTCTTCTAGAAACTTGACAGAAGACTCCGGAAATGCGTAGATAAAGCTGACAGAAAATGCGCAATAAATCTGACAGAAAAGGCAAGATATGAGCTTCCACGAAGCACCAACTTGTGACTAAGCGAGTGGCGATACAGAGAAAACTATTAATATGGCACTCTCCCCATTTTAAAACAGTTGTTTTGTCGGCATGCCATATTCTGGTCGGCTTGTGCACAAAGATTACTGACCTGAGTGACAAGTCAGGCTGTGATTGGTTGTCTGAACTTATTTCTCGTGTTCTTCCAGTCTAGTACCAAACGTTATCCCTATGTCGCCTGTGTATGCTTATCTGCCTCTACGTGACCACCATCTTCGGTCAGTGAGAAACCGTCATCTTTCGAGAACACGAACAAGATACAAAGATGGAGACGCGAGTTTTATGGCAGCAGCTGCGGACCTGTGAAACGATCTACCCGTATCAATGCGCCAACTGCAGCTTTTAAGAGACCATTCAAACACTCTATTTTAATCGATATTTTAACTGCAATAGCGGAAGCAGCTCCGGATCTGCGAAACGATCTACTTGTGTTCAAAGCATGTAACGAGGATTGAGATAACTTTTAAGAGCACTGTGAAACATTCTATTTTAATCAATATTGTTACTGCTATAATGACTTTTAGACTTGGTGGTAAGCTTTTGTTAATTGTCGTTTGGTTATATGACACGATACTAATAATTGTAAAGACTAATTACTTTATTTATTTATTACTATTTTATATATAACGCGCATTGAATAGTTTCTAACTAAAATTGATGCAAATTAAGTATATATATATTTATATTACTAGTTTTATTAGTTATGTTATTAGTTATTTAACACATTCAACTTACTCTCTTTATAAACATCCTTGATGCAGCGTCGCATTGGTTGCGATATTATACTTGTACTTATTTGCCACAAACAAAACAGTTTTTTGGACGAATGATAATTAATCGATAATGAAATGTCCTTCAAAACAATATTTTTATTTAATGTTAACAAAACATTTATGCTATCGTATATTGTTTGAGGGTAGATATCATGACCATATAAAAACTGGTGTAGAGCTGAGTGACACAAAAAACGTATCTTTCTTAACATGAACCAAACATTCGGTTTTTAAGAGAAATATACTTGTGTTCATGCTTCTGTTAGTCATTTCGTTGACACTAAATAGTTATATCGAAAACAGTACTATTGCGTTGTTTTTTCTCTTAGAGAGAGCGGTTTTTTCGCTATTAATAGTTTGCAACTTTAATTTCCTGGAACTAATCTTTGTGGGTCATGTGAGTGTAGTGCGTTTTGCGAAGTTACTGAATTGCGATATCGACCGGCATCTGATTGTTTTGACGTACGCCGTGAACTTGTCACTTCCGGTGTCATAATCGGTAATAGGTAATGAATGCACTGGTTTGCAGGGGGATCAGCGAGTGCATGGCAAGATAACTATTAACATCGTATCAAATAATAGTAATAATAAAGGTAACTTCTTCTGCGCCTAAATCCGTGGAAACTTCCTGGTTCAGGGTGACGAAAAAAATACCAGTAATTGTGAATCAGTACGCCATTTCTTGGGGGTTTTGTTCACTTTAAGATATTTTCTGGACAGGGAAATTGGCATTTTATAGACAATAACACTTATTCTCTACTCAATGCTACTTTTCTTGTGGTTTCTTTTGAGCAGATGAAGGTATGAGTGATGATAGTATCCTCTGCGTATGTAAGTGCATCAAGATGTTTCGAACTACATTTGATGGGACCAATCCCGGAAGTTAAATGGGTCATTCTCCCAATTCGGTACATATTGTCGAATTATTTTCACATTTTTCAAAACTACTACAATAATAAAAATTTAATGCAGAGGTGCACATGCCACATGTGCATCTGTCAACTCTGTTACTGACATCTGAGTATCTAGTGTGGCATATATTTGTCATACAACATTCATTATTATATCATTACTGTAATCATTGTGTGTCCCATGTCCAGTAAAAATCGTAAAAAAAATAGATCAATATTTTGTGCTTAATTTGATAAGTTTACACTGCCTTTTAGTACACGTGCATTCTTGGAAGCACCTATCACATCGTGATTCAATGTGACCCTGCCAAGCTGTAAACACTGTATTTCACTGTTCATAAACGTGACACAATACACATATGGATATATGACAACAATTGTTATACATGTATTACTTGAATATGTTTACACATTATTAGTGATGGTAACAGAGTTGACTTGGCAGTAACAGAGTTGACATTAAAACAACACAATCGTAATCAATAGGTAAATAAGACATATAATACCACGGACTGTTGCAATCTAGTTTAGTTATATATAGTGCACAAAATCATACATCATAACTGCTAATCGAGGGTTTATACATTGGTAATGCCGGCAACAGAGTTGACTTAAATGGCAGTAACAAAGTTGACACTAAAATAATACAATCGTAAACAATGGTTACGCTAAACATATAATACTATGGATTGTTGTAATCTAGTGCAGCTATAACCAGAGCGCACAATTATACACCATCATTGCTATCACATTATGTATATACAGGTAGCACATATTATGAAATGTTGTACCCATAAACATGCACCATAGCACATACATGATTAGTTGTGTGTGATGACTTGGTGTAGCTTCATGGTTCCTTGCACTGCTGGTACGTTCTCAGGGACGGCTGCTTCTTCCATTTCATCTGTCTCTACGAAGAAGAGCTTGATCGGTGTTTCTGGGATCAGTGCCATGCATAGATGGGCTGCGTCAGGGATGTCATGCCCTAGGCTGATTAATTTGTCGGCCTTTCGTATGATATGCTATCCGGGGCCCCTTTTCCGTGACTTACCTCCCAGAAGTTCAATGACCCTGCCACTATTGTCCTCGTTTTGGTACTTGGTGTATTCATTTTGCCATCCAGAACAGCTTGTCGAGCCCGTTGGTACCGCTTTTTGTATTTTGCGGTCAACTGTCCTTGCTTGTTAATGGCCTGTTAATGGCCTTTTCCAAATCTCGGTAACATTTTGCAGCCAGTCGACTACGCCTTTTCTGGGCTTGTTTCCGTTGTCTGCAGATGGATGAGAACGTCATTAGCACGTACTGTATTCTAGAAAGTATGATGGCCGAGAAGGGCCATAGCGATGCTATGCGCGATGCGATGGTATACATTATAAAGGTGCCGCAATGAGCATGCGTACGCCGAAAACGAGACTTAGGCAGCCATTTTTATTTATTTGTATTAAACACATTTCTTTTTATGTTCAGAGCATGTGATGATGGCTGATGACGCTGGCTGTACGTATACGGTTACACATCTAGTTATTGTGCACAAGAGATTATGTGACTGTACTTCTAAATATTGTCTCGGACATCTACTGGGATTGAATTTAGCCAAACAAAAACCGGTTGCCAGGCAGGCAGCCTCTTCGCAAAAACTAGACTAGGGACTGAAATAGATTACTTTATAACATGAAATATGTATCTATTCAATATTTTCGTTGTTAAATAATTATTGTTTCCATCTGGATATCCCTGATCGCAAATATAAACACTATTTTGTGTGCCTGCAGACACGATGAACCAGGGATGGTTAAGGTATTTCTCAGTTTAACATTAACCAACAGTTTTGAAGCCTATTTGTTTATATTTATTAATTAATGACATACTATCTGTTTAGAATGCAAACATGTTATTTATGCCTTATATAAATTAAAATATAAACTTTTCATAATTTATGCTTCTTGATTTACTCCTCGGTCCCCAATACTTCCATGTCTGGAAAAAACTGACACATATTCCGTGAGACGTTCTTCGATACAAATGCAGTGATGTTTAATGACTTAATCTGGGTTCCGTAGTAGCACATAAAAGCAGCGTTGCGCCGAAATACAAGTACGAATAACGCGGTGTCAATAAATAGGCCCGCTCAAATCAGGCTACCAGCTCTATTGGACCACGTAATAAACAGCCGAAATTGACAGGAAGTTAACTTGTAGTAGGTCTACTAGGAGGTGCGCGGTGCGTCTACAATTCGATTCACTTAGGGGTCATCTCAGAACGTCGATGTCCGATATCAGACGAAATTACTTTCATCTTGCCTCAGCCCCCCCCCCCCACCCACCTCAGACGATCTTTTTAAACATTAATATGATGACACCAGTATAATTAAGAGTGTCGGTCGATGTCCGACGCCAGATGAAACTGCCTCAGACCCCCGTCCCCCAAACAAAAATAATTTCGCTTGATATCGGACATCGACGTTCCGAGATGATCCCTTAGCAAACATGGAACACTCTAGGAACAACGATTCGCTACCTCGTTTGTGCATTTTATATGTAGGTTTGGTAAAATAATTAGAGACAATACTATTTTAGTTTACGATTTAGATATTTTATTATAAACTAAAGACACCAAAGTTTAGTAGGGTCTAACTGATTATAGTTATTTATATAATATATATATTGTTTTATTTATGTAAGGCATAATGAACATGATATGTACACCTATGAAAATATATCATGTCATTAATGAATAAATATTCAAGAAATGTATACTTCAAAGTCTACGGTTAATGTTCAATTGAAAAATGCCATCAGCATCCCTGTTTTTCATGTGTACATGAATTATCGTTTATATTTTCGATCAAGGATATTCAGATGAAACCAACAATTAAATGGGGAGTGGTAGAAGAGGTACACACCTCATGCTATGAAGTAATTCATTTTTGGTCTCCGGTTTTGGTGCGAGAACCTAGATTACATTCTCTAAAGTGATTGCCCGCATGCCCCCATTTATCTTAGTCTAAACTCAATCGCATTAGGCTTCTATCATAATATTTAGAAGTACAATCACATAATCTTTTGTGCACAATAACTAGATGTGTAACCGTATACGCACACTCAAAGTCATCAACCATGGACGAGTTGAACATAAAAGGCATCCAGTGTGTTGCCTAAGGTCACGAATTTGTTCAAGCCCAGACAACAAAGCCAAACCCAAAACACTGGTGTCGGAACATGGTGGATATTTGGTGGGTTGAGGCTCTCCAAAATCTCGATTTGCACTCCCCCTCTTGAGGCTCGCCAAAACAGCCACATTAAGGTTCTCCAACATCACAATTTGCACACCCATTGAGGCTCGCCAAAATAACTCCATCTTCAGGCTCTTCAAAAACCTCGATTTGCACCCCCCCCCCCCAAATATCAACATTGAGGCTCTCCACAAACGTGAATTTGAACTCCTCACATATCCCTGTCTGTCAGGGGTGAAACTGGCCTCGATTCCGATGCTCGATGTCTGATTTTTTTTTATTTCTCTCGCTGATCCTGCACAGCTCTCTCCACCAGATCGTTCGCTCTCGTTTTCCACCTTTCTCCCAATCCTTCAAAATCTCTTTTTCCATAGTCTTCCCATCGCAGTCTAGTTTTTCTTCGCCTCCTTTTCCTTCCAGTCTCCGTGTATCTCTTTGCCATCCGTTCTTCTCCCATTTTCTCTACAAGTCCTACCCATCTTAGTTGGCTCATGCTTATGCTTGTTCAGAAACAATTGTGTCGACTATTCATATCAAAGACACAATTAACCACAGGCGCAACTACGACCAGACGATGTAAATAAGTAGCATCATTCTAGTCCAATGCTGCAATTTTGGGAGGTGGTGCTGTTCTAATTATAGCTCCCGACCCAGGGATTATCGTCTCCACAGACGCACCGACTTTGACACATCATGTAATCCACTTGCCAGACAAGAGATACAATTAACCGAAAGTGCTACTTAACCCCCACTTTAGTGCATCGGCACTTCCAGGTGTAAATTACAATTTTGATATACTCGTTTGTGCTGAATCATATAGAAAACGACATTGCTCTCTAGTCTAAAAAAATTCAGTTGTGTTACATCCGTGTAACATAGCTGTTAAGGTGTATCAGAATGGGACGAGGAAAGGCGAATGTGTTTTTGGAGGACAATCGTTCAGATGGGACCACCTTGATGATATGTCGCAAAACATGTTGTTGTTGTCTATGGAAGTTCCCATAGAAAGAAAGATTATACATCTCAACAATAAAAATATTGAATGAGTATTGGTTTACATTATTTATTCATTGTAAATACGGAGAAATTACATTATCACATAAGTATGTACGGTATCAGCGGTATGCATGGTAATAGTAATTAGCATCACACGTTTTGCTTTCGTAAACACATTATATCACACGTCAATTATATATATATATATATACAATTACAGTGAAATTACAGTGAAAACATGATGTATATCAGAAGTATCTTTCTTAGAAAACTGAACGATGAAATACTACGAGTCTCAAGGAATCATTTCAATCGACGAAACACCGTGCTTCTTTGTGCATATTCGTTAAATTTGTTTGCACCGCAAGTTTTATGAGAAATCATTAACACAGAGTATAGTTGGCACTTATCAAAAACGAACGAGCGTAAGACGCACACGCGATACGGTCATCCGAGGAAAACCAGACCTGCTGTATTTCTTGCCAGAGATTTATGGTAACGTAGCATTTAAATTAATGTACATTAATGCTATACAATTTGCACACATACGTATAAGGCATTTTAAGTTTACCGTGCATATTTGACGTACATATTTAATAATTGTATTCATCCCAAAGATCCCTAGCGGAGCGATAGGAACCTTTTTCTGAGTCACAACAGTACCATTAAGCAAACCGATGTATGTACATCATTACAGTATGTAAAATAAATTGATTATTGTCTATGTTATTAAAACATGCAAAATAGGAGTGAGAGTACATTATGAACAATTAGTATACGGTGAGAAAATTATATTTACAAATGAACAGTAAAGTAGGAAATTAGATTCACCTTATTAAACATAGGATACTATAATAATTTTTTGCAAACAACCTCTGTTTAGTTTTAGACAAGGTTATTGTACTACAAACAGCATCGATTTAAGCAATGTTATTAAACACAAACATTGGTATTGATAATATAGTTGTTGTCTTCCCAAAGTTTGACTGAAACATTTGTACTGTTATACAATGTATGTTATAACAATTTACTAGCTTGTGTAAAACGCTATATCTACTGTAGACTACAAAGTCGAAGTCGACAAGGAAGACATCATACACATGAAGAGGATGTGCAGGAAACCCCGTGATTGAGGCTGTAGCGGAGTAACCACTGAGCTAGTCTTCCAGGTACTTGCACCACGAACTTTAACTCGTAAACATGACACAGATAACAATACAAACATTTTCATGCGGTATTTCAAATCCGCGTTGACAATACGATTTTTTTAATATTTTAAAACTAATCATACATTTAACATGAGCTTTCTTTCTTCAGTCTGTTTAATTACAAATTGTTCGTCTAAAGAAAATGTGCTCATGGTAGAATGAGAAACCAAATGTCGTTCCTGTATTTAACGGCAAATCGTTAACCAATAATTATAGGACACGCCATGTGGATCTACTGCATGTACCGATTTCTAAAACCAACGTATTATATAAAACCATTAGACGTCGAGGTATTAAGCTATGGAACTATATAACTACAACAGTGGATTGTATATATGCACTGGCAACGTCTAAATGTCAAGAGATTTTTGTGAGTAAATAATGTTAGTGACTTATATAACTAACATTCATTGTTGCATTCTAATGCGTGTATTCATGACAATAGTACTGCTGTGATTTGTGTTGCTGATTTCCTTTCTTCAATTGCACAATCTGTTTCTTCTTTTTATTAAATTATTTTACGTGCACCATGGAATTACATATGTATTACATGTATGGAGAGGGAACATCAGCCACTCGTGGCTTTAAACTCTCATCATAGAAACTACAACAATGTATGTATTACATGTATGGAGAGGGAACATAAGCCACTCGTGGCTTTAAACTCTCATTATAGAAACTATAACAATGTATGTATTACATGTATTGAGAGGGAACATCAGCCACTCATGGCTTTAAACTCTCATTATAGAAACTATAACAATATATGTATTACATGTATGGAGAGGGAACACCAGCCACACGTGGCTTTAAACTCTCATTATAGAAACTATAACAATGTATGTATTACATGTATTGAGAGGGAACATCAGCCACTCGTGGCTTTAAACTCTCATTATAGAAACTATAACAATGTATGTATTACATGTATGGAGAGGGAATATCAGCCACTCATGGCTTTAAACTCTCATTATAGAAAATATAACAATGTATGTATTACATGTATGGAGAGGGAACATCAGCCACTCGTGGCTTTAAACTCTCATTATAGAAACTATAACAATGTATGTATTTCATGTATTGAGAGGGAACACCAGCCACTCGTGGCTTTAAACTATCATTATAGAAACTATAGCAATGTATGTATTACATGTATTGAGAGGGAACATCAGCCACTCGTGGCTTTAAACTCTCATTATAGAAACTATAACAATGTATGTATTACATGTATGGAGAGGGAACATCAGCCACTCGTGGCTTTAAACTCTCATTATAGAAACTATAGCAATGTATGTATTACATGTATTGAGAGGGAACATCAGCCACTAGTGGCTTTAAACTCTCGTTATAGAAACTATAACAATGTATGTATTACATGTATTGAGAGGGAACATCAGCCACTCGTGGCTTTATACTCTCATTATATAAACTATAACAATGTATGTATTACATGTATGGAGAGGGAACATCAGCCTCTCATGGCTTTAAACTCTCATTATAGAAACTATAACAATGTATGTATTACATGTATTGAGAGGGAACATCAGCCACTCATGGCTTTAAACTCTCATTATAGAAACTATAACAATGTATGTATTACATGTATTGAGAGGGAACATCAGCCACTCGTGGCTTTATACTCTCATTATAGAAACTATAACAATGTGTGTATTACATGTATGGAGAAGGAACATCAGCCTCTCATGGCTTTAAACTCTCATTATAGAAACTATAACAATGTATGTATTACATGTATTGAGAGGGAACATCAGCCACTCGTGGCTTTAAACTCTCATTATAGAAACTATAACAATGTATGTATTACATGTACTGAGAGGGAACATCAGCCACTCGTGGCTTTAAACTCTCATTATAGAAACTATAACAATGTATGTATTACATGTAAGGAGAGGGAACACCAGCCACTCATGGCTTTAAACTCTCATTATAGAAACTATAACAATGTATGTATTACATGAATTGAGAGGGAACATCAGCTTCTGATGGCTTTAAACTCTCATTATAGAAACTATAACAATGTATGTATTACATGTATGGAGAGGGAACACCAGTCACTCATGGCTTTAAACTCTCATTAAAGAAACTATAACAATGTATGTATTACATGTATGGAGAGGGAACATCAGCCACTCGTGGCTTTAAACTCTCATTATAGGAACTATAAAAATGTATGTACTACATGTATGGAGAGGGAACATCAGTCACTCGTGGCTTTAAACTATCATTATAGAAACTATAACAATGTATGTATTACATGTATGGAGAGGTAACACCAGCCACTCATGGCTTTAAACTCTCATTATAGAAACTATAACAATGTATGTATTACATGTATTGAGAGGGAACATCAGCCAATCGTGGCTTTAAACTCTCATTATAGAAACTATAACAATGTATGTATTACATGTATGGAGAGGGAACACCAGCCACTCATGGCTTTAAACTCTCATTATAGAAACTATAACAATGTATGTATTACATGTATGGAGAGGGAACATCAGCCACTCGTGGCTTTAAACTCTCATTATAGAAACTATAACAATGTATGTATTACATGTATGGAGAGGGAACATCAGCCACTCGTGGCTTTAAACTATAATTATAGAAACTATAACAATGTATGTATTACATGTATTGAGAGGGAATATCAGCCACTCATGGCTTTAAACTCTTATTATAGAAACTATAACAATGTATGTATTACATGTATGGAGAGGGAACATCAGCCAATCGTGGCTTTAAACTCTCGTTATAGAAACTATAACAATGTATGTATTACATGTATGGAGAGGGAACATCAGCCTCTGATGGCTTTAAACTCTCATTGTAGAAACTATAACAATGTATGTATTACATGTATGGAGAGGGAACACCAGCCACTCATGGCTTTAAACTCTCATTATAGAAACTATGACAATGTATGTATTACATGTATGGAGAGGGAACATCAGCCATTCGTGGCTTTAAACTCTCATTATAGAAACTATAACAATGTATGTATTACATGTATGGAGAGGGAACATCCGTCACTCGTGGCTTTAAACTATCACTATAGAAACTATAACAATGTATGTATTACATGTATTGAGAGGGAACGTCAGCCACTCATGGCTTTAAACTCTTATTATAGAAACTATAACAATGTATGTATTACATGTATGGAGAGGGAACATCAGCCACTCGTGGCTTTAAACTCTCATTATAGAAACTATAACAATGTATGTATTACATGTATTGAGAGGGAACATCAGCCACTCGTGGCTTTAAACTCTCGTTATAGAAACTATAACAATGTATGTATTACATGTATGGAGAGGGAACATCAGCCACTCATGGCTTTAAACTCTAATTATAGAAACTATAACAATGTATGTATTACATGTATTGAGAGGGAACATCAGCCACTCGTGGCTTTATACTCTCATTATAGAAACTATAACAATGTATGTATTACATGTACGGAGAGGGAACATCAGCCTCAGATGGCTTTAAACTCTCATTATAGAAACTATAACAATGTATGTATTACATGTATTGAGAGGGAACATCAGCCACTCATGGCTTTAAACTCTCATTATAGAAACTATAACAATGTATGTATTACATGTATTGAGAGGGAACATCAGCCACTCGTGGCTTTATACTCTCATTATAGAAACTATAACAATGTGTGTATTACATGTATGGAGAAGGAACATCAGCCTCTCATGGCTTTAAACTCTCATTATAGAAACTATAACAATGTATGTATTACATGTATTGAGAGGGAACATCAGCCACTCGTGGCTTTAAACTCTCATTATAGAAACTATAAAAATGTATGTATTACATGTACTGAGAGGGAACATCAGCCACTCGTGGCTTTAAACTCTCATTATAGAAACTATAACAATGTATGTATTACATGTATGGAGAGGGAACACCAGCCACTCATGGCTTTAAACTCTCATTATAGAAACTATAACAATGTATGTATTACATGAATTGAGAGGGAACATCAGCTTCTGATGGCTTTAAACTCTCATTATAGAAACTATAACAATGTATGTATTACATGTATGGAGAGGGAACACCAGCCACTCATGGCTTTAAACTCTCATTAAAGAAACTATAACAATGTATGTATTACATGTATGGAGAGGGAACATCAGCCACTCGTGGCTTTAAACTCTCATTATAGGAACTATAAAAATGTATGTACTACATGTATGGAGAGGGAACATCAGTCACTCGTGGCTTTAAACTATCATTATAGAAACTATAACAATGTATGTATTACATGTATGGAGAGGTAACACCAGCCACTCATGGCTTTAAACTCTCATTATAGAAACTATAACAATGTATGTATTACATGTATTGAGAGGGAACATCAGCCAATCGTGGCTTTAAACTCTCATTATAGAAACTATAACAATGTATGTATTACATGTATGGAGAGGGAACACCAGCCACTCATGGCTTTAAACTCTCATTATAGAAATTATAACAATGTATGTATTACATGTATGGAGAGGGAACATCAGCCACTCGTGGCTTTAAACTCTCATTATAGAAACTATAACAATGTATGTATTACATGTATGGAGAGGGAACATCAGCCACTCGTGGCTTTAAACTATAATTATAGAAACTATAACAATGTATGTATTACATGTATTGAGAGGGAATATCAGCCACTCATGGCTTTAAACTCTTATTATAGAAACTATAACAATGTATGTATTACATGTATGGAGAGGGAACATCAGCCAATCGTGGCTTTAAACTCTCGTTATAGAAACTATAACAATGTATGTATTACATGTATGGAGAGGGAACATCAGCCTCTGATGGCTTTAAACTCTCATTGTAGAAACTATAACAATGTATGTATTACATGTATGGAGAGGGAACACCAGCCACTCATGGCTTTAAACTCTCATTATAGAAACTATAACAATGTATGTATTACATGTATGGAGAGGGAACATCAGCCATTCGTGGCTTTAAACTCTCATTATAGAAACTATAACAATGTATGTATTACATGTATGGAGAGGGAACATCCGTCACTCGTGGCTTTAAACTATCACTATAGAAACTATAACAATGTATGTATTACATGTATTGAGAGGGAACATCAGCCACTCATGGCTTTAAACTCTTATTATAGAAACTATAACAATGTATGTATTACATGTATGGAGAGGGAACATCAGCCACTCGTGGCTTTAAACTCTCATTATAGAAACTATAACAATGTATGTATTACATGTATTGAGAGGGAACATCAGCCACTCGTGGCTTTAAACTCTCATTATAGAAACTATAACAATGTATGTATTACATGTATGGAGAGGGAACATCAGCCACTCATGGCTTTAAACTCTAATTATAGAAACTATAACAATGTATGTATTACATGTATTGAGAGGGAACATCAGCCACTCGTGGCTTTATACTCTCATTATAGAAACTATAACAATGTATGTATTACATGTATGGAGAGGGAACATCAGCCTCTGATGGCTTTAAACTCTCATTATAGAAACTATAACAATGTATGTATTACATGTATGGAGAGGGAACATCAGCCACTCGTGGCTTTAAACTCTCGTTATAGAAACTATAACAATGTATGTATTACATGTATGGAGAGGGAACATCAGCCACTCATGGCTTTAAACTCTCATTATAGAAACTATAACAATGTATGTATTACATGTACATGTATGGAGAGGGAACATCAGCCACTCGTGGCTTTATACTCTCATTATAGAAACTATAACAATGTATGTATTACATGTATGGAGAGGGAACATCAGCCACTCGTGGCTTTAAACTCTCATTATAGAAACTATAACAATGTATGTATTACATGTATTGAGAGGGAACATCAGCCACTCGTGGCTTTAAACTCTCATTATAGAAACTATAACAATGTATGTATTACATGTATTGAGAGGGAACATCAGCCACTCGTGGCTTTAAACTATCATTATAGAAACTATAACAATGTATGTATTACATGTATGGAGAGGGAACATCAGCCTCTGATGGCTTTAAACTCTCATTATAGAAACTATAACAATGTATGTATTACATGTATGGAGAGGGAACATCAGCCACTCGTGGCTTTAAACTATCATTATAGAAACTATAACAATGTATGTATTACATGTATGGAGAGGGAACATCAGCCACTCGTGGCTTTAAACTATAATTATAGAAACTATAACAATGTATGTATTACATGTATTGAGAGGGAACATCAGCCTCTGATGGCTTTAAACTCTCATTATAGAAACAATAACAATGTATGTATTACATGTATGGAGAGGGAACACCAGCCACTCATGGCTTTAAACTCTCATTAAAGAAACTATAACAATGTATGTATTACATGTATGGAGAGGGAACATCAGCCACTCGTGGCTTTAAACTCTCATTATAGGAACTATAACAATGTATGTATTACATGTATGGAGAGGGAACATCATTCACTCGTGGCTTTAAACTATCATTATGGAAACTATAATACTGTATGTATTACATGTATGGAGAGGGAACACCAGCCACTCATGGCTTTAAACTCTCATTATAGAAACTATGACAATGTATGTATTACATGTACTGAGAGGGAACATCAGCCACTCGTGGCTTTAAACTCTCATTATAGAAACTATAACAATGTATGTATTACATGTATGGAGAGGGAACATCAGCCACTCGTGGCTTTAAACTCTCATTATAGGAACTATAACAATGTATGTACTACATGTATGGAGAGGGAACATCAGTCACTCGTGGCTTTAAACTATCATTATAGAAACTATAACAATGTATGTATTACATGTATGGAGAGGGAACACCAGCCACTCATGGCTTTAAACTCTCATTATAGAAACTATAACAATGTATGTATTACATGTACTGAGAGGGAACATCAGCCACTCGTGGCTTTAAACTCTCATTATAGAAACTATAACAATGTATGTATTACATGTATGGAGAGGGAACACCAGCCACTCATGGCTTTAAACTCTCATTAAAGAAACTATAACAATGTATGTATTACATGTATGGAGAGGGAACATCAGCCACTCGTGGCTTTAAACTCTCATTATAGGAACTATAACAATGTATGTACTACATGTATGGAGAGGGAACATCAGTCACTCGTGGCTTTAAACTATCATTATAGAAACTAAAACAATGTATGTATTACATGTATGGAGAGGGAACACCAGCCACTCATGGCTTTAAACTCTCATTATAGAAACTATAACAATGTATGTATAACATGTA
>CM034531.1:85874585-85887085 GCA_020002185.1 Paraescarpia echinospica
TGTATGTGCTCAGTGTGTGTTCTCTGCGTGTGTGTAGTATGTGCGTGTGGCTGTGTGTTGTGTGTGTGTTGTATATGTGTGTAGCTGTATGTATGTGGGTGTGTGGGTGTGTGGGTGTGTGTGTGTGTGTGTGTGTGTGTGTGTGTGTGTGTGTGTGTGTGTGTGTGTGTGTGTGTGTGTGTGTGTGTGTGTGTGTGTGTGTGTGTGTGTGTGTGTGTGTGTGTTTGAGTTCGCCTATTCATCTGACCTTGATAATGAAGAAGGAAGTAGCCCGTGGTATTTGCATTGCCCGGCAACAAACGCACTTCAACAAGGGGTGACGAAGATATGTGAACCGTCCGTATCCTTTTCGTTCCCGCGCACACAGTTACACTTTTCCCTTCATCGACGTCTTTGATGATAGCGTACACGCGGCAATGCGTCTCCTTTATGCCGCTGGTCTTTTTCACGAAAGTTGCCCCGAAATTGTACAGGGTAAAATTGATTTGCTGCCCCGGCGCGGCGTCTAACAACCACGGACGGTCAGTGGCTCCACAGTGCGTCTTTTCCGCGATGATACTCGCAAGGTATCCGCTTGGTGTCGTTGTAGTTGTCTCGATTGTGTGGACTCTCACAGGCCGCCTGGAGAGACACTTGCTCAACTCGGGAGTAATCACTGCAACCGTAAGTAGGCCCTGTATGACAAACAACACTGCCGGCAGGCGATGTTTATTGAAAATTGCATAACTAGAATTAATAACTCTCTCTGATTTTGAAAAACTGCCCATACCGCTGTCTATAGGCATAAGCAAGATTTGTGTAATTCGACCCGCCCGCTGACACAAACTATAATTCACACTCACAGTGTCGAGATGAGCGTTTTTATATAGGCCGTGATGATATTGCTGATAAAAAGCGACGGACTGCGGTAATCACCTTTGACATTTCCTTGGCATATTCTGTTCATGTTTCCCCGCGGCGCGTCAATATTATTCGTAACTATTTTGTTTTATTTTACACCATTTCGACATTGTTTAATACATAATCTACACTTTATCTTAATATTAAATTTACTATTATTTATAAGATCAGTATTAGTTGGTTAGTTATTTAATTGTCTTGATATAACTTCCATGGCTTTAGTACAGGTCTCCATAGATCAATCAACGTTTACTATAAATTATCATGTATTAGAAATGTACCATTATGTTTTTTTGTTGATCTGAATAAATATTTTTGTCTGTCTGTCTGTCTGTCCGTCCGTCCGTCCGTCCGTCCGCCCGCCCGCCCGCCCGCCCGCCCGCCCGCCCGCCCGCCCGCCCGCCCGCCCGCCCGCCCGCCCGCCCGCCCGCCCGCCCGCGTCTGTCTGTCTGTCTGGTGGTGGAATTGCAAAGAAAACAAGCCCCTGTGTCGCCTAAAAAAACTTTTCTTAGTGTTCATTTGTTCCACGCCGTTTCTGTTGCGGATCCTATAGTAATTAGACTCATTCAACTTCACATTTCAGTTGGCAAAGACTGCTTTTGTGGCATCAGTCATTTTGAGAATAATTTGTGCCTACTTTTATCGGCTCCCTGTTGTTTCTTAGCCCGACTAGGACTATTGCCTGGAGTGGTCAGTCAACTCTTCTTGTGTCAGCCTTACAGTCAATGTGTCTTGTTTTGGAAAACGTCTCACCACATTCGCCATATATTGACATTTCATGCCAGACAATGGATTGTTCGAAAGGGGAACGGTAGAGAGAGAGAGAGGGGGGGGGAGAGAAAAGAGAGAAAGAGAGACAGAGACAGACAGACAGACAGACACACTATTAATGTTAACAAAACTCTAAGGTACCGAACCACAAAAATAATTGTCGTACATGATGGATGACAGCAGAACGTGTTCCGTTTTTTTAGTCACATTACTGGAGGCATCAGAGCGCGACACGTCCATTAGGAGGGGAAAACCTGCGAAACTCCCAGGGCAGTTTAAGTTGACTATGCACAAGCAACTGTTGCTAGCGTGCTCCGTGCGTGACCACGACGACAGCGAGTCTTACCCCGGATACACTCGTAGCGACTGACGAGGTATCGACGCAGATCCTCAGGGCATTCCGTCTGACGGTCGAAGTCCTTGTCCGGGATGTCGATCTCGCAACGGTGTCGCCCGGAGCAGCGGGCGTCCGCGATGGGCAGGACATCGGAGGAGCAGCCGATGTAGCCGTAGTTGCGCTGGATGCAGCGACTCGACTTCATCCGACCGTACTCAGCCTCCCGCATCACGATCACATGGTCGGCAGGACACTGCGCCACGAACGTTTCCCACTGACAGTACTCCTTCGTTCCCGGCACGGTGGATGCAACTGCGGATAAACGGGTTATTATTATTAGTATATACGTGATTTCACGATAAAGGTTATTCGACCTTTTACACTTGCATGGATAGTAGCAATCGTGTTGATAGCTAAATACTACCTTTCGAACAATCCATTGTCTGGCATGAAATGTCAATATATGGCGAATGTGGTGAGACGTTTACCAAAACAAAACACATTGACTGTAAGGCTGACACAAGAAGAGTTGACTGACCACTCCAGGCAATAGTCCTAGTCGGGCTAAGAAGCAACAGGGAGCCGATAAAAGTGTGTGTGTGTGTGTGTGTGTGTGTGTGTGTGTGTGTGTGTGTGTGTGTGTGTGTGTGTGTGTGTGTGAGCGTGCGTACTTGCGTGCGTGAGTGCGTGCGTGCGTACGTGTATCGTGTTGAAAGCTAAATACTACCAGTGTGTTTACACACACACACACACACACACACACACACACACACACACACACACACACACACACACACACAGCGACACACACACACACCCACACACAGACACACACACAAACACAAACACACAGATACATACACAGACACACACAGACACAGACACAGACACAGACACAGACACAGACACAGACACAGACACAGACACAGACACAGACACAGACACAGACACAGACACAGACACGGACACACACACACACACACACATACACACACACACACAAAAACACACAGACACATACACGGACACGGACACGGACACACACACACACAGACACACACAGAGACACACACCCACACCCACACCCACTCACACACACACCCACCCACACCCACACACACACACACATGCACACACACGCACGCACGCGCGCGCACATACACACTGGTAGTATTTAGTTCTCAACACGATTGCTACTATCCATGCAAGTGTAACAGTTCGGGTACATATATCCTTTATCGTGAAATCACGTATCTAGTCCGCTTTAGTTACGTTGTTTAAAGAGAGCTGGACAGAGGGGTGAGATGGAAAAACTGTCGTATGACAGATTTGGCAGGATTGGGAAGGAAATGGAGAACGAGAGCTAGAGATAAGGTGAGTGGAGGCGGCAGCGTGGGAGCAGTGGCGGAATGGGCAGGCTACAACAACACAAAGAGCTGCGTCAAGTCCAACCTTGGATCACAGGGAGAACGAGAAGAGCAACAACATGTCACGTCTCGGCAGTTCTTCGCACCCGTGATTGGAGAGATATATGATATTGTACATAGTATGAATCATATCCAGATGTATACATATAAACCACCATGTTGACCGCCTAAAAACGTGTTGATGTCAGATGTGTGTTTGATTATGTGACGGACATAAACTTAATCATCATCATTAGCGATATCTCGTAGTTAGGATGATCTCTCGATGGATTGTAGTGCAATTTATTCCAAATTCATAAATGGCTCACCAATACAATCTTTGCCCGGCACAGCTTCCCATAGTGAGAACATGTATAAGAAGAATGTGATGAGGATGTTCAATCTTTGCCCGGCACAGCTTCCCATAGTGAGAATATGTGTACGGAGAATGTGGTGAGGATGTTCAATCTTTGCCCGGCACAGCTTCCCATAGTAAGATTATGTATAAGAAGAATGTGGTGAGGATGTTCAATCTTTGCCCGGCACAGCTTCCCATAGTGAGAATATGTATAAGAAGAATGTGGTGAGGATGTCCAATCTTTGCTCGGCACAGCTTCCCATAGTGAAATATGTATAAGGAGAATGTGGTGAGGATGTTCAATCTTTGCCCGGCACAGCTTCCCATAGTGAGAATATGTATAAGGAGAATGTGGTGAGTATGTCCAATCTTTGCCCGGCACAGCTTCCCGTAGTGAGATTATGTATAAGAAGAATGTGGTGAGGATGTCCAACCTTTGCCCGGCACAGCTTCCCATAGTGAGAATGTGTATAAGAAGAATGTGGTGAGGATGTCCAATCTTTGCCCGGCACAGCTTCCCATAGTGAGAATGTGTATAAGAAGAATGTGGTGAGGATGTCCAATCTTTGCCCGGCACAGCTTCCCATAGTGAGAGTATGTATAAGAAGAATGTGGTGAGGATGTCCAATCTTTGCCCGGCACAGCTTCCCATAGTGAGATTATGTATAAGAAGAATGTGGTGAGGATGTCCAATCTTTGCCCGGCACAGCTTCCCATAGTGAGAATATGTATAAGAAGAATGTGGTGAGTATGTTCAATCTTTGCCCGGCACAGCTTCCCATAGTGAGAATATGCATAAGCAGAATGTGGTGAGGAGGTTTTTGTAGCTATTCAATGGTTCTAATTTTCCTAACCTCACGCATTTTAGCTACGTGTGTAGGTCTGTTGAATTCGAATAAATGTGTGCTGTTTAGAGGATCGATCGCCAGTTAGTACGTGACAGACGCTCGGATTCCCAGGTGTTTGGGTCAATGTCACATCTTTTCAAGGTCGATTTGAGGACGTCTTTAGAGCGTTTACGCTGTCCTCCTCGAGACATGCGGTTTCCCACGACTCGACTGTGAGTAGTAAACTTGTTTGGGCAGTCTCATGTGTGGCATAGGCAGTACATGGCCGGTCGGTCTCAGTTGTTGTTGCCAGGTGACTGCTTCAATGCCCGATACGTAAGCCTCATACAGGACACTACCAGATATATTCTTCTGACTTGCCAAATGATTCGCAATATCTGGCGTAAGCAGTTTTCATGATATTGCTCTAATGTGTCGTATGTATGGTGTCCATGTTTCAGCGTCGTATAGAAGTGCGGAAAGTAAAGCAGTTTATTAGACCATATTCAACATACAATTTATACCAATGTAGTTACTTACGTTCTGACAAACACGCTATATATATTCGTCCCAAAACATTCGAAGTTAACATAAATAAACGTATATTATGAAATTGCGGTTCATTACATGTATAATATATTTGGAGGTCAATGTTTTCAATAAATTGACCAGACCGTGTAAATCATCCAAATTCCGATTCAGCATCAATGATCTTAGAGCACGGACGTTCAACAAGAAATCTATGTCAGTTTTAAGAGTTAACTTGAGCGCCGCCACCCTCACGTGAAACCTGACACCGCCCTAATTGATGCTATTGCTGCTACTGCTCCTGCTGCTACATCTACAACAACAATGCAACAACAGCAGCAGCAGCAACAACAACTGGGACCCCGATATGGATATACCTGTCACTGTGTACACTGTACATCGATCATATGATATATGACACGTTTGACATTTTAACTCCACAAATACGTGTCAGGTTAACCTAGAAGCGGTTTATTTTCAGAGTTTTTCTTATCTACATTTGGTAAGGTGTTTCCATTTCCTTCTGTGGAACCGTTTACGTCCTTTGACACAGACACCAGATAGAAAATGGCAACAGTTTTTGGTTTGTCTTCCGAAATACACAACCATTGTGGGAAGAACGAAGTTGCCGTAGTTCCACACGGTGGCAGAGGGAATCATTGTTTTAACTACACCACCGCGCCCTACAAGAGAAGAACATCGATCTACAACAGAAGAACATCGATCTACAACAGAAGAACATCGATCTACAAGAGAAGAACATCGATCTGCAAGAGATGAACATCAATCTACAAGAGAAGAACATCGATCTACAAGAGAAGAACATCGATCTACAAGAGAAGAACATCGATCTGCAAGAGAAGAACATCGATCTGCAAGAGAAGAACATCGATCTACAGGAGAAGAACATCGATCTGCAAGAGAAGAACATCGATCTACAAGAGAAGAACATCGATCTGCAAGAGAACAACATCGATCTGCAAGAGAACAACATCGATCTACAAGAGAAGACGTCACCTACGCTGATCACCTCGCCAACTAATTCAATCATACTTGTGGTCGCAACCTGTTCTTGCTGGAGGATCGTCATGAGTAATGAGTTACCGTTATGTGTCATAAATTGATTTATGCAAAATACTTAAATTACGGCAATGGCTAGCGTCATTGATGCGACTTTGGTCATGCACGAAATTTAGCCAGTTGAAATAGCATCATATTGTTATTGTATGCGTAATCAGAACACAGTACAGCAAACTTTGCAAGTGTCAACTTTGAAAGTGGATGGGTGAAATGAGATTACTACTGCTGGAAAATTTCGTCTCACCGGCGCAGAGAGATTAACACGTATTCTGGCACGCGCACAGGCACGCGCGCACACACATGCAAGCAAACACGCACACACACGCCCGCACATGCATACACGCACGCACGCACACAAAAACACACACGCACACACCTACACACGCGCACACGCGTACACGCCCACGCGCGTGCGCCACACACGCACACACACGCACACACACGCACACACACGCACACACACGCACACACACGCACACACACGCACACACACGCACACACACGCACACACACGCACACGCACACACCCGCACACACACGCGCACACACGCGCACAAATGCGCACACACGCGCGCACACGCGCACACTCACGCACACACGCGCACACACGCGCACACACACACACACACACGCACACACACACACACGCACACACACACACACGCACGCACACGCACACGCACACACACGCACACACCCGCACACACGCACACACGCACTCACGCACACATACGCACACACACACACGCGCACACACGCGCACACACGCGCACACACACGCACGCACGCACACACACACGCACACCACGTACACACGCATAACTGTGAGTGAGAGAGTGAGAGATAGAGAGATAGAGAGAGAGAGAGAGAGAGAGAGAGAGAGAGAGAGAGAGAGAGAGAGAGAGAGAGAGAGAGAGAGAGAGAGAGAGAGAGAGAGAGAGAGAGAGAGAGAGAGAGAGAGAGAGAGAGAGAGAGAGAGAGAGAGAGAGAGAGAGAGAGGGAGGGAGAGATACAGACATACAGACAGACAGACAGACAGACAGATAGACAAACAGACAGACAGCCAAACAGACAGACAGCCAGCCAGACAGACAGACAAAGACAGACCGAGAATGGAGATTGACATCAACTTGCCAATATAGTGTCAACAGCTGGTGGTAGTTGTGGTAATCTTTTAACTACGCGGATATCCTTCGTTTTTCGCCAACCATGCATACTCTACAGTAACAATGTGAACTTTGAGACCTTGCAGTCTTATCTTGCCACTCACGAGGGACGATTGTGTGTGGGCGATCACGGCAAAGATTTGGATGCAGCCTGACAACGGATCGTGTTTAAGAGAAAAAGGAATTAAAGGCGCTTCGCCGCGCGTTAGGATCAAGTTGTTCGCAATCGAGGCACGCTCTTAGAAACCTTGTGTTGTCGGATTTGCATAATGCTGTGTGCACGTTTATGGGAGTCTCTCGCTCGTTGCGCTTCGATGTAGTTACACCGAAGCGCCGTTTGTGTTTTCATTTATGAAACAATTTTGAAATGTCGACAGGTGAACTGTTATTAAGATTATGGTTACGAAACTAAGTGGTAAGTGGTGTGCATCAAATATACACTGCTATTATTCACTCTCGTTATAAGTGCTTATGGATGTGTAACACCTCCTTTAAATGAACAACACAAAAAGGAGCAAGTATGTTCGTCTACCTGGAATTAACGGGCGTAGTAATTTGTAAGAGGAAATCTGCTGTGTTGAAGATAGGAAAATATGACATTCTACTACAATATAACAGGCTATACATCATTAATGGAAGAAACCATAAGCTTTTTGAAGGTATCCGATATCAGAAAATAAAAAAGAAATATGGCATATAAATAAAGTAATACCAGTCGAATGCGTGATGCAAATGGTATCAAATAAAACTACTGGCGTACCAACAAGACACACTCGGCAGTCACGAAGGCTACATGTCTGACGTGGTACTAAAATTCCACCAATTGTTTGCTCGTAAAATAGACCCCGAATTCGTTTGTCCGGGACAACCCCAATCCGCACTGTTATGGCGCTGCCGCTGCACTTGATATTCCACGTGATTACCTCAAACTCTAATACACTTGCCCAAGCCACCGTTACTGCATTCTGCTTGGGAGGGCATTGCAATGTAGTCACATGATGTAGGACTGCTGCGGCCCACTGCCACGCGGGATTCCCCGAGGCAGATCCCGCACGAGGAAAGCCATGATCGATAATCAGTCAATTTTACTGAGAAGTCATTTGTTTCATTTGTTTACATTTCAAAGCCAGTCACTATAGAACGTTAATAAGCCGTAGGCGCGCACAAAGAAGTCTAACGCGAGCTCCCTTTGGGATGAATAAATCCATTAGTATTGGCGACGTATCAGTGAGCATTCGCGACGTCGGCATTGATGCCTGAGACTTTAATTGTCCAAGTACGGGGGCGGCTAGATACACTTCCTTTGTCGGTGGTCTTACTGTTTCTATATCAAAATAGCGAACACCATCGGGTGAACAATTGCCAGCCCCATAAATAGGAATGGGGGAAACAGTTTTATAGTATGGCAGATATAGTGAGGCATAGGTAATAAATAACATTTCTTAAATGGCTAAACTCTTGTCGTGTTATCATGCCCTTGCGAGTGTGCGTGTGCTTGTCGTGTTATCATGCCCTTGCGAGTGTGCGTGTGCTTGTCGTGTTATCATGACCTTGCGAGTGTGCGTGTGTGCGTCCTGTGTAACATTCTTTTGAGGAGAGAAGCGTGCCAAATCCAAAAAATTCTTCGTATTGGCGCTTGTGCCGCAAACCATGGTTACATCCAACTCGTTAAAGAAAGGCAGCACTGCGTCCAGTCGTGCGTCCACGGCCAGTGTGCAAGATTATGTCTTATGTCTCTCACTATCACACACCTGCAGATGACGAGGCGTGTTCGTGTGAAGGTTTACAACTCCGATTGAGGAGTGAGAGTAAAGTGTCACTTTGCGTGTCAAATTACAGCACTGCGGCCTGGCGTTGCTAACACAGTCACCCATCAAGTACACGCACGAACACACACACTCAAACACGCGCACACGTACATACAGACACGTTTACACACGCGCACTCACACGTGCACACACGTACGCACGCACGTGCATGCACACGCGCGAGCACACACACATACACACACGCGCTCACACGCTAGAAAAGCAGCAGATACGATGACTGGTAAAATGAAAAAAAAACTGACAAAAAGGGTACATCCTGCTCAAAGCGTATTGTCATAATGTTTAACTATTCGAAAGCACCAATAATCTGCATATGTATTCCAGAGAAAATCATTGTACGAGCTGATAAGCTTCTCAGCTCGCTTGCTCATCGCGAATCCAGTCCATATGTGTAGTGTTTCAATAGTTTAGGTAATTGGTGCAACCTGTTTAATAAAAAACCACCTTACATAATTGTCTAAAGAAATACCCTCATGATCGGCAACTGACTTTGCGCAGATTAAGCTTTAACCCTCATTTACTTGTTTCAGTGGCGTGAGTATTCGCACGACAAATTACGAATTTTCTTGTAAACAAACCGGTATACATTTATCGCATATCATTATTCAACCGTTTTAATCATGAATTGGTCATTACCAGTATGACGTTGATATTACATACCTCCCACACTTATGTATTCGGGAACTCCCGCTGTCTTCGCAGATTACACTTGGCTCAGTAACGAAAAGCGAACAAAATACCCGGGCGAATATTAATCAATGAGTATGCTTTTGATCAAACATCTAGCTCGCGCTCAAGCGAACTCACGGGCATTCTGCGTAATAAATTGATTTTCGACTTCAAACGGTTTGCGTAAACGCAATGACGAACTGACAGTGACCGCTCGAGTTGCGTGACCGAAGACAGGGCGACGGCGCGTACTACCAAGGGACCTATCTCACGACGTCGATTCGTGCTGTTTTTGCTAGGAAAATGCGATTAGAGAAGCCGCGGAACAGGCAGGCCAACGGTAAAAGCCATCGCACGTGACCTCAATGTGAATTTCTTTGATGTGTGGTAGCCCAGTATCATGGTGTTGATATTAAGTACTGACGATATTTATATTACGTGTTATGAAACATACGCCAGTGCGGTAGGATATTTGAGGAAAGTGGACACCCCTTTGTCTGGGTATGGATTCGCTCCTGACTACAACTGCTGCTGCAGCAGACGATGCGTATTTCTAGGAAGCGTACCGTTTCCTGACGTATGACAATTGTGACAACGCCCGCTCCAGCTAGTACTCTGCTTTAATTGCAGCCTGTCATGTCGGCTGCCTCACAATGCACCGGCTAATTGAGCGTTTGTGCAGAAGTCAGATCCGCTATGCTAGCGAGGCATTGCCATGTGACATCACGAAAACCAACCACGTCGCCACTACCAGCCGCCAGCGTTCACACGCTTACGTGAGCTGACAGACTGCAATGAGTTTGTCGGTGTATCAGGTGACGATGTCTTACTGAGTAAATACATCATCAGTGGTCGTCGTTGCTCTCTCTCTCTCTCTCTCTCTCTCTCTCTCTCTCTCTCTCTCTCTCTCTCTCTCTCTCTCTCTCTCTCTCTGTAGTATGTCGTGCATGTTTGTTTGCCCGTAACAATGACGTTCGCGCCATCCTCTTACCAAACACCTAGGTCAGAGTGCACATTGAGGTCTCAAGGTCGCACGCCTCCACCGTTGTCGCCTCACTGCATTCGTGAGACGACATATGCAGTCGCGAAATGACGTTTCCGCCTACATGTCAAAGTTTGGAGTCAATATGTTTTCACACTGCTCTGCCTAATTGCTGTATTATGTAACACGCAATACAATACTAGCAGGCGTACTCTCAATACAATAATATAGATCATATTATTTGATTGTAATTATATATGTATATGTGTACATATATATATATATATATATATATATATATATACATATATCATATATATGTAATTATATATTAGTTAATTATATGACTTGGTTTGATTTAAGAATGGCTGCTAACGGGTAGTGTTAATGTTGTGGTACAACCGGTCTTATTATTACATTGATATCCTCATAATGTTTTGATATAATAGTGCGTTGTTCATGCCATTACAACCGGCTGAGCGACCTTTTATTTCTTCGCCTCAATAAAACAGCTTTGACAGACATGGTCGATATCGCGTTATATGCGATCTCGGGCGGATTTACGAGTTGTCGTTCAGTTATTTATAAAAAAAATATAGTCACCGCCAGTAACATAGTATATGGAATCTATTTGGCAGTGTGTACAAACATTATGGTGATAAAAAATTAAACGGGATCGACATGTATTACGAATATATGTATGTATAACTTATCCCATCTGTTTATTTATAAAATATCAACATGTTTACTATCGCTAACAATGGCATTACCAGTGTGGGTGCTGATGATGTGCTTTGTTCAACACGTAAAGACTTACCTTGGTTGGCTGATACAAAACAAATACAAACCACGGGTCATATGAAGAGTTATGGCTAACAGGTGCATAGCAGTTAATATTTCAGCGTGTCTGAACTAAACATTAAGGGCGACGTCCAGCAGTTGCACTCAGAAGGGACGGTATAGCTGGACACGGGGAGCCGGCCACTAAATGTGTTTAATAGCAGCAATGCATCATCATTATGATTATGACAAATCGCTGTTGTTATCCAGCTGCTCGTGGGCACGTTCGCGCTCCTCCGGGAGTGCCTTCGAATAACACATGAGCGCAGTCGCATAATGGCAATTATACGTACACATCCATGTTTCCAGAGTGTGGCGCTGCCGGAAGTCCGCAGCGAGTTCGTTTGGTACTGAAAATATGTTTTTATTTACTTAAAAATTATGTTCCCGGGTTGTAATATTGATTCAGCATTTGGTTTATATGTGCAGCATGGCCGTGAACCGGAGGTGCTACGAATATGGTTAGCGTATTCCCGACTATTGGTTTACATAATTAATTTATGAACGAACAAAAGCATGGCGGTTGGTCATTGAATTGGCATAAGAATACAAAAGTACTTGGTTAGACCTGAACAATCTAAAGGTATTGTCTTGACTGCCGTCATACTTTCGTTCGTTCTAGTATACAATGTTATGTATGTATGTATGTATGTATGTACATATGTACGTGTGTACGTGTGTACGTATGTATGTATGTATGTACGTATGTACGTATGTACGTATGTACGTGTGTACGTGTGTACGTATGTGTGTATGTGTGTACGTATATATGTATGTACGTATGTACGTATATATGTATGTGTGTAT
>CM034531.1:85889585-85891539 GCA_020002185.1 Paraescarpia echinospica
ATAAATAAATGAGATGCCAGTGCTGTGTGATAGGTCAGTAGGCTAAGTTTATCCTAGAGGGGTTTCCCAAGTCAGAATGATAACAGTCCACACATTATGATAGGCATTTGATTAATGGCTCAATGAAAGAATGATCACTGTCCGCTGGCAACTATGGAAAATTGATCAGAGTCCAGAGAAGAGAAGACGCCAACAAAGCTGAGCTTCTCAGAGAAAGAAAGCATGCCGAGACGGACAATCAAGATCATCTGACGAAGGCCGATGAGTTTTACAAAAGGAAACGAGAGGCAAAAAGAAGGGCTCAAAGGGATGACACTTTTGTGGCTATCTGTATGGACTTCCAGAAAAACTTGCATGCACCAAACATAACAACTACTGTTGTGTACTACACGCGTCAGCTTACCTGCATATCGTTTAACATTCTTGAGCTGGCTATAAACTCATTCCATTTCTACGTATATGATGAAACTGTAGCAAAGAAGGGGTCGGACGACGTATGCTCTATGCTTCAAGATTTAACAAGATTTAACAAGATTGCCATCCAGAAAATTACTCTGGATGGCAGGTGGACAAGGAAGCCTTTTGGCTTATCGAGAGTCCAATACTTTTTATCTACATGTATCCCGCCTTTTTAAGGTGTGTGTCGATTTTATTTTTAAACATATTCACGCTACTAGCACCAACACAATCAGGAGATAATCTGTTCCATTCATTTACAGTCCTTTGTGAGAATGAGAACTTTCTTATATCTAATCTACACTGCTCCTTTACTAATGTAGCTTCATGTCCTCTGGTCCTTCTATTTTTCTTAACTGAGAAAAAAATGTTTCTATCAATATTTTCATAACCATTCAATATTTTAAACACTTCTATGTGATCTCCTCTCAATCTCCTGGTCTCTAATGTTGTTAAACCACATTCTTTTAGGCGTATTTCGTAACTAAGATCCCTCAGATTTGGTATCATTTTAGTCGCTCTCCTCTGTACTCTTTCTAGCATATCTATGTCCTTCTTGCGATATGGCCTCCATGCTTGTATACAATATTCTAAATGAGGCCTCACTATTGTTTTGTACAGCGGTACTATTAATTCTTTTTCTTATACGTTATATTTCGCCTAATTAATCCAAGGATTTGATTTCCCTTTGACGCTGCAATTCCGCACTGCTCTGAAACCTTCATATCAGCACTAATGGTTAACCCCAAGTCCTTTTCTTTTACAGTAGTACTTAGAACAGTACCCCCCATTTTATATTTTACCTCTTCATTCCCATGACCTCATTTCATTCCCACTTTTCAGACCATTTGTGTCAAGATCATCTTGTAAATGCTGTCTATCTCCATCACTTTTAATCCTTCTAAACACTTTTGTATCATCCGCAAATTTTAACACCTTGCTTGTTATATCATCGTCCAAATCGTTGATATATATTAAGAATAATATAGGTCCTAGTACTGATCCCTGTGGTACCCCACTCAATACCGATTTCCAGTTTGAAGCCTCCCCATCAGCATCAACTTCTACACGTTGTCTTCTGTCAATCAGCCATTGTTCTATCAGTTTTATTGCCATTTCTGGCGGGCCTTGCTTAAGGGTAATCTTTGATGTGGTACTTTGTCAGAAAGCTTTTTGAAATCTAAATAGATGATATCCACTGAGTGGTCCCTCATCTACCCACTCAGTGATGTCTTCCAAAATACAACATATTTGTTAAGCATGACCTCGCTTTTAAAAACCATGTTGAGATGGGTTCATCCAGTTATGTTTAACAAGAAAATCCACCATGTGATCTTTAATTAGTCTTTCTAATAATTTGCAAATCGCTGATGTTAAACTCACTGGTCTATAGTTCTCTGACTTGTTTCTCGAACCTTTTTTAAATAACGGTATAATGTTTGCCTCTTTCCATTATAAAGGAACCACTCCCTCTTCTAATGACAAATTGAAAACTGTT
>CM034531.1:85892539-85907539 GCA_020002185.1 Paraescarpia echinospica
TCCATCTGTCTCCTTGCTGATTCTCATCTCCATCCCCTTCACAACATCTACCAACCTAGCTACCTCTTTCTCCAGACATTTCACCTTCCAACACCCCACGCACTGAAAGGTGAATCCCTCTTCCTTGGTTTCTGTCCATGACTTCGTACAGCCGGATAAGGCAAAATCTACCCAACTGTGGCAGTCGTCGCACACCAAGTGTCTCTTTGCCTTGACTTGCCGCTTGCAAGGCGCCATATCAGAATTTATTTAATAATAATAATCTAATTAGCTATTTAAAATAGTTTTGTCAACTGTGTTTACACTATTCACTGTCTATTCAGCATGTCATTGCCAGTGCATTTGACCCGAAGGTAACATATTTCAGAATATTCTGTGACTCATGCGCAGGTCAGAACAAGAACTATACAGTGTTTCGGTTCCTTCACTATCTTTTGAATGTGAAAAAGCGCTTCAAAGACATTCAGATAACATTCCCAATCCGCACATCAGCCAACTCCGACTGGTGGAAGGAATTCAGAACCTGCCGAAAAAAACCTAATCCATTCAGAGTAATTATCAGCTCGTAACAGATCTTCTTTAGCTACACCAGTCATCAACAACTGTACCTAACTACGTGTGCCCGTTGGCCACCCGCCCTGTCAAAGAGGTGATATTCACAGAGAGTTCATCCCGATACGCCACGCTGAGAGAATCGTACTCTGGTCCGTGGAAGCAAATCGTCATGACACGTAAGAAGAGTACCAGCTACATTCCTCGTGTCATTGAGAAGCCGTACAACAAGCAGCCACCGCTCTCCGTGGCAAAGGTCAATGACTTACAGGCTCTGACAAAGTTATGTAGCTCAGAGGCGAAAGCTTTTTATTCATCCCTGCGTAGTACTGCAGATATTGTATCAGATGATGACGACGTTGAGTAGACAACATATACACATCCTCCATGTGATGTGAGCTTCTTGGATTTGTTTTAACTTTGTGAAATAAATTTTACTTTCTAAAACGTATTTGTTGCTGTCATCATTATTGCATCGCCTATTCTTGTGGTAAAATGATCAGTCTGTGCAGAACATTTCATAAGATCCCCTTGCCCAATAAAAATACTTTAAAATGCCAATTCATTGTCAGAAAATGACCGCAATGTCCTGAAGAGTCAGCCAGAACAACAAGTTTTGAATTAACTTTTAGATGGTTTAAAAAAGGGTTCTCAAAAGTTTAAATTTGCTTTATCTCAAAATGGTTCATGAGTGATTCTGATCGTTTTTCCATTGAGGTCTTCATATATATATATATATATATATATATATATATATATATATATATATATATATATATATATATATATATATATATACATATATACATATATATATAATATATATATATATACTATGCCACTGTTGAGGCCCAAATAATAGTATGTGTTCTGTTTTCGCGACGCTCGACACATGTATACATGCCATGAGCTGATTTTATCAAAGGTATAATATTTTATTTAATGCGATGAGAATGTTCACCTCAGTTGTTGGTTCTGATACAGAACATACTCAGTGATCAATCCAAATGGTAATTTTATTTTTTTGGAAATCGTTTAAATGAATGCGAGGAAATTGCGTATAGATATTCGGCAGAATGTCCTCGTAAAATGCGTTGTTGTGACGACCACTTCGAATCGACACACTTCACCTAAATACACCTGTGGTACGAACAGATGTTAACAGAGAGTTATGGTCCGCAACATTCTCGATCGATCAACACCTTTAATGACAGGTAATGAGAACCTCATTAAAGCGGCATATCAAAAAGATGGATGGAGTTGAAATATTTATTCTGCATGTCACACTCCCGAAATAGGTATATTTTGATCCACTTTACGTACACTTGAATATACTACGAGATATGACATACTCGTGTTTGTTTCAAATATACGAGAACAGTGTGAATTCCTTACCGGGAATAGTAAATGAGCGCTACTTGAATACGTAAATGTTATAGTTTGTATAAATTGTGAAAGTGGATGTCAAACGCCGAATCACAGGCGGAGAACAAATCCAAAACTACACGCCTTCGTTCCGAAGACAGATTCCGGTAAGTCGTTGTGAGTTCAACAGGCCAATAGGAAGAAGACGAAGAAGAAGAGATACTGTGACACTCAATTTGTCAGCTAAATCAAACGTATTCTAATTAGTTCTAAGACAACTGTTATAGGCGTGTCCATTGCAAAGATAACCTCGCTATCGAAAGGGTACGGAAAACGTGTGAAATAATACCTTCAGACTCGTGGATAGTAATAACACTTTCTCTTATCTATATAACGGATGCATTTTTTCAAAACATCAGCAATTATATTTTCTGCTACAGCAGTATTCGTCAAACAACGATATTCGAAAAAGCCTTCCTTCATCAGAAAATGTTATACACTGTCTAGTCCGTTAGTTGTGATGCGTTACTGAGATCGATATTCCGAGGACATTGATGCTATAGTGTTGTTCGTTTTGTACAGTACACTGAGTTGTTTATGTGACATTTGTTTTAATGTAATCGCCACCCAAATTAAAAGTAGAAAATTTAGACGTGGGCGTCAATTCTTATGGAGAATACACACACCTTTCCATCCATCCATCCATCCATCCAGACGTAATCCAACTCTGCCGATATGTATTAATGGTCAACGGGACCTAAAACGGGACCGGTTGCGATCTATGCTGACGCATGGACCCAGAGAACGCTTTGCAAAATAACTTGTTCTTCAGAGGGACGACGGACGAGACGTTTGCATTGAAACAATTGGTGGAGAAGAGGTTGGAGAATCAAGGGAGAATGGCAGTAGGATTTGTGGACCTGGAGAAGGCCTACGACACAATCCCAAGAGAGATGGTTGTGGCAACAGTGAGATTGATGGGAGTGCCAGGATGGTGGGAGCCATGTATGGAAGAACAACAGGAAGAGTTGTGGTTGGATCTGGGATGTCGGAAGAGTTTCCAGTTAACATAGGAGTGAGGCAAGGATGTGCCCTAAGCCCATAACTATTTATCATGGTGATGGAACTAGTCAGCAGGAAGATCAGCACGAATGATGTTCTCAGAAAGATTATGTATGCAGACGATGTGGCAGAACGCAAACAAGAGCTATAAGACATGTTAGAGGAATGGAACAGGGTTTTTAAGAAACACGGACTGTGAATGAGCCTTGAGAAGACAGAAGTGACACCGGCATGCCTATGTGGACTGGAGACAGTGGCGCTGACCGAACAACAACAGAAGCTGCAAGTTTGTGAGAACAACTGGTTAGAAAAATAACAAGAACAAAGAGGATAGACAGAAGAAGGACGAATCACCTGAGAAAAGAGGTTGGAATGCAATGCAGTGTAACAGGAGGATTATTACGAAGTCGGATGAGTTGGGCTGGCCACTTCGCAAGGATGGATGCCCGAAAAATAGCGAAGAGCGCAATTTGAATGTCACAGTATCTCTTCTTCTGCAATCCTATGACGAAAACAGTGACGTCTTTGGTCGTGATTTTATACCCCTCGTTCACTATGTGTTCAGTACAACTGTGCGTGGGGCCCTCGTGTTCTTTGTATCTGGCACACAGTGATCTGCTAAATAGTCCGTATTCCGGGCATGCTATGTCGTGTATCACCCAGCACCACTGTTCTTGTGGAGTTTGGTCTTTTGGCTCACCGCTATGGATGTCATGGTGTTGTATGGTTTGTGGTATGTCTCCAATCCGTGTTTCCGGAAGATTGTGGCCAGTTTCTGATGAAGACAAGTGTCGAAAGCTCCATTGAACCAACGATTTCATGAATATCGGATATTCTTATATCAATTTGGGTAAGTCCCAATGTGGTCGTGAAACTTAGATTTTGGTTTGTTGCATCTCTGAGCTCGTGTTTCTGACGGCGCAGTATAATATTCTGTTAATTATTATGTAGAACGCCACTACACTCAATGCGATATTGAACAAAGAGGATTGGAAATCAAACCTCCATATGAGATCTTCATAATCTGCATAGTAAAACATGCAGAACGAAGTTGTCCAAATGTTACCCTGTACGACGAGCTTACAGAGTAGATGACATGCCACCCATGGATTGTTTAAATGCCAGTGTTGCAGGCGTGAATGGGTTAATGGCGTCACTAAACCTCGGCTCGCATGTTCACTTGACTGCATGTTGAATCCATCCTTGAAACCTTGGCACAAATCTATTTATTGCTGGCAACATATTATTGATTATTTTTAATTGCATTCAGACAGCGCTTTTGTTCGTCGGGAAGCGTTGACAGTCAGTGCTTTAAGAGGAAACACTTCGAATTTTTAACTGGTGATTACAGAGACGGCAAACGGAGCATCCTAACGACAACGGCTTTGTGGTTTTTGCTACCCCGCCACACGTGACGTTCGGACTCGTGGTTTTAGATACATATTTGAGTTCCAATGGTTTTTGATATACGTGAGCGAGCGCGCACTTACCAGTATGCCGAATACGTATTTTGCTAACAAGCACGATTATATACACGGTATATGCAACTCTGTTTAATGAGGTTAATGAGTGTGTTTGACTGGTTACACATGGGTCGAAGTATGGATACGCATACGCAAGCCCAATCGCATACGCAAACTACCGCACACGTACACACACGCACACACACGCGCACACACGCGCACACACGCACACACACACGCTCACACACACACACACGCACACACACGCACACACACGCGCACACACACGCACACACACGCACGCACACACACGCACACACGCGCACACACACGCACACACACGCACACACACGCACACACACGCACACACACGCATGCACACGCACGTACGCATTAACGCACGAAAGTATGCACGCCCGCTCGCACGTAAGCACGCACGCATGCACGAACATGCACAGACTCGCTCACCTAGCAAGTGTCGGCCGATATATATGGATTAGGAAATCACTAGCTTATCTAAAATGCACAATTGTCACTATGTTTTTTTAGGTTTTAGAAAATTACTTCTGTTTCCTTATATACAACATATGCTGCTCTGGTTATAAAGCTACCTTATGAATTCTAGTTCGTCTTCTCTAAGTTGGCAGTACATGTATGTTATTAACGACAGGCATGATCACACACTCATTAATGTTTAACAAGAGGATGCAACGGACAATCTAGGGATTCTCGTTGACACATTGTCGGTTTCTCAGAGACAAATTGGCGCAGTGCCAAATGACACAAGAAGGTCACATGACCTTGTACACATGCGCTCGCACACAGACAGCCACCATTAATTCACAAGGAAAAATCGAGACAACGATGATCCACACAGGATAAGACGAGAGAAAATAGAAGCAATCGTACAAGACGAGGGCTCAAAATGATAACAATAAAACATTCATAGACGTACACGCACACGCACACGCAGCCGAACACACACACACACACACACACACACTCACACACACACACACACACACACACACACACACAAGACACTACATAACTAAGCTATTATCTAGATTAAAGAAAGCAAGCATTATTAATTATATATCTCCTCCGATAAAACGTACCTGCGGTAATGTAGTAAATTCGAGCTAGAACTGTCACCAAGGCGCCGAGAACCCATGAAGTCAAACTGCAAGCGTCACCCATGGTATTGTATATATATCCGCAGCACCAGCTCAATGATGGCTTTCGGACGTCACCAAATGAAATTAGCCTCACCTGTACAATACCGCCATATTACAGCTATAATTCACGCAGCGGATATGACGCAAACGTTAGTCGCCACTTCTATTGTTTGCCGCAGTTGAAGCACCGCTGCTTACATACCGTAGCGGTCGTTGGGATATGTCACATTGGAAATAAAGTCAGCATTGGCTTGAGGATTAGGCTTTACACGGCTTCGTGCCTAATTGCGTTCCGAGGAACAGTCTGAGTCGTCTTGCAAGGAAATCTGTCCTCCTTCTGTGCATATATTGTCTTGGCGTGAAGTAAATGTCCTTCGTGTGAACATAAGACCTGACATAGACTTTAGTAGAAGTATGTCGTAGATAAGCAACAGTGTGTGTACTGTTATCATACGACGTCCATTTCTTGAATAAGACAATACATATAGAATCTACGGAGCTTCTGTCGAATTTATCACCAGTATCAAGTCACTATATCTCTTGGTGGTCTGGAATGTGTAGATCTTTGGCTTCTCCAACTTGGCAACGTTCTTCCACACATGGAAGCTACTTGAAAATATTTTCGCTTAACTCTGCATATCACTAAAATGCATCAACCACAGACCCGGTACTGTGACATGATTCACTATTACCTAGAACACTGCGGAAACTCCGTCTGATTTCAAAGTACGAATCTTGCGTCGTCGGAACTTGCGTCAGATCGTTGCGTTCTGCGCCTTTCACTTGACTCATGTTCAACTGCGGCATGAGAAAAACGCGAACCCAAACCGCGCGTCACGAAGCGATCCTACGCTAACATTAAAGCCAGGCTAATCCTGATAGGCCAATAACGCGGGGTGGCGGCGACCGAGCGATCTGCGAAGGCGATCTGATATTCCAACATCGGCCTTATCGCGTGCGGCGCGCTGGAAACAGACACGGAGACAGGTCTACATGTGTGGTTTATTGCGCGTCGAAGAAATACGACGCTCAATATAAGCCTAGCTAAGAATGAAAACGACGCCTCTGGCTGCTCGATGACGATAAGGTTTATGAATTTTTACGGGAGCAATGTGCAACACGCCACCTCCGGTGACCAAGGCGACGAGGCGAAGTGACTCGGCTGCAATATGAAACGACAGAACATGCTTCGTCCGAGCTATTTACGACCGCAGTAAATAACTAAATCCCTCGTCAGACAAAAGAGAAACATGTAATGTTTAGCCAACAATGCAACTCCCGAGCATACACCAATAAGCGTATAATGCAGAAGCCTGGGAATCCAGTAATTTAAAATAATGTCTTTGTGAAATTCGTCGTCACGGACATTAGTACTTTCTAAACGTAAATAAATAAATGCTTTTGGTTATTCAAACCACTGCCTTTATTGCAATATAAAATGTCAAAAGGCAAGAGCAGATTATTGTACAGATAATTATGGTGTCGAACAACTCTAAAAATCTTTGTTGGCTATGCAGTTCAGGGGCGTTGATAGGCACAAATACATGTGGAAGCACAATTCTATACATAGAGTATAGATAGGCATCCCCCGGTCCCAACGTACCCTAGGCCCCGAGCCTGGGGTCTGAGTCCCCATAATTTTGTGGGGGCTGAAGATAGTTTTACCCGCCAATTTTTGGCTAAAGGGTGCATTTGAAGGTTTTGGTGAACTCAAGAATGGGGGGTGCACTCGAAGGGATTGGTGAGCCTGAGTCCCACCCCAATATTCACCACATATTGGCGCCTATGTAGAGGGGATCCAATTGCATTTGGGTGCATTTCGAAGCCAAAGTGGCACATAATAAGGGCATTAGGACAACGGAGAACAACATATGACTTGTACGTTGGCCATTGAGGTTGGTTTCTAAAGATATAGGCGCATAAGAAGTTACCTTATTATTATTACGTGACACCCATATCTGATAAAAAGTTGATATAACCATTTAGTGTAGCATAGCAACAATTACTGATGTTTAGATAACATGTGTCTATTTCTTGCTCAAATTGTCCAGCTAGCTCTAGATCAAACAACGCATTCCACATCCGCTGTAACTGTGAGACTACAGAGACTGCATCATTGGCAGCCTGTACTATGACACACTGTTTGACCAGTAGTAGACAGAGGAAGCAGACTGTGGTGGACATGTTCACTAAATGGTCACCAATGTTACGATGAAGTCAAATTTCTTGATAAATAATTAACGTCTGGGTTTGTTGTCACAAAGTATCTTCAAAATATTCCAGGAAGTGACTACAACAGAGAATACAGACTTCAATGTGTACAATGCATGTGTACGACTGGCCCATCTTGTCTCACAAAGGGAATGCAGCGTGCACTCCACGCTGGATGCCATTTTGGCATCTCCTTCATATCACTAAATGTATATTTTTGCCACCAAATCCCATATTCTTCCCGTGGAACTACACACTGTGTGGCCAATGCTTCACCAGTTGTGCTGGCGGCTTCAACAAATCCAAGACATTCACTGGGGATGTGAGAAGATGCCTCACCCATTGCATATACTTTATAGGAAAGACTTAAAGCAAATTATCTCACATCTATTAAAAGACACTTATAATTTCAATAATGTGTGTCCACATTGATGGACAAATTAATTAATAGGATGTCTCCAGTTCGCTTCAAGAAAGGCATGTTTATTATTGTTGGGCACTGGCAGTTTTCAAAAGCTAGACCTAGGTAGTTAAGTTACGTGTCATTCTCGAAGGTAACAGTGAGAAAGTATATTCTTCTTCGTCAACGGCTTTCCTATGTTCTTCACCCTTGACCACCACTTATCCCACTTGACCACCAGCTACCTAATCATTAACACTAACAGTATCAGTTGTATCAACAGTTATTTGATAATTTTAAATATTAAAAACCTGTGTACTTGTCGATTTCTCTTGCCAATGTGAGGCCACATCAACGCCACCATATCAATGGCTTGTAGGCCTATGCTATCTCCTTACTGACTTCATTGTGGTTGCAAGCTTCTGTTAGCTTCTCCCCATATAGGCCTTGAACCAGGACCGAACATTTGAGTAACCGGTATATTTTTAGGGACGAATGCTCATAGTGATTTTTGGCTAGGCCTACATCCCTAGAGATGGAAAATAAGTGATAGCATTGCAGCATTCCCAGCTTTCTTTGAGAAATCACTCTTTTTCATACTATCCCCATATCCGCGACAACAAGTTTTCTATGAAATTTCTGATGGGGGGCCCATACACTAACTACTATGGAATATTTACTATACATCCCAGTAGAACAAAATTTGGACACCAAGTGATGTAAATGTCATGCTTTCCATGTATATCAAAATATTTTCATATCTTGAGAATTGTGGATGTTATAGTATTTGATCTACCACATCTCAAAAAATGCAATCCACGGCATTCAGGTTCTCAACATAAATCACTTAAACTTCTGGCTAATAACCACATGTATCCTCATTCGAGGTTCTTACTGCACCAGAATGTTAGCTTACATCCCTAGATATGGAGAATATGTGATATCATTGCAGTACCTACATTCTTTTGTGTGAAATTACTCTTTTTAATCCTTTCCCCATTTCCGCGAAAACAATTTTTCTACGGAAATTGCTGAAGGGGTGGTCACGCACAAACAATTATACAATAGTTATTATACATCTTATGGGTATGATAATTGTATATATAATATAGCGGAAGTGTCATGTGTCATATGTATTTGAAAATTATTTTAATACCTTGAGAAATGTGGATTTTATGGCATTTTATCTACCACGTCTCAACATTCAATCCACGCCTTTCAGGCATTCAGCAAAAAAATCATTTAAATGTCTGGCTACTAACCTCATGTATCTATATTCAATGGTCTTGTCGCAACAGAATGGTCACTGGACTTCAGTTTGTATTATGTAGGCACAATCTGTACATTTTATTGCAGTTATATGTATTATCATGACATTGAAATTTGCAGTTGTTGTCATTGAGATCAAATTACATGTTCTTATGATAGCCACCTAACGTTATGACTTTAACACTAACCTACATACAATGGACTTGTTGTATACATTCAAATTATACAGGTACACAGTAATGACTTGTACCTGTAGTAATGCACACTATGCACAGTGAACATTTCACATGCTTAGTTCACTATGTCCTTAGTTGAGGTTGAAGACAGTGTTTAGTAATCATAGCCATCATCCAGTTCATCCTCAGCTACACGTTCATCATTGTCAGCACTAGACACCTGGTTGTCACAGTCTTGGAGTCTGTACATATCAGTACAACTGAGTCCATTTGACAAGCAGACACAGTTTGGCAGTTCACACTTCCTGGGACAACTGCATGCTAGTAGATCCAACACGGTCTCAGGTGTTGGTTGACATTCCATCCAGTGTACAACCAGCTGCTTAGTCCCATCTTCTCTTTCCAACTTCCAGCCTCTGTCAACTGGGGTTGGAGTTCTTGGGTCCTGCTCCAAACATCTTCTCCATATTGCAGCATGGTAGTTTGCGCGTTGTGCATGTTTCAACAAACAGTCTCTGCATGGTGGCAGTTGGTGACTCTCTATCTCACCTTTCTTTGCACAGAACAAGTGGTATCTCAGATAATTGACGTTCACAGCAGAATGTTTTGGTGCGTAAAGAAGGCATGTAAATGACTCTAGTTTGTCCATGAGATCTGGAGAGAGATCCAATTTCTGGCCTAGCAAGCATCCTGAGTGAGTCCTGTGATTTTTTGTTGCTAGTCAAGAGTTTCAGAGCACTTGCCTTACCTTTTAGAGCAAATGCACTGATCCAGTGTATGCGTGCAATGCAATGAGAGCTTTACAAACATATCTGCCAACAGTAGCTGCTATTTTTCAAATATGAAGGTTTTCTGGTTCTAGTACCACATTTCTGGAACAACGTTGCACTAATGTTCCCTTTGATTGCCAGGCACATGATGAGTATATCTGTGTTTTCTGAGCTGATTACGACGGCTTCGTAGCCCTCTCTGAAAGCATGGGCTGCATGTAGCAGTAAGCGTCCATCGGCTTCCTCTTGTGTACAGCGTAGAGCTGGAACCTCCTCGTTGCCTTCAGGGGTAATCTTGTAGCATTTATATTCAACAGTAGCAAAGAGCACCTTGTCCTGTAGCTGCTCTGTGTATTCGGCCTTCTTCCATTCGTTGACCAGGAAAGTGATAAGACTGGTTTATTATTGACTTGGCTCAGAAAATTCCGCCACTGCCTAACAATGTGTGAGGCTGTAATACTATGTAACCTATGTCCAGGCGCTTCCCATCGTTCACTGTTCTTGATAGAGAGTTATTTGTATGTGTCAAACACAACATAAATCCTTTTACTCTGACATACAACACTCAGTGCGATAGACAGGACTGATTTGGCCACCTCACCAAAAGTAGTTTGATCTTCTCTTACTCGCTGGACAAGGTTCATGCCATCAACAACAGTTGCAGAATGATCTGGTAGCTCCTCTGTTACTGTCACATTTTCCTGCAGACAAGTAGGTAAAGTGGCTTTGTTTGTCTTTCTTAACAACCCATCTGATGTTGACAAAGCCCATGGCAAAGGTCCCAGGGGATGGGAAAGGATATTCGTCATCTTGAGATTGCGTCCTTGTGCCATCACAATAATGTATTCATGATGTGCCCGGCACTCAACGAGAACATTAGAGCCACATTGTTCCAAAATGTGGTACTACAACCCGAAAAAGAATCCTTCATATTGGATATATAGCAGCCACTGTTGGCAGAGATGTTTGTAAAGCTCTCATTGGATTGCACGCATACACTGGATGTGACACTGTCAGTGCATTTGCTGGAAAGGGTAAGGCAAGTGCTCTGAAACTCTTGACTAGCAACAAAGAATCACAGGACTCATTCAGGATGCTGGGCCAGGAATGGGATCACTCTCAAGATCTCATGGATAAACTAAAGGCATTTACATACCTTCTGTACGTACCCAAATCTTCTGCTGTGAACGTCAATGATCTGAGATACCTCTTGTTCGTGCAAAGAAAGGTGAGATAGAGATACCAACTGCCACCATGCAGAGACTGTTTGTTGAAATACGCACAACGCGCAAACTACCAGGCTTCAATATGGAGAAGATGTTCGGAGCAGGACCCAAGGATTCCAACCTCAGTTGGCAGAGGCTGGAAGTTGGAAAGAGAAGATGGGACTAAGCAGCTGGTTATACACTGGATGGAAGGTCAGCCAACACCGGAGGCCGTGCTGGATCTACTAGCATGCAGTTGTCCCAGGAAGTGTGAACTGCCAAAGTGTGTCTGCTTGTCAAATGGACTCAGATGTACTGATATGTGCAGACTCCAAGACTGATAATCAGGAGTTTAGTGCTGACAATGATGAAAGTGTAGCTGACGATGAACTGGATGATGGCTATGATTACTAAACACTGTCTCCAACCTCAACTAAGGACATAATGAATTAAGCATGTGAAATGTTCACAGTGCATAGTGTGCATCACTACAGCTACAAGTCAATACTGTGTACCTGTATAGTTTGAATGTCTACAACAAGTCCATTGTATGTAGGTTAGTGTTAAAGTCAGAAGTTTAGGTGGCCAACATAAGAACATGTAATTTTATCTCTATGACTACAACTGCAAATTTCAAAGTCATGATGATACATATAACTGCAATAAAATGTACAGATTGTGCCTACATAATAAAACCTGACCATTCTGTTGCATCAAGTAGCTTGAATGTGGATACATGAGGTTACTAGCCATACTTTTAAGTGATTTCTTTTGTTGAATGCCTGAATGACGTGGATTGAATGTTGAGACGCGGTAGATAAATGCCATAAATTCCACATTTCTCAAGGTATTAAAAGCATTTTCACATGTGCATGACACTTCAGCCATTTTATGTACAATTATTAGACCCATAAGATGAATAATAACAATTGTATAATGGTTTGTATGTGACCACCCCTTCAGCAATTTCCATAGAAAAATAGTTTTCCCAGAAATGGGCAAAGGATTAAAAAGAATTATTTCACACAAAAGAATGTATGTATTGCAATGCTGTCACATATTTTCCATATCTAGGGACGTAGCCAACATTCTGGTGCAATAAGAACCACGAATCAGGATGCATGTGGTTATTAGCCAGACTTTTAACTCATTTTTTTTTGAAAACTTGAATGCCGTGGATTGCATTTTGAGATGTGGTAGATAAAATACAACAACATCCACAATTCTCAAGGGACAAACATAGTGTTGATATGTATGGAAAGCATGATATTTAAACCACATGTTGTCCAATTTTCATTCTACTGAGATGTGTAGTAAATATTCCAAAGTAGTTTGTGTGTGTGCCCCCATTAGCAATTTCATAGAAAACATGTTGTCGCGTATATGGGGATAATGTGAAAAAGAGTGATTTCTCACAGAAAGCTGGGAGCGCTGCAATGCTATCACCTATTTTTCATATGCAGGGATGTAGGTCTAGCTAAAAATCACCATGAGCATTCGTCCCTAAAAATGTACCAACAAACCCTCTGGCTCATGGCGTAATAGAGGTAGTCAAACATTGATAATGATGACATAAATTATGTGCTTAGCCTAGACACCGGCTTGCCAGCGGTAGCAGCTTCGATGAAAGACTGTCTGCTTCTAGTAATTTGTCGTGTGTCATCAAAGTATTGATATATTTTTACAAGTTCGTACATGCGTACAACTAGCTACGCCCCTGGAGTTGTATAAACAGACTTCTACACAGTCTGCTCCATATCTACATAAACATGATTAATTAAAATCGTTGTCTGATATGATTTCCGTTTATTCTAAGGACAAAATTAGCTTTATCCGTTCTTCATTTCCCAACCAAACTTTGTATCATGTCAACGTTGAAATTTTACAAATAAATTCCCTACTTTCTTTTTCTACAATGGAAACAGTTGATGAATTGAAACAAGTATTTGTGTTATTACCAAATAGGTCCAGTGATCTTGATTCTTTTCAAATTATATTGCTGAAAACATATCTTAACTAATTACTTGGTACAATAATAATAATAATGGTTTATTACAGAAACTATGATACATTCCAATCAATTGCATACATAAATTGCCATGGTTTCTGTAATGAGGGTATAAAGACACGAGTGGCTGATTAGCCCTCACAATACATGTGATACATATGTAAATTTCATGGTGCAAGATGACAATTTGTGTGATTGAAGAAAAAAGAAAAACAGCAACATGAATCACAACAGTACTATTTTCATGAATGCTTCATTTAAGATTGCAAAAAAAAATGCTATTTATATAAGTCATTAATATTATTTACTAGCAAAAATTTCTTAAGTTGGCGTTTAAACGTTGCTAATGCATAATTACAATTACAATCCACTGTTGTCGCCATGTAGTTCCATAATTTAACACCTCGATATCTAATGGTTTTATACAATACATTACTTGTTTTAATCGGCTCGTGTAGTAATTCTGCATTGCGTGTCCTATGTTCGTGTAATTCGTTATTTCTAATGAACATCCTTGTCATAACCGACGGAACATATTCTTAACGATTCTCTATATAAACAGCACAACCATGTATTCGTAGATTTTTCTTATTGATGAAATGGACAGCTTCTTAAAGAGTTGGTCTGTGTACGCTCTGTATGGAGCTGATATGATCAACCGAATTGCATACTTTTGCAATTTGAATAGAGAACTAAGATGTGTATTATTTGCTCCTCACCACCCTTCGATACAATAAGTTAGATATGGATATAAAAATGTATAGTATAAAATAATATAAGTAATAACTAAATTTTCTAGATTATTTTTAATATGCGAATATAAATTTGAGGATTGTCTTTCATCAAAACTCCCTGTTTCCTTTGGTATTCCTCAGGTTCTGTCCTTGGACCTTTACTTTTTAATATCTACACATCATTGAGGTCCGTTATTAACAGTCATAATTTATGTTACCATCTTTATGCAAATGATATACATTTTTTGGTATCTACTCCTAATATAAATTGTCGTTGAGTCAACTTAGAAATGGTCTATTTTCCATCGGATGACTTAGAATAGATTCAAGTAAAGTGACTTAGAATAGATTCAAGTAAAGTGACTTAGAATAGATTCAAGTAAAGTGACTTAGTATATATTCAAATAATGTGACTTAGAATAGATTCAAGTAAAGTGACTTAGTATAGATTCAAGTAAAGTGACTTAAAATATATTCAAGTAAAGTGACTTAAAATAGATTCAAGTAAAGTGACTTAGTATAGATTCAAGTAAAGTGACTTAGAATAGATTCAAGTAAAGTGACTTAGTATAGATTCAAGTAAAGTGACTTAGAATATATTTAAGTA
>CM034531.1:85910039-85995877 GCA_020002185.1 Paraescarpia echinospica
GACTCGCTCGAGGCGCTTTCAAAATACCTCGACACTGTTGGGATGGTCGCATCTCGACCTCTTACTTTTTGAGACGATTAGGTAGTTCGTTTATTTAATATTCCCTTGGTTTTTATTGTTGTCATTCTAGCCGTTCTTCTCGTCCTCTTTATCTTCATTATCATCACCATCGTCATCTTCTTAATTTTCATCTTCATTGACATCATCGTTATCTCTTCTTATGCATCGTCTTGTTCTTTACCATGATGATCCTGACCATCTCCATCGGCGTAGTGTTCGTCTTCATCTTAAATCTTATCATCATAATCATCAGTTTCCCCATCACCATCCTTCCATCATCATCGTCATCATTATTATTATAACTACCATCATCAGCTTTATCATACCATAATAATCATCTTCATATCATAATCATAACCACCATCATCGTAGTGTTCATCTTAAACTTCATCGTCATTATTGTCAGCATCATAGTCATAATATTGATCTTTATCATCGTCTTCAACATTGTCATCCTCATATTTTTCGTCTTCGCCATCATCTTCATTATCATATTTTTCGCCACATTTGATCGTTAATTATTGTTTTTTTTATAATTCCTTCCCAAGAATGAATATACTGCAACCGACTTGACATTTCTTAATGAGGTCAACATCGTCATGTCGCGGCGATGGCGTCGCCTGTTGTAAAACCTGCTTAGTTAAGCCGGCGTCTGCCGTGTGTGCAGTAACTGGTGTAGTTTGTAGTTGTGTAGATGTAGTTGTTTGGTGGATGGGAACAGAAAATAAGTAGCGGCAAGTGTTTCCAAACAAATATGCTATATTGGTGGCGCATCAGTTTAGCGATATCGGTAAAGGCTGTCGTTATTTGAATTGTATGTCCGAAGTGGAAATGGAAAGATGGAAAGGGTGGCATGGTTTAATGAGGCGTTGGTAATGAAATGGAAAGATGGAAAGGGTGGCATGGTTTAATGAGGCGTTGGCAATGAAATGGAAAGATGGAAAGGGTGGCATGGTTTAATGAGGCGTTGGTAAAGAAATGGAAAGATGGAAAGGGTGGCATGGTTTAATGAGGCGTTGGCAATGAAATGGAAAGATGGAAAGGGTGGCATGGTTTAATGAGGCGTTGGTAATGAAATGGAAAGATGGAAAGGGTGGCATGGTTTAATGAGGCGTTGGCAATGAAATGGAAAGATGGAAAGGGTGGCATGACTTAATGAGGCGTTGGTAAAGAAATGGAAAGATGGAAAGGGTGGCACGGTTTAATGAGGCGTTGGCAATTAAATGGGAAGATGGAAAGGGTGGCACGGTTTAATGAGGCGTTGGTAATGAAATGGAAAGATGGAAAAGGTGGCATGGTTTAATGAGGCGTTGGCAATGAAATGGAAAGATGGAAAGGGTGGCACGGTTTAATGAGGCGTTGGCAATGAAATGGAAAGATGGAAAAGATGGCAAGGTTTAATGAGGCGTTGGCGATGAAATGGAAAGATGGAAAGGGTGGCATGGTTTAATGAGGCGTTGGCGATGAAATGGAAAGATGGAAAGGGTGGCATGGTTTAATGAGGCGTTGGTAATTAAATGGAAAGATGGAAAGGGTAGCATGGTTTAATGAGGCGTTGGCAATGAAATGGAAAGATGGAAAGGGTGGCATGGTTTAATGAGGCGTTGGCAATGAAATGGAAAGATGGAAAGGGTGGCATGGTTTAATGAGGCGTTGGCAATGAAAAGGAATGATAGAAAGGGGTGGCATGGTTTAATGAGGCGTTGGCAAAGAAATGGAAAGATGAAAAGGGTGGCACGGTTTAATGAGGCGTTGGCGATGAAATGGAAAGATGGAAAGGGTGGCTTGGTTTAATGAGACGTTGGCGATGAAATGGAAATGTGGAAAGGGTGGCACGGTTTAATGAGGCGTTGGCGATGAAATGGAAAGATGGAAAGGGTGGCATGGTTTAATGAGGCGTTGGCAATGAAATGGAAAGATGGAAAGGGTGGCATGATTTAATGAGGCGTTGGTAATGAAATGGAAAGATGGAAAGGGTGGCACGGTTTAATGAGGCGTTGGCGATGAAGTGGAAAGATGGAAAGGGTGGCATGGTTTAATGAGGCGTTGGCAATGAAATGGAAAGATGGAAAGGGTGGCATGATTTAATGAGGCGTTGGTAATGAAATGGAAAGATGGAAAGGGTGGCACGGTTTAATGAGGCGTTGGCAATTAAATAGGAAGATGGAAAGGGTGGCACGGTTTAATGAGGCATTGGCGATGAAATGGAAAGATGGAAAGGGTGGCATGGTTTAATGAGGCGTTGGCAATGAAATGGAAAGATGGAAAGGGTGAACGGTTTAATGAGGCGTTGGCAATTAAATGGAAAGATGGAAAGGGTGGCATGGTTTAATGAGGCGTTAGCAATGAAATGGAAAGATGAAAGGGTGGCATGGTTTAATGAGGCGTTGGCAATGAAATGGAAAGATGGAAAGGGTGGCATGGTTTAATGAGGCGTTGGCAATGAAATGGAAAGATGAAAGGGTGGCATGGTTTAATGAGGCGTTGGCAATGAAATGGAAAGATGGAAAGGGTGGCATGGTTTAATGAGGCGTTGGTAATGAAATGGAAAGATGGAAAGGGTGGCATGGTTAAATAGGCGTTGGCAATGAAATGGAAAGATGGAAAGGGTAGCATGATTTAATGAGACGTTGGTAATGAAATGGAAAGGGTGGCATGGTTTAATGAGGCGTTGGCAATTAAATGGGAAGGTGGAAAGGGTGGCACGGTTTAATGAGGCGTTGGCGATGAAATGGAAAGATGGAAAGGGTGGCATGGTTTAATGAGGCGTTGGCAATGAAATGGAAAGATGGAAAGGGTGGCACGGTTTAATGAGGCGTTGGCAATGAAATGGAAAGATGGAAAGTGTGGCATGGTTTAATGAGGCGTTGGCGATTAAATGGAAAGATAGAAAGGGTGGCTTGGTTTAATGAGGCGTTGGCGATGAAATGGAAAGATGGAAAGGGTGCCATGGTTTAATGAGGCGTTGGCGATGAAATGGAAAGATGGAAAGGGTGGCATGGTTTAATGAGGCGTTGGCGATGAAATGGAAAGATGGAAAGGGTGGCATGGTTTAATGAGGCGTTGGCAATGAAATGGAAAGATGGAAAGGGTGGCATGGTTTAATGAGGCGTTGGCAATGAAATAGAAAGATGGAAAGGGTGGCATGGTTTAATGAGGCGTTGGCAATGAAATGGAAAGATGGAAAGGGTGGCATGGTTTAATGAGGCGTTGGCAATGAAATGGAAAGATGGAAAGGGTGGCATGGTTTAATGAGGCATTGGCAATGAAAAGGAAAGATGGAAAGGGTGGCATGGTTTAATGAGGCGTTGGCAATGAAATGGAAAGATGAAAAGGGTGGCACGGTTTAATGAGGCGTTGGCGATTAAATGGAAAGATGGAAAGGGTGGCTTGGTTTAATGAGACGTTGGCGATGAAATGGAAATGTGGAAAGGGTGGCACGGTTTAATGAGGCATTGGCGATGAAATGGAAAGATGGAAAGGGTGGCATGGTTTAATGAGGCGTTGGCGATGAAATGGAAATATGGAAAAGGTGGCATGGTTTAATGAGGCGTTGGCGATGAAATGGAAAGATGGAAAGGGTGGCATGGTTTAATGAGGCGTTGGCAATGAAATGGAAAGATGGAAAGGGTGGCACGGTTTAATGAGGCGTTGGCAATGAAATGGAAAGATGGAAAGGGTGGCACGGTTTAATGAGGCGTTGGCAATGAAATGGAAAGATGGAAAGGGTGGCATGGTTTGATGAGGCGTTGGCGATGAAATGTAATAAGCATATTCATGGTAGGGTGTATCCTGCAGTTTAGCATTATGAACATGAGAGTATTCGTGCCAACATTGTGACATTGGTAGTACAGTTGTGTCTCACTATGTACTATTTGGAAGAACACTACACTCTTAACAACACCAAGTACAGAGGTACACCATGGTTTAAAATGGCACAATGGTGTGATGCATATAGATTGGACAGTGATAATAACCCAACTTAATTTGGTTAAATCGTTACAAAGTTGTCTTAATGTGCATTACTAGGACAAAACAATTACGTTGACACGTGTACTAGGGAAATCGCTTAACAATCAAGTTTTTGTATAAACTTTAATTACTAGGCGAACTGGCAGTCTGTGTTACAATACATTCCAGTCGGTAAGGTTGAAGGGTTACAATACATTCCAGTCGGTAAGGTTGAAGGGTTACAATACATTCCAGTCGGTAAGGTTGAAGGGTTGCAATACATTCCAGTCAGTAAGGTTGAAGGGTTACACTTGTATATGAAAATGTAATTGTTTGGCAAACATGCCATCGTGACCTTAGAAGGTTGAGTATTATTTTAACCAGAAGAACGAATACGTCTACATACAGAGAAATACAGATTGCTCAATATGATACTGATTGATGGGACAAACGCAATAAAGCCACTTCAAATTGGTTAAAACATTACAATATCTTAATATGTATCGTTTAACATGACAGTATGTGTGAATCGTTTGGTGAGAAAATTAATATCTTGATTAAGGTTGAAGGGCTAACGTGTATCACAACGTGCATCAGTTGCAACTGGACTAAGTGCAGTAATGTATGTACAAGTGATGTGTCCGGTCGGCTGGCAGGTTGCCCGGTATTATATCGCTCCTTTTATTCAAATGGATGTACACATTACTAAATTACGTAAACACAACAAATAATCATATCAACAAAACACATCAGTTGTGAAGCCTTGTTGTTATGCCGCGTACATTAAGAGGTACGTATCGAGTAACACGCAAACCGATCTATCAGGGCGAGCGTCTGTGAATGACGATCGACTAAGACTGTACACCGTCTTACACTTCACCGCTGAATGACGACGTCGGCCCGTGTGGGCTGGGCGTGGCCCACGGTTACCTATCCTTTTGTCACGCATGGCTTCCTTCGGTGACGTCTACACAGGCCTCGAACATAATGTCGATGATTCGTCTAAGCCTCCAGCACACAGTGGCAGGACAAAAGCGGGCAGGCATTGACATGAAGACACACTCGCTCTAGCAGCATCACCGCAACCATACGTAAGTACTTACATTATTAATAGTTTGTCTTTTTATATGTTGACAACGCTTTGTTCTTATGTCATGTGTACGTTGACGGAATCGTAAGTTTTTACTGTGAGTTGTTCTTCTTTTCGCTGATGGAAGTTTAGAGAATGAGATCCCAGCTCAGTGAGTTCACGAAAGGTTTTGTTCCATGCGTTTGGTGCATTACGTCACCTGGCACAGACACCAACTACAAGGGACCAACGGCTTATAGTGTTCTTGTATCATCATAAACATTATTTTATGGATTGACCACATTATAGCGCAAATAATAGTAAATCGAACAGTGCGTAAATAGTGTATTGTTCATAATACGTACGTGAGATATCCGGCGTAGCCTTGAAGATTGGAAAAGAAGAAATCTCAACTATGCTGTTCGTTATCAAAACGAACATCTCAGATTGGTGTTGATAATACGTTTGCATGTAACATAGATAATCATCCTGTTTCGTTATCCTGGATCGGCTGTCGTAGAATTTCTGCAACCGTCAGCTATATCATCATTTGTTTTAGTTGTGTCTTTATGCGTTACTAGTTTCATGATCCTTAGATAAGTAAGTAAGTAAGATAAAGTAAGTAAGTAAATCGATGTTCCTCATCCACATGATATACAATATATTTCAAAACAGATGCAGATGAGGTTGCTACTAAAGACGTGTAAACTTCTCGAGCTGGTAATCTATTAAATCGCAGTGGTGCAGTGGCTAGAACTTCGGACTCTCGACTGAGAGAACCAGCGTTCGAATTCTGTGCTGCGGTGTCGAACTCTGGGCACGTTTGTTTTCTCTACGTTGCTCCAGTCCACTCAGCTGTATGAATGGGTACATGGCTGTAGACAGTAGTGGATATTTGTGTACGAATTGTCTTCGCGCAATAATTGCAACGTGGTTGGACGCTTCCCAGAGAAGTCGAGATGGTGTTCGATTGAACAGGTCTGTCAGGGAGTAAAATGTAAAGTGCTTTGAGCAGTCCTGAGGACTACGTACTGAGCTGTGTAAGAACTTACCTTTACTAAATCAAACTACACATAGTGAACTCAAAAATAAACATGTAAACGCACAGGTAAAGGTTATACAATTGATTCAATGGCAATTGCTACAAGATAAGGAGTTTATTCAATAAGCTAGAGATAATGTATCGGAATGTGATAAGTATTGAGCGTATTTATTACAATATACTATTAAGTTAAATTAATTAATGTCAATAATTATAAAGCTCATGGTTTTATGCTTAAAAGTATTTAGCGATTTCGAATCCGTATTGTTAACAGGATTATTATAAAGTTGTGCCTCTACTACATTCAATATACATTAACCTCGTGTAAACATCAAACGTAAGAGCAAACGCGTGCAAACAACCAAACTAGCAAAAGGCTAAAGAACCAAGTAACAAAAGAACCAAACACACGCACAGACCACTCACGCACGCACACACGCACGCACGCACGCACTCACACTGATACCAACAAACGTAGGGTGATCGGGTTTGATTGTTACACTGGTTGGTTGTCACAATGCCTCTAGTCTAGCGTTTCGCATAGATGGCGAGAGCATACGTGATTGTCACTGTAGTGACCGTTTAGTATATGGGAACTCAATTTTTCGTTCCGCGACTCAATATTGAAGCATTGGCGCGTGTTTGCGCGTTTTGGATATCATAAGTAAAATATTGATGTTACAATTTTTCATGTAGCACCGAGTAGTATTTAGTTTTGCTTGAAGACGTTGTCGTGTCGAATAGGACCGACTGTGAACTCTCAAATGCACAAGAGCAAACCCATCCACACAACAAGTGTCACTTCCAGAATTATATTTTATGCAAAATCTTGATGGAGGGGAAGGTTGTCACAAAACAGCTGCGGTCAGTTGTCATTTCGCTCACATGTGCGAATTCGTTGGTTGTAAAATTTCGAATTTTGGAAAATCCTTTTGATCAAGTTCATATTTTGGGTATCTATCGTATACACGTCAAAGTATGTCAATCTGAAATGGGCCATGATTTCAACAAATACTTTTTCATGTAGCATGTGATTAAAATACACATTAATTATTTTTACCATGAAACTTTGGATATCGCAGTTTTTGGCCATTTGCAATGTTTTTACAAATTCACCGATTCGCCGCCAGGCACCTTTCAGAATGCGTCTTTCATTGAGGAATTATTTATCGTGAACTCATTACGTTATTTCCATAATCGAAGTATCTCTCTCTGTCACATAAACACACAGACAGACAGACAGACAGACATACAGACAGACAGGTAGACAGACACACACACACACACACACAAACACACACACACACACACACACACACATATTAACGCTCCATGCAAACATGGAATCTTTCAGACGTTTGTTTTTTACAATATTCATATCGTATACTGCGTACATGAAAAGACATTCGATTACGCAAACATCGATCACTAACAAATGAACAGACGGAGATGCTTTCAAGTTATTCGATACAAATATTACTGTATAACTGTTTTTATTAATCTAGGCCATATTCCACTCCAATGCTTTTTTGTTGTGGATATCATTACGTCATCACGCCAACGGTAAGAACAAGAGACAGTTGAAAGAGCAACTAGTGGAATGCAATTTGAATAGCCGCAATTATACCAAAGATGCATTAAACTTAAAACTCGCTTGCTTTTCTCATTGAATAGCATTGTCAAAATACTGAGCGCTTGACCCCAGGGATGGATAGCAGTTCCATATAAAGATGTGTGTGCGTAGCGTTCAACTGAAGATAAGACAAATGATAATTGAGCTTGTATATTAACTAGTATGTCCTGCGATGCACATTATAATTTAGATGTTCAATAAGAAGCAAATAAAAGTCATTACAAATCATTTGTAATGCATGTAATTAATAAATTACGCCTACTAATTGTTCATTTATGTGATATGTGATTTGTTGGTACAAGTGAATTGACGAAGCGTTGTAAGTAGTGTATATAGCGACATAGTTGATGGCTGGTAAGGAATGTTTGTGTGCGTGTGTGTGTGTGTGTGTGTGTGTGTGTGTGTGTGTGTGTGTGTGTGTGTGTGTGTGTGTGTGTGTGTGTGTGTGTGTGTGTGTGTGTGTGTGCGTGCGTGTAGCGTGTATGTGTGTGTCTGTGTGTGTGTTCCTGTGAGTGTGCGTGTGTGTATATGTGTGTAAACAAAAAACAGTAAATAAAATAATTAATAAGTTATCCAAATTAACTAATAGCACAACATAACACAATTCCCCGTAAACACAGTGTATGTGATATATCAAATTAAAGTTGGGTAGCTCTGCAATCAACATCAGTATATGACCACTTTGTGTAGGAATCATTGTTTTGCAAAACCCAGAAAACCCACATTTCGTAGTGTTTCTGTAACTCAGGCAACATTTTCTTAAAGTCTTTATACAGTGCGTATTTGTGGTTAAGCCCAGACAGATCATTCCGTCAAGAATGTGTAACCCACCGTTTGCATCATCGTTCTACAAAATACTAGATATTAAATTATTACTGCCACTGTTAAGGGCATTTTATTCTCAATTATAATATTTACACGTCGCATTGTTAACACAACATACGTTGGTCGATAATGCATCTTTTCATTGTACATTTTCATAGTTCCAAGGTCGTCAATATTTAATCCAAAACAAGTTTCAAAACAACCTGTACGCAATCAATCGATGAAGTCATAGTAATGCACGTACATGTACACGTACACGAACACGTACATTATCGATCCCAAGAAGAACCATTCTTCAATTGGTGCGAAGTTCAAACAATATAAAAACGTTACAAAAAACGTAGAACTGCCATGCTTTTGCCGGAAAACGAAAGAAAGGTAGTCAGGAATTGTACCTGTAGTTATTTGAACAACCTGTCGTCGTACAGAACAACTCAATTCCTTTTACACAGAGGTCTTATCCGCCGACCTCCATCATAACGAAGCGGTCATGTTGCCCCGCCTGCAAGGTGTTGCGCTCGGCTGCTGGGACAGAAAAGCTGCAAGTGGATTGTCTTTGTACCTTAACCTTAGTCTTTGATTATAATCATGTCGAATGGTTTTCGTTCCACCCTACTTCAAACAACTGCATGAGCGACGTGGAAATAATAATAATACGGAGACGAAGACGGTAACGCCTACTGAACTTAAATCCTTGGAAATCAAGCTCAGAGGCGCATCAAGAAAAAAAATCGATAAGCAGTATACACGTTGTCAACAGATGGATGAATAGGTCAGGTAGCTATGGTGGATGAGCAAATTTATAAAGGACAGTTTTTAAATGACGGCGGAATTATGTAACATTATCAACTGATCTAACACTAAAATGGATCATATTCCAAAAAGACGGGGCATCAACACAACGAAAGGCTTCTTTGTTCCCGTGCTATGTGGTTTGTTTACTAAGGATGGCGATGTTATTAAATCTTGTTAAATCTCACTGTGTCCTTCTTCCTGCTGTAGCGCCATGCACGTGTACGGCCTGAGACTGAGACGGGTGATCCGACTGACGGGACTCCTCGTGGTGGCCTGCGTCATCCTCTACTTGCACAGTAACCCGCTGTTGACGCTCGACCGACTGGAGCGCGAGAACGCGCTGCAACCGACTCCAGACATGTGGTGGTTGAAGGTAATCGGGCGTCGTATCTTCGTGTACTGTCAAGACTATCTAGACACTTACCGTCAACTTGTCTCGGTCCTTCCTTCGTGCCGTTGTTACCGGCCGAAAGTATTCAGGCCAGGAGTTTACAACTGCGATCTGCTCTTGCGTACGCAAGCGCAGTTAACAACTTGACCGTCTCTGACCTTATGCCGTAATGCCACGAATAGCTTTAGTTTTTTGTGTTTTCCTCTTCTTCTTGTGTTAATTTTTTCCCACAAAGAGTTATTATTGTTTATTTCTTACACGACATTGTCTAATAATTAATATGTTACACCTTTACTAACAACTAACTGACACTATAAGCAACGCTTGCTACTGGAACAGTTTTAGTAGGCGCTTATTCAGGAACGGGCTTTCCTGATTTCGAGTTTAATTGTTGTACGTGGGCGAGATGTGTAAATAAATCTGAGTTAATCTGAGTTAATTGATGTACTAAGTTATACTGGCAACCAGTCTTAAGCCTACTTTTAAAAACACTTTCTTAGCATGACAAATATATTCAGATAGTGGAGCGTTGTCTAATTGAGAAAGCTTGGTCAATATTCAGTTTAGGCATATTCGATTGTTATTCAGTTACATGATGAATGATATGTGTTGCCCATATCCTTAAGACGTCCAACTGTAATGATGCTACTAACATGGAACACCGATCATGTTTCTGTGTCCACGTGAATCATATTGAACATGTGGAGTATCCAGACAAACGTGCCACGTTGGCATACAGCCATAGACAAATAGCGGGTGATCTCCTTCGTGTCGGAACTCATGACGGGATGTTTTACAAGGCGTTTTAAAATGTAACAAAATATGTCTGTACATCTAAAATTGTTTATACAATCTAACTAACTTTGAAACTACAGTCAACAATATCACGCCAAGAGTTTACTTAGAATGCTTTCCCAAAGTAGTATTTTCTTAAGAAATATCATAGTTCCTGACGCCTGACATGTTGGGACACGCCCCGGATGATTGACCGATAAGCGTTGAGGTTATATTTGGCATAACGCAAAGTTGCAAACCGGTAGACATGTTTTGGTGAAGAGTTCACGGCCATTAATAGACTCTCGTCGTGCTAGTGTAGAATTATAAATTCATATTTGTGTTGCTATGGTATTGGCATGCGGGTAGAAGTAAGCCTATTGTCTTACTGTCTACTTCATGTTGGCAAGTAACCTAATTCATGACACAGATGCCGGCTTCCCGAAGTATTTTCCGCGCGCGTGTTTTTTGCAATTGATAAGTTACGTTTTACGTTGCGGATAAATTGTGTTACGCTAAAACCCATAAACCCTTGACGTATGCATTATTTAAAAAAATGGGTTATTTTTCATTCGTGGGGTCGTAGTTAAATCCCACAAAACTTGACCACAGGTTCACACAGTCTACGAGGGAAACGTTAAGATACATGCATACATGCATACATCATACATGCATACATGCATACATGCATACATGCATACATGCATACATGGACACATGCACGCATACATGCATACATACATACATACATAATTATACATACATACATACATACACATATACATACAAGCATGCATGTGTGCAAGCACACACACCCACACACACACACACACACACACACACACACACACACACACACACACACACACACGCACACACACAAACAAACAAACAAATAAACAAACAAACAGTAGAGTATTTGGCTTTCTAATTGTATGCCATCAACACTAGCTGCATGTTATTCAATAAAAGCTGCGTACATTCCCTTTGTCATACTCATCTACGTGTATGATCTATTGGAGTTTGAAAAGAAGATCCCGAGTGCTGTCTCTGTTGCAGGCAGGACAGTCGGTTTGCCGTGCTACTGTTAGAAACATGATATAGGTGATTTAACTTCGTAAAACGATTATAAGGCAAATTATTAAACCGATGGTACAGACCGTTAGCGTTATCATTCATTGTAGTATTCCAACCCTTTACACCAATACGGATATGCAATACCGCTTTATGTTATTGATACTGCAGACAGGTTGGTAACTTGGCGTGACAGTTGGAGTAAACGGTCACCAAAAGCCTGATCCGGACCTCGTTGGTTTGTTGTGACACCATGCGGTCTTTCACGTGCGTGTTTGTCTGATATCTAAAGAAAGATGATCGATGTGCCAATGACAAAATTACTTTTTATTCGTGTTAGGAAACTTTGTATGTCAGGGAACGGTGGGGGATGAAGCAACGGAAACCGTAACTGCAGAACAAAAACTAACAATAGCGTAATATGATATGTAGTTATGACGATTAATTTGTTAGGGGCGTTGCGACGAATTACTTTCTAATGTAACCTACTTACTAATGTCATCAACTTAATGTGATACCATGGCAAGGTCCTTTAACTCTGGAAGAGTTGTGTGTGGGCGACCTCTTGACTAGGAGTCCTATGGCTTCCGCAGTTAATTCTGATGAACGGAGAGTACAACAGTTTCCAGGGTTTCCTGTCCGTTCGTGTATGAGTCATCTAGAAATAGTCTGGAAGCACATGAATCGAAGTGGGCACCTAGTGCTGTTTTCGATTTCCCCATGCAACCCAAAATAGTACGTGGTGTCCACAATCTTTGTTAGTTACTTCGTCATGGTGGTTCGCATGACCATACCAGACGAAGACGACTTTGTCTCTCGATGGTAGTTGGTTGGACTTGATCGTGCCAGGATTCATTGCGCAGTATTCGTATTCTTAGTATAATGCCATCACTTTAAAATATACTATTTCAAAATTGCATATTTCAGTTTGTCCATGATTGTTTTTTTTCAAAATATTTTACAATCGCTACATTATACATTAGCCTTTCAGCAGTTTCTTCCCTGCATTGTCCATATCCCGTCGTTCGTTCGTCATAATAATCATTGTATCCTGCATAAACATTCCCGGTATGCACTGTACATGTATGTCTCCGAAGGTATGTAATATATCTGCTTGTTTTTCATCTTGTCTAATTTCCAAGCCATACAATAAAGAACATGAAACAAGGTTATGTTGCATACCTTTAGCTAAGACTACGCCGAAATGTATTATTGCGTGCACCAGGGGGTTTCATGCAATTGCAACGCTATCGAAGACAAATCTTCTTCTTGATCCTTGTTCACCTTCAATCATACGTGTCATTATTCTACATAGGTTGACTACCTGAAGGTGTTTACCCTCTGAGATTTCATCTCCTAACATTGTTCAATCCACGTCCTCCATAAAGTTGTCGTTAACTTCACACTTTCGCCTTTGGTAGGCTCGTTTTTAAACCTTTTCTGGCTACATTATTTGTGCCGCGCACATACAACAATGTTATATTATATGCACACTCGACACCAAACGATGTTGCTGATTCGTCCTCCAGCAGACTCCCAACTTCCATTCTCTTCAGGAATAGCGATACGATATGCCGTATTGCAATCCTATATTTATGTCAAACCAATCTAAGTCGTCATCTACCACTTTGCCAAAAGTCATTATCCTATCGTATTGTATTGGCAACCTCGGGATATTTATCTGGAATGGCATAGCTCAGTGATTCTTAAGTATAGTTGTTTCTACCATACATATTAAACAAATTCACACCGTAAAATGCCTGCCTGTAATTAAAACAAGTTGCTTTCTATTTAGCCATTGCCATCGTTGCTCATCAACGGAGATCTCATAGAAGTCTGAGATGAGATTTCATCTGCTTATTGTACAGTTTGCGCTGTGCATTGTTCAGTTGTGAAATCATGTTGTTTATCTTTGACGGTCATTTGTTTGCTAAATATGCACACTGGTAAATAGCCACATCTTGACAAAATAATAATTTGCATTTGTCCTGTTCACAGATCGAGCCAGTAAATATAAGCCCGGGCAGCGAAAGCGAGAAATCGGAAGACGAACTTATAAAATATTTTAAAAGCGAGGATGCAAACAACGACGAGAAACTGTCGATGAAAGACGTGGAACAATCTTCCGAATCTGTCTCGGCAAGAAAATCTAACGGTGTCTGCTCCAAGGGCAAATACGAGGTATGCATGAACGAGTCTCTCGAAGTCGAAGTACTCACTCACGAAAAACGGAGAGGGTTTACTCGAATGAGAAATACGAGGTATATCAGCTAAGACTAGTGGTTGTGATCTGGTAATCTAGTAATTGTTGTTCATAATCAATCAAGTTTACAAAGAAACCAGATATTTATATATATATATATACATACGCACACACGCACACACGCGTATATATATATATATACATATATATATATATATATTATATAGAGAGTGCAGTGTGAGTGAAAAAGAGAGTTTGTGACAGAGAGTGAGTGTGTGAGTGAGTGAGTGAGTGTGTGTGTGTGTGTGTGTGTGTGCGTGTGTGCGTGTATGCGTGTGTGCGTGTGTGCGTGCATGTGTGAATGAAAGTGAGAGAAAGAGGATGAGGGTGAAGGGAGGAGAGGGAAATGGAGGGATAGATAACAGAAAGCGAGAAACAGAAAGAGATAACAAAAGAAGAAAGGAGGGAGAGAGAAAGAGGGAGAGATGATCATGATAGAGATAGGGAGGGAGAGAAAATTAGAGGGGGGAGAGCAGGAGGGGGGGTATAGGAAGAGGGAAAAGAGTTATAGCGGGAAAAGGAGAGAGTTGGCGAGTGAGTGAGAGAGCATTTGATATAATTATGAAGCCTTTAGTATCAATCAATTTAGTATTTATTAGGCTTTACGAAAGGAAATAACTCCCGTTTTCACGTACGGTTACAGGTGCAGTAACATTTCGATTTCCTTTCTTCTAGTTGGATACGGATGATCTTGAAACGGAACTGATCCACTTCCTCGAAACCTACAAGAAGTTACATGATAAAACGAACGTACTTGAGCAGAATGTGGCTCACCAGTTCGCTATCTGGTACATTGCCCGGCAAATACGGCCCAAGTACATTCTTGAGGTCGGCCCATGGCAAAACTTCGGTACACGTATATTGCACAAGGCGTGGCCTTCGGCACAGGTGAGAAAACATGCACAAGTCTGCAACAATATTAATTATTGCATGTTCACAGGCATACAGGCCCACACAGTAACCACCTTGCGCAAATTCCTTCAAAAAGAACAATTTGTGAGAATGACGTTATATGAAGAATGCGGAGCAACAATAGCAGATGGTCCCGAGCAGCACGAGCTGTTGCAATAACTCCAGCTATAGTCACGGGAGCAATTTATAAACAAACCACAAACATAACAGCCCGTAGCACGAATAAAAGCATTATTTAAATGAAAGTTTCAGAGTTTCCACTTGGTGCTCGACTGAGTTTTCACAGTTACGCTCTTCCTTCATCAACGCCATTGTGCGCTGTTTCGGTTGTCATGTGACCATATTGGTGGTTGTCGTATGATCATGTTAGTAGTAGTAAGCTCTGTGAAAATCGCAGGGAATTTGTAACGTCTGTCCTTGTGTATAGCTGGTTATCTCGACTTATTTCTGTCGAAAGACAACTATCAACAGAGACCTTTCCGCGATCTTCGTGGAGACGTTCTCATGTGACAATCACCAGCTTCCATTTTTTTCAAATGTTTTGTTTGTGTCCCGCACGCCCGCAACATACAAATATTTCAGAAGAGGAGGTTAAATATATGTACACAATAACATTTTGACTATCGATAAGTCATAAGCGTCCTTGCCCACGTGTCACGATGACGTGATAATAACAACTGTAGTGATTAAGAGGAACATTCTAGAAGAACGGTCAGTAATATGAGTGTTTTCACTATGTCTGCAGACGATCCTCGTGGACAAGAGCAAGCGTCGTCCGATCACGTACGTCGACTGGGAGAAGAACGCGCTGATGGAGCATACCTACGACGACATTCACACGGACTTCGCCTCCGTCGACTGGTCGACGAAGATCGACCCTCACAAGACACTCGTTTACTTTTACGACGGCGTCACCCATATGGAGCGGGTGGCCGACGCCAAGGCTGCAGGCTTCAAGCATCTCATCTTCAACCACAACACGGGCAAGAACGGCGCAGCCTACTTCAGTCTGAAGCTCGCGTGCGACGTGCTGCTGAAGGATTCGGCGATTCCCCTCTCAGAAATGAAGTACCCGGACAAGAAAACGCATAAGCCGCGAGCAATTACGAAGGCGGACATAGCCGGCGTTATGGTGATGTGGTCAGACATTGATGTGTATTACCAGTTCCCGTCCCTGTGGAGACAGGACAAGTCGAACCTAAGAAACATCTTACCGAACATTAACGAGTTACTTCCGACACGGAGAGAAAAACAACCGTACAATAACATATGTTACGTGAAACTTAAGAAAGGTGTCTAATGCATGATTTTCTATAGATATGGATTTATCACAAAGTTGTTTTTTATGCATGCCTTGACATGCCCAGTAACGGAGCTCTGTCAACCGAGGTCTTCTCCGTTAGCGATCCTATAGCTACTCCACGGTTACATGTTTCTTTGGCAGCAGTGTGAATGCTGCATGTAGAGATGAGGCCTCGGTTCCAAGGGGGTATTTTGTTAGGAGGGAAGATATGTACATGAGAGATGGCCTCCATCTAAGTGGAAAGGGGCAACAGTTTTCTCAGAGAACCTGCTGCGATCTGTTGACAGTGGGACAGGTTCCATTTATTTAAAGTAGATGCGCAGTGGGATTCACAGAGAAGCCTGAAACTGGAGGCATAGTTAAAGACAGCACAAATATATCAGCAAAGAACAGTCTGGAAAACTCATCTGAAGCTGGATATAAATGTGTTTGTTTAAATGCAGGTAAACAAAAGAAGTGAACTAAACATTATGGTAGAAGATATTGACCCTCACATAATAGGTATAACCGAATCATGGGCCACCACCGATATATCAGATGCCGAATTGGGACTGACAGGCTATGTAATGTTCAGAAAAGATAAAATAAGAAGAAGGGACGGTGGAGTTATTTTATATATTAAAGAATATATCCAGGCTTATGAAATAAATTAGAAAGAGAAGTAGATTGAGAAGAAGCTGTTTGGTGTAACATAGTTACAGGAAACTCAACGTTAACAGTTGGGTTAATTTATGGAAGTTCAAACATAAACATAGAAGAGAATGAAAAAGTACAAAACGCTATAAGGGAAGTAAGCAAACGGGATTGTATTAATATGGGGGATTTTAACCATGGTCATATACAATGGAAATCTCTAAAGAGTACGGGAAGTGAGGGCCACAAGTTTTTAGTTTTAGTACAAGATAGTTTCCTTTCTCAACACGTATTAGAACCAACCAGGGGTGAAATTGTGTTAGACATAGTTTTGTCCTCACAGAATTAATTACTTGAAAACGTCAAGATATGTGAGCCACTGGGGAGTAGAGATCACAACCAGATACATTTTACCATCAAAGTAAAATCATAAAGGATTAGTAAAAAGCAGTACAGGATAAATTTCCACAAAGGAAGATATAAGGACATGAGGAAATATTTAGCAAACATTGACTGGAACAACACTATTGAGTGAAATTGTCATCGTCATCGTCAATAAATCTGTTCCCTTGAAAAAGAAAGGTCCAAAAATAAACACTTATCGAAAGAAGCTATTAGAAAAATTAAGTACAAGCAAATGATGTGTACCTTGATAAGTCATATAGACGTAGTGGAAATGATGAAGACTACAACATTTATAAAGAAGCACTAAACCAAACTACAGCTGAAATTAGAAATTCAAAGAGAAGCTATGAACAAATATTAGCTTGTAATATAAAACATGACAGCAAGAGTTTTTATGCGTATGTTCGAAGCAAACAGAAAGTTCAGGATATGGTCGGTCCTCTAGAAGATAGTACTGGAAATATAATATCAGAACGATTCTTAATGGCAGAAGACCTAAATTAGTATTTTAGTTCGGTGTTTACCAAAGAATATATTAGTTCACTGTCAGTACCAGAGGCTAAGTTCAAAGGGACAGGATAAAACTATTTAGGACAGTTAATTGTAGCCCAGGAAATGGTAGCTAAGAAAATAAGGGCTATGAAGGATAATAAATCACCTGGAGTGGATGGGATTCCGCCCAAACTACTATTGGAAATTGTAGAACGAATTAGCATACCGCTTACAGTTTTCAATTTGCCATTAGAAGAGGGAGTTGTTCCTTTAGAATTGAAAGAAGCAAACATTACACCGTTATTTAAAAAATGTTCGAGAAATGTCAGAGAACTATAGACCAGTGACTTTAACATCGGTGATTTGCAAATTATTAGAAACACTAATTAAAGATCACACGGGGGATTTTCTTGTTAAACATAACTTGATAAACCCATCTCAACATGCGAGATCATGCTCAATAAATATGTTATTTTTTCAGGAAGATATCACAAAGTGGGTAGACGAGTGATCACCAGTAGATATCATCTATTTATAATTTTCAGAAAGCTTTCGACAAAGTACCACATCGAAGATTACTGCTTAAGCTAAAGGCTTATGGCATAGGAAATGGTATAATTAAAAGGCTAGAAAAATGGCAGATTGACTGATGACAACCGGTAATAGTTGATAGGAGACTTCAAACTGGAAATAAGTTTTGAGTGGGGTACCACAGGGATCAGTACTGGGACCTACATTGTTCTTAATATAAATGTATATAGGCATTTACATTACTGATATATATATATATATATATATATATATATCAGTAATGTAAATGCCTCCACACAGGACATGCGAACGAAGATGTACAATATACAATGAGGGGTACCGTACTAAGTACTACTGTAAAAGAAAAGGTCTTAGGGTTAACCATTAGTGTTGATATGAAGGTTCCTGGCAGTGCGGAATTGCAGCTTCAAAGGGAAATCAAATCCGTGTATTAATTAGGCCAAATATAAGGAAAAGAACTAATAATACCGCTGTACAAAACAATAGTTAGACCTCATTTAGGATATTGTATACACGCATATAGGCCATATCGCAAGAAGGACATAGATATGCTAAAAAGAGTACTGAGTAGAGTGACTAAAATGATACTATATCTGAGGGATCTTAGTTAGGAAATACGCCTAAAAGAAAGATGGAAGGACTAGAGGATATGAAGTTACATTAGCAAAGGAGCAGTGTAGATTAGATATAAGAAAGTTCTCAATTTCACAAAGGACTGTAAATTAATGGAACAGATTATCTGCTGATTGTGTAGGTGCTAGTAGCGTGAATATATTTAAAAATAAAATCGACACATACCTCAGAAGGGCGGGGTACACGCATATAAAAATTGTTGGACTCTCGATAAGCCAAAAGGCTTCCTAGTCCATCTGCCATCTAGAGTTAATTCTTTGGGTGGCAATCTTGTTAAATCTTGTTACGTCTATTACGATTACAATACATAGTTAGACAATATCGTTCGGCCCAAGCATGATTGGTTTGTATTACTGCTTTACTTGTAAGCCCCCTGTGTACGATTGAATTGATCTGATACGAAAGAGACGTATGTAAATATAGTAGCATGTACAGATGTAGTTGCAAAGCGCACAATATGCACGGGAATTAATCTTCGGAATACGCATGTCATCTAACTATTATCGAACTAGCGTATATATATATATATATATATATATAAATATATATATATATATATATATACATATATGTATATTAAAATTTTCCTCCAAGACTGTTTGGGCAATGGGTGCCACACCTTCATGGATTTGTCTATGAATCCACTAGTTTAACGTAACACCTCTATTTTTTTCAAGATACCCAACATTTTAAGAGTTCTTTGTGTTCTTTTGTGTTACGCTAGTTATACGGTAAGCCGGCGATTTTTAGCGTGCAACCCAATTGTCCTATCCATCATGCCTAGCAAAATAGCTGTCAAGTGATCAAAACATGGATGCCGAACACGTTGTGCGTTCGTGCATTCCATCGTGTATTTTGTTGAAATACCGGCCCCAGAAGTATTTCTTTGTGACAAAAACATAAGGCAACGTTTTTAGGGTGACAACTACTTTCAGTGATGTTTGATCTATGATATGTCATGCCGCAATAGTCATTTAATTCACATTATAACCGTTATTAACACGATTGGCAATGGCAAAGCTTGACGGAGGTTTCGCGCAAAATTGTAATTGCTTCATTTGTGACGTAGGCAATGTCGACTGTAGCGGAATCCGAAGGATTGGCATTTTGCTAGTATTTATAATGAAAGAGGTACATATCATTGTTTGAGTTATTCTGGCAGAACGTTGTCTCGTTTAAATAGGTAACTTATACTGTGGTCATTCACAGTGATTTCTGGACGGATGAAAGACAAAGGAACGTTTCAACAAAAGCATATTATATATATGCCAACGTTGTATTGTGGCATATTATTTATATGACGTCGGTGATAACCCAATAATAACCCGAATAAGAAAATATCGTTTTGTGTTGTGGTTGTGAACGTGATCCAGTGTGATATAGTATCTGGTGTTTGGGTAGGCCCAAACCAAATGCTTACGGCCAATAATGTGGTAGTAACATCAACATTACGGTTTCACTTTCGGTTCAATGTTCCAGTGTCTTACGTTTCAAACACATATTTATTGTTAACCTCTTTGTTTATTTATTTGTGTATGTTTCTCAGTTCTACATTAATAGTTGTTTCACACAACCCTCTATATTTGTACGTTGTGATATATTTGTACGTTCCTTGTATTGAACTGTTAAAATCATACACAGACAGCATATTTGGTAAAAATCGGATTATCAAAACACCGCATTTTTGGTTTAACCAACGTCATACATATTGTTTTGATTTTACCACTATCATGCATTTTGTGATCGCTGGTTAGCAAAAGCAACAGTGAACTATAATATCAAGATTTTAAATATGAATATGTAGATCTTTGTACATATGCGACCTATCATCGAGTAGGTTATTAGCCTAACAATATTCTTACGTTTAACTCATTGCTGTTTAATAATTAAACTCGGCGTCTTGAAATGATTGCCAGTGACATATTCACTTGTTAGGTTTTAAGTATATTATTCTAATCAAAGAAGATTAGGATTGCAAATTCACACATTTTCGTACGATTAAAAAAAACAGCTAAGTATGCAACAGCGTGATTAATTGTTTATCCCCTGACTAGTTGTGTGATTCACCATAAGAGTGATAATTGCAGGTGATTCGGTGGCGTTATATATATATATATATATAATTATATGTGCGTGTTTGTGTGTGCATGTGTGTGTGTGTGGGTGTATCTGTGCGGGCGTGTGTGTGTGTGTGTGTGTTTGTATGTGCGTGTGCGTGCGAGCGTGCATGCGTGCGTGCGTGTGTGTGTGTGTGTGTGTGTGTGTGTGTGTGTGTGTGTGTGTGTGTGTGTGTGTGTGTGTGTGTGTGTGTGTGTGTGTGTGTGTGTGTGTGTGTATTTCCGTACTTGCGAACGTATGTGTGTCTATTTTGTGGGTGTGTGTACGAACGATATGTTTCTCGCTATGAAAGTGTGGTTAGGTGCGCCATTTTTGCTTTGTATTATCCACTTGAGAAGACGTTGGTTCGTTAATCATCAGGATAAGACAAGCACATCAGAGGCGTGGCGCTCTGTATAAATGTCCCTTATTAATATCGAGGAAACAGCACAGGTGCTAATGCAATTGTGTGGACATATAATGACTAATATGTCTCTTTTGTTCGGTATTATGCTACATACACTATCTGCATTGTTGCGGTATGCGAATGTGGGTGCGTGTGCGTATGTGTATATATTTAAATGTGTGTGTGCGTTTTGTGTGTGTGTGTGTGTGTGTGTGTGTGTGTGTGTGTGTGTGTGTGTGTGTGTGTGTGTGTGTGTGTGTGTGTGTGTGTGTGTGTGTGTGTGTGTGTTAGTGTCCTGCGCGGACCTAGAATTTTAACCCATGCCCGGCCCGCACTTAGCAGTTAGAGTCCAAACCCGGCCCAGACCCTCAAACATATCTCAAACCAGGCCCGGTCCAGGCCCGCAAACTAGAATTTAGGCCCAAGCTCGGGCCAGGCCTGCAAATGATTGTCACAGGTTGTCCCAGACCAGGCCCGGCCCACATGTTTCAGGCCCAGGCCCACGGCTCGCAAAACACCAGCTTAGAAAACAGTATTTTTATTTTAACATTAATAACTGAAATTAAGATATGACATTCAGGCTTTACATATCACGAATTACTACTAGTCCTGCATTGCACTACTTATGGTAGCTGTATAAAGAGAACAACAAAACATAACATATTTACTCAAAATATTTTGTTAAAATATTTCAAATACGAGTCAGCGCGTTTAAATGGAAATTGTGCTAGACAAGCATTGCTTCCATATAGAAAAATACATCGATAAAAACATCCATATAATAATATTAAAAAAATTAATTTAAATACAAATGATGTCGCTAGTAACAATACACTGAATATTTTATTAACAGACCTGTAAATCCTCGTGTTTAAGCTAAGATTATCTGTTCTGACAATACATTTACATGATGTTACATTAGCTGTAGCCAACATGTGGCTAGCGGTACATCTCATAGACAAATTGTTCAATATCCTGTATGAATTGTTATAGGTAACAATACAATTATGAAAATTAGCTTTTTTACAATTAACCCATAGTCAGGGATGCTAGTGTTTTTTGGGTTCAGAATCTTCCATATTTAGCCCAGATGTCATCCATACCATACTATTTCGATTTCTGACGGGCGCCAATACGGGCGCCCCCGGGGCTGCCATATTGGCGAAATTCAATATGGCCGCCACCCGGGTTAGAAGTCAATCGTAGTTTAAAAAAACCAAAAGGGCTAGAATCGTAAATAATACCACTTTTTCGGGGTTTGTGGCATCGAAGAATTCGATTCTGATCTTATTTCAACGATATGAGGTCATGGTCACCCCATTTTCGAGTCAAAGATCAAAGATCAGCAGTTACTACTAAACAAATTGAACAAAGATTATTCAGGAACAATTGTTATTAAAATACATCGGAGATGACATCTGCTGACAAAATGCTACAACTGTGTCGCTATGTTCATTTAAATGTTCAAAATACAATACAAGGACCGCTTTAGCAACAATATACCAATGATTATCAATGGTTACTATTAATACCAATACGTTCTGGCTTGCGCTCTATGATGCCAGCAATAAGTATTACTGGTCATCACTGCCGTGCATCGGACACCGGCGCGGTTGCAATTGCACCTTCCCGTGCATGCCTTGATGCAGCCGCAGTGCAAGAGAATGGCACATGCCACTGAAGCGTCGCTGAGAGTGGTCCATAGTGGTTGTCATGTACTAGTGCCATCTTTGTGCCAGCCCCACTCACTGAAGTCAAGGATTTGCTGCTGGACCGAGGTGGCCCAACTCCAGTAGAATCTCGCCTGTAGTAGCGCTCGCTTCACATGCCGAACAGCGCGGCTTAGGTAGGTGGGATGTTTTCCAGCGATCTCCATCCAGTTGTGAAGAGGCGATGCCTGGCCTCGTTGACACCGGCTGCACCACACCCCTTGCTGTACATGAGTACTATGAAACGTTCGATCCGCTGCATATGCACGGACTCGAGGCTGAATATCTCAAGGTCGTGCGTGAGAGCCACTAGTGTGTCGGTGAGCTCCGGTATGCTGGTCCAGGCTGCACAGGCGGTCTTCTTGCCACATCCAAGAAACTGTGAAGTCGTGTCGTACCCCGTTAGGCTGTGGAAGAGGAGCAGTGCCGCCAAGGACTTTGACGGACCGAGATCGGAGTAGATGGTATGGACTGGACTGTCACGGTACTGCTTTCCGCTACCGAAGCCCACCCAGAGCTCCGATAGGCTGAGGGTCTCGAAAAACCGGACTGCCAAAACCACGACATCATTTTGTAGGAAGCCGCTGTTCCATTCACGCTTCGGGACTGGAGTGCTGCCATCGCCGACTCTTGTCCGTGGGCCATTCCCGCGTCGTTGCTGCGTGAGAGCTTTGAGGCTATTTTCATCGGAGTAATTATCCCATACGGCGTCGATGCTTTGGGTACCACAGTTCATTTGGGCCTCCATAAATGGTACGATGTGGAGCGGCACGTACTCGCTGAATGTATGTGCTGTTGTGGGGCGCACCATGTGGATCACTGCCGCCATATTCAACACCACGACCGTGGCTTGTTTGGCAGCAGCTGCGCGGCCAGTGGGTGCATTGAGGCATTGAAGAATGTCGGACTTCTTCCCAGATCGCAACGACCCTCGATCCGCCAGGCTCGGTGGCTCTCTCTGATTTCTGAACCGAAAGAAGTCCGTCATGTTGGCATCGGGACGCGACTGGAGTGAGAAGAAAACTTGCGTGACTAAGGTCATGTTCTGCCTCTGTACACCACTGTCCTTCCTGCCTTTTTTCTTGGGGTCGGGTCGGTTGGCGAAGGTTAGCATGTTGTTCCGCGTGATAGTATCAGATACTGGTACTGTGGCCTTTTCCAGTCTTTCCATGACGTATGCTGCGTGATGGGCTTGGCCAGCTTCACGGATTTGAGATAGAGAGGTAGTGGCGGCCTGTCCCGTGACATTCTGTGTATCGAGTGCTACGAGTTCCTAACTTGTAAGTGAACATGTTGCCCTACTGCTCTACCACCTCGACGAACGAAAGTACATCCTTTCGAAATTTAACTTGCAAGCTGTGTCCTTCCTCATGGTGAGCGGTGGATGACGATGGTGGGTCGTGGACGGGCTCGAACTCCTCAACCATCCGCGCGCAGTCAGGTCCGGCCAGCATGAACAGTGTAAGGGCCTCGGGGGTTCTCATAGAGTCCAGCCGCTCCGCCATGCGCCTGGAGGCTTTTGTTGGACTGTTCATGGGCTTGGTTCTTGGTCATGAGGCTGAACTTTCTCGCTGATTTCTGAACAACAAAATTGCCCTTCATGAATTCGGCATGTACTTCAGGGTGTTTCTCGGCTATCCCGACCATATCACGTACATGTACCAGCAGCCAACTCGCGTAATTCATGTGGTCCAGGGCGTGAAACCAGCCGCACAGTTCTTCACATGCTTGCATATATAATGCGAAGTCCTCCTCCCGCAGGGACCGCACAAAGCGAGTCATCAGCTGCTCCAGCTTTGAAATGGGATACAGTTTGGGAACGTCGATTCTACATATCGATTGCCTCAGGTGGGCCCATTACATTCTCGCAATACTCCGAGTAGGCGGTCTGCTTGAGCAGGTACAGCGACATGAGGGAGACCGAAGGGCGTACCTCGTGCGCTTGATGTGATGCTCATTGAACGCAGACTGTGCGCGACCGGATGTCAGGACCTCCGCCTGAGAAAGGACGTTGGCCCACCCCGAGTCGCGCACCAGCTTGCCTATCATAAGATGCATCTTTTCTTCGATGTGCAGCGCGCCCATCATACCAACCAGCTTGTCTTCTCCCAAAGTGTCGGAGTATTGCCATTGGATGAGTTTGATGATAGCATACAGTGACTGATCTGCACCGAGAACGCTGGTCTGGCCCGGGTTGAGGAACTCAGTGCCCTGCATCGTCAGCTCCATCGCGGGCTTCACTGAAGATGCGGATGCGGCCTTGTCTGGGAAGAGGGGATAGACGCCGATCTCGACAGAGGGCTTCGCCGACCTGTCGTTTGCTACCAATGAGTTGTACCCCGACCAGGTGATGATATCACCTCACCCTCTGCTAAAGCGCGTTCCCGCGCGAGAGATGGTTGGTCACGCTCATGACGTATCCGTGGAACTCATCCAGTGAGAAGAAAACTGGATACAGTCCACAAAATAGGTATCCGTCTACACTGGGTATCCGACTCGGTACCGTGTATTACACTACAGTTAGGTTGATTTAGCGTCATTTTTGTACGAAAAACTACGAGATGAACAATCTTAGAAATGTCATAAGAGTAGCGTTTTGTATAACATTAATGTTTGTAGCTATCGTTTTAAGAAAACTGGTTGGTATATCATAGGAAATACTTGTTAGTAAAACAAATTGGTTCCATCCGTGTGAGGGCGCCGTCAATTTACAAAATGGCACGGACCGGAGTGTCCCAGCTCTATGATTCAGTAGCGTTGTTAGCATTGAGGATTTAGCATTTAGGACTGCTGGCGACGATTTTCACACATCAATTTTCACATGTCACCTGAAAAGTAGAAAATGGAAAACTGGTTTGTATCAATAAGCTTTCAAATGACACAAGTTATGCAACTATATAGCATGTTTGTGAAAACTAGACACCCAAAAATTATAGACTGGTTTCAAATATAATTATGACGATTACTGTACCTCCAGTAACAATTGGTGATCCAACATGACCTTTATTGGGACCTTGTTGGGTGACATTGACCTAAAATCGTCGAAATAAGATCAGAATTGGATTCCCCGACGCCGAAACCCTCTAAAAAGTGGTATTATTCATGATTCTACCCTTTTGGTTTTTAACTACGATTAACCTCTAACCCGGGTGGCGGCCATATTGGATTTCGCCAATATGGCGGTCCCAAAAATCGAAAAAGTATGGTATGGGCGATATCTGGGCCAAATTTTGTGCTTTTGAAAGAATCTGAACCAAACAGTCCCTATAATATCCTTAACATTCCTAACTGTAGCGCATACTTATAAATATTACTAAAATATGCAGTAAACAGCTTATTCTTTTTAGCAGTGGAGTAGAAATAAAAATTTTGCCGTAACATTCTACTTTTGGCATAAAGAAGTCTCACTTTGGCTTGAATGTCAGCTTCATCCGATAAGTCGTTACAAATGATTTGCCCAAGGTATTTACAAGAGGTGGCGAAGTTTAACTCCTTTCATCCTAAAGTAATTTCCCTGGCAAGATTTCAGTTTCTAGAATCAAAGTACATAATCAGGGATTTACCTGCATTATATTGAATGTCGTGCTCACACCCATAAGAGTAACATATGTCAAGTAAAGCTTCTAGACCCTTGGCGGGAGGAACTAATAAAAGTAGGCCATCGGCGTATATCAGGTAATTAACAACCATAGTACCCAGACTACAACTGATATGTTGTTTGTGTAGTAGTACACTCAAATTGTCCATGTAAACAAGTAAAGGGGATAACTTTCCACCTTGCTTAACAGCGTTGCCCACTGAGAAGAAATCCGAGGAGGTAGATCCCCATCGGATACATACAAATTGGTTATTGAACTCATTGCTGAGTATTCTTAAAATAAATTTCGGTATATCGCGTTGTTCTAATTTCTTTAACAGCTTATGTTGATTGACTTGATTAAATGCTTTTGTAGCATCCAGAAACGCAACATGCATAGCTCAACCATGTTTAGTGTAAAATCTTAGTAATTCCTTAAAAGTAAACACACAGAGCTACATACCATGTTTTGGCTTAAATCCAAACTGATGAGGCGTAGTTTACAAATACGTTTCCATTCTGTTGAATAACACAGTATCTGTTATCTTGGAACATTGGTTAGAAAGGCATATCATTTTATATTTTCTGACCGCATGCATACCTTTGATTCTGGACAGTTTCATGACATTAAAAGCATGATCGTTTTTCAACCTGTCTCCACAGCAAATAGGCATCACGAGCTGCACTGTGCAGTTCTTTCACACGCTCATTCCATCCTGGTACAACATCATATTTAGAAGAACGTTTACGAGTTGGCATAAGTGTTTGACCAGACCTCTTCAGAGTGGATACGATAGAACTATAAAACTCATCGATCTCACCACGGTGACCACAGTTGTTACAATTAGGATTACTGCATTTAACACTGGGTGGAACATTCAGTTTAGACAGTTCAACGTTCGTGCGATATCTATACGAGTCGATATCATGTGGATGTAAGGTGTCCCAAAGTATTATTCCTTAATTTCGTTTGTGTTAACATTACAACTAACATATGCTGGTCCAATAGCACTGTCGATGATGAACGGCAAAGGATGATGATCAGAATTAAAACAGTCATAAAGTATCGACATTCTAGTTATGCAATCGTTTGCATCATCAGTGCATATAACATGTTCTAGCCATGACGTAGTTCCACAAGCAGAACTAACATATGTATATATGTATCTATCGGGAGAGTGTCCTAATCACTTCACTTCACTTTCCCATAACACGTAAGGATCGTTGAGGCACCACTGACGACTTCTTAACCAGCTCTCTCTCTCCACGTTTCCCTGTTTTCCACTCCCCTGTAGGAGTCGGCGAACTCCAGTCCTGTCCACGTTTGATGTCTTCTCTTCTTATCCCCTTCTCAAGGTGCCTTGCAAGATGGTCTTTGCAAGGCAAGATGATCGTGAGACGTGGCCGTACCACTTCAGTTTGCACTTCTTGACCGTTTGAACTTGTTGCGAACGTCTTCGGTAGTAACACTGTATTCGTATGATATGCAAAAGATCTTCAGAAAACACCTAATTTCCATGGCTTGTATCCTCTTCTGTTGATCTGCTGAGAGGGTCCATGTTTCACAAGCATACAGAAAGATGGACATGACAACGGAGCGCATCAGCCTTATTTTCGAACTTACATTGATGTTACAGACGTTCCATATCATATGGGTTTTAGCCTTGTAAGTGCTGCTGTTGTCTGTGCAATCCTGGAAAGTATATCAGGTTTGGAACCCTCGTCTGTGATTATTGATCACAAGTACTTGAAACTTGTTACTGTTTCAAGTCTATTTCCGTTAACTTTGACCTTTGTGTTGATGTCTTGTGTTGTTTGTCATCAGTTTGGTCTTTTCGGTGCTGATCTCCATGCCGTATGCTGTAGAGGTTTGGTCGAGGCACTCCACCAAGTTGACTGGTTCTTGTTCTTCTCCTGCTAGGCCGTCGATGTCATCAGCGAAGTGAAGGTTGGTGATTGCCCTGGCTCCAATGCCGATAGTGCTTTGATGGTTTTCCAAGGCATCATTCATTATCCTTTCCAGAAAGATGTTGAAGAGGGTGTGTGATAGTAGACATCCGTGTCGAACTCCCACTGCTGTTCGAAATCAGTATCCAATGCTGCCATTGAAGATGACTGCACTGGTGAGTGTCCTGATCACATACAGACATTGAATTCTCTATGCAGAAATCAAGAATGACTTCTCCAAAAACTGATTTCTTAGAACTATCCTCATTATAATCACCGACAAGTGTTATAACTGAGCTCTTAATGTGCACACAAATTTTAGACATAATCATTAAACCTGTCTCGGTTCTCATCACATTCGTATGGTAAGCATACATTTAATAAATAATACTCTTTATTGCCCCAAAATATTGTTATGCCGCAAAGCCAATCATAGCAATGATCCATTATGGTAATGTATTTATCCAGGGAGCATTTCCATAACAATCGTAACCCACCATATGGCCTCCCTCATAAAATACCACTCGAGGCGTCTACAGGAAACACGCCATAACCAGCATAACCAACATGGCAGGTGTTGAGTAAATGGCAATCCTGTTTGATAAGCATAAGCTCCTGTAAACATAGAATATCACATTTGATCAATAAATCATTTAAAAAGGGCATATAACCTTTAAAGCCATTACAATTGAAAGATGCTACGGCGATTTCCATTATGAGTCCTTGGTGCTACAGAATGTTCTCAAGCTGGCCAGTTTTCAGGGTTAAACAGATATATGCATTATTGCACGTAACATCGATCTTGAAAGATGCAAAACTTGCATGTCTAGTTTTTACTTTTACATATTTTGCATCTAGATTGTAAGCGGACTTAACATACCCAGTCAGTTCATCCCCTATGACAGTGGGGTCAAGTCGCGAGATGAAAGCTGACAGGAATCGTCCTTCATTCACTTTGAGTTCATGCCGCCCTTTCCTCATGCCGATTACAGCCTTACTCTTACCCGACACCAGTTGGAAACCGTCGTCCTCAGTCTTTTTTTTGGGTTGTTTCGGAGCGTCCGGCACACGGCTTCCTGTAGCATTCGCAGCTCGCGAGAGAGTCTTAGCCGTCGCGGATCTACGATGGCGAACGGAAGTATCTCGAGTACTCAAGCTGATGTCGGTCAGCACAGGTTTCGGTTCGGTAGTGGATACTGGTGTAGCACTGACCGGCGGCTGATCAACGCTGAGAGTATGTCGATCTTCTACCGTGAGCTTTGCCTTCGGCCAAGACCAGGTCGGCGGGTCTGAGTCCTTCGACTTGACGGCTGTCATATCATGTCGCAGGTCCGCCATTTCTGCTCGCATCGCACGTAACTCAGACAGGATGTGTCCGAAGTCGACGTTGTTGACGTCGAGCTGCGGCAGAGTGGACAGGTCTGTGACCGCGAACGAGGGTAGTCCCCTCGTTGTCTTGTGTAATGCAAGCAATATGTCTTCGATGTTGTTCTTCTCTTTATGTTGTCTTTGCCGGCAACAACCCTATCGCAGTACGAGATTCCTGAAAATATCCCATTCATACAGGGTCTGTTTTGCCGTTTCAATTTCGATAGATGGGAAATGGTCAACACATAGTTTTACCAACGTGTCGTGCACCATGATGTCCATTTTGTTATATAAATAGCATAGTATGTCATTGCATATGACATTCGAGTGTTCGTCAGTTTGCCCTTCTGCAACACACTGTTCCCGGGCCTGTGATTTGCAGTTGGCACTGTTCGGTTGGAACAACACCGTCCATCGTAGCAGTTGCCTTGCTGATGTTCGCTTGAGCGTGACTACGAGCGTTCCGATCGCGGTTCACGGTCACTTGGGCACAGCCGTAAACACACACATCGTCTCCAATACTACAGGTAGAACAGGCAGAACAAAATATATAGTTATAAGAACCAGTTACTTGCCTGTAGAGATGTTGTTTTGACAGAACAAGTTGCATGTTCAATTGGATAAATCATTGAACTGATATCAATGTGTGACTCGTCTCATCATTGAAGTTGATTTTAGTTGCAAATTGTTAGTTTGTATTAACTTGTTTAGGTGCGTAACACCAAAACGTTGTCTTTTGGTTCCTTGTAAGTGTTTAACATACCAATCACCAACATGTAATCTTCACTATCCACTGGAAATGTGGAATTACTTCATATTAGGGAAAATCCTACAAACATGTCCATTGTGTAACTGACATTACTGCAATGTGGGTAATGCTACTGCACTGTGGGTAATACTACTGCACTGTGGGTAATGCTACTGCACTGTAGGTAATGCTACTGCTCTGTAGGTAATGCTACTGCATTGTATGTAATGCTACTGCACTGTAGGTAATGCTACTGTACTGTAGGTAATGCTACTGCACTATAGGTATTGCTACTGCACTGTAGGTAATACTACTGCACTGTGGGTAATGCTAGGCACAGTAGTTCAGGCGACCTATTTAAATAGGGAACTGTGTAGGCTGAAAGCTAGGCTTGAGTAAATAATGGTTCTATTCAATTGGGGGAGACTACCTCTTTGACACAAAGGGAATTGGCAGGCAGGTGCCCCTAATTGGCCTTTTCTGTCAATACACGTGTAAACCTTACACACAGTGAAATACAATGAGACAAGAACTGAACAGTCTGCCTTTTTCTCTCTGTTGGCAGAGCAGAAACTTAGAACTTGAGGAATAAAGAGTACAGTTAGTTTAGTGATATCGTTAATTCGGTGAAAAACAAACTATATGTGCCATTGGCAGCCAGAGTTTCAAGGACTCACCCAGGCCAAGGTAGTGTCAGTAAACACGTTACAGTCTAGACAAGATTTAACACGATTGCCACCCAGAGAATTAACTCTAGGTGGCAGGTGGACAAGGGAGCCCTTTGGCTTTTCGAGAGTCCGACCCTTTTATCTAAGTATATCCCGCCCTTCTGAGGTATGTGTTGATTTTATTTTTAAACATATTCACGCTACTAGCACCCACACAATCAGCAGATAATGTGTTCCATTCATTTAAAGTTCTTTGTGAAAATTAGAACTTTCTTATATATAATCTACACTGCTCCTTTACTAATGTAACTTCATGTCCTCTAGTCCTTCTATCTTTTTTAACTGAGAAAAAAATATTTCTATCAATATTTTCATAACCATTCATTATTTTAAACACTTCTATCTGATCTCCTCTCAAACTCCTGGTCTCTAGTGTTGTTAAGCCGCATTTTTTAGGCGTATTTCGTAACTAAGATTCCTCAGTTTTTGTATCTTTTAATTGCTATCCTCTGCACTCTTTCTAGCATATCTATGTCCTTCCTGCGACATGGCCTCCACGCTTGAATACAATATTATAAATGAGGCCTAACTATTGTTTTGTACAGCGGTATTATTAGCTCTTTTTCCTTATACGTTATGTTTCGCCTAATTAATCCAATGATTTGATTTCCCTTTGAAGCTGCAATTCCGCACTGCTCTAAAACCTTCATATCAGCCTTTTCTTTTCTTTTACAGTAAGTAAGTAAGTAGACACTAAACATCACCAAATAATTAAGAGATAGCTATAATCGAGTTGATGAATCATGTAGGTTATGGGTCCCTCAACTCAAATCAGCAGGATGGCAACGTACCATCCTTGGGCAATTTGTGGGAGCCAGGCAAATCCAAGATGGCTGCCGTGAACCTAGGTCAAATTAGAAATGTGTTACATATTTGCACTAGAGCATGCTAGGAACATGATTTTAGTGTTTATACACATGTTTTGGCATATGAGGAATGCAATGGAATCATTTCCAATGATGTCCGACTATGTTCACAAGACAAAAATTCAAAATGGCCGCCATTTTCACCGAAAACAGGCAACAATTGACCAAAACGTTTTATTGGTTTATGCTAGAGACACGATTTTGGCGTCCATCCCGATGTTTTGCCATATCAGAAATTCAAAGGAACAATTTCCAATGATGCCCGTCTATGAACACCTGACCAAAATTCTAAATGGTCGTAATTTTTACCGAAAATAGCCAAAATCGATCATGATTTTTGATTGGATGATGCTAGAAACATGTTTTTTTTTGGTGCATAAAGCTGATTTTAAAATTGGGACTTTTGTAAGATAAAATTTATTTACAGTTCTTAATTTGAAATGATCAGTCATCATGACTGAGCTACGAGTATGCTAATAGCTATACATACATGTATATGGCTACTTCTGACAAGACACATACAAAAGCTTTGCAAAATGGCATGCAGTAAGCACGAATGAATCTGTATCATACATGTACAATATTTAAAAGTACACAATTCAAAGTAAGAAGTAAGAGGCACTCAATTATAAATTTGCTGAAACACAATGAAACACAATTTGAAAGCATTGTTTGTAATGACACGTTTCATTTGGACATTGACAATGTGTGTATCATTAATCAATTTAGAACCAACGGTACATGAAAGGGACACCATTCACATTACATTCTCGCCATTAATTCCCGCCATTCTCTCTCATCCTCCTCTTCAATTTCCTCTGTACTGTCACATTCTTCCTCATTATCATATCTATTGTCATTCTCATGCTCAGCATGTTTGGTGAACGGGTTGAGGCACATGGCTTCACCAACACAGAGGCAGTACGGTGTGCAGGACAATCCTGCAAAATGACAGCAACATGCATGACTGCTGCAAGCTTTCCCTGCAGCTTTACACTGACAGTTGGTGACGTCCATAAGGATAGGGGGGCTGCTGGTCCTCTTGCGATGCATGGAGTTGGCACACTCCTGCACCAGTAACAAACTCCTATCCATATTCAGCGATATCAACCAGGGGCGGAGTCTGCTGATCTGCTACCTTCCAGAGCATGAATTGATAGTGAGCTCGCAGGCTGTGGTAGGCCAGATTAGCGTCTGTCGGAGGAAGAGTTTTGATACATACAGCGTACCCTCTGGTCCTTTTGGAGTAGTGCGCATACCTGGCAGAAGCCATGCTTGTACCTTCAGCAACACCATAGAGCGAGCAGATGAATTTCTGTCCAGTCTCCATCAACTGTTCGATATTGCAGCCGCTTCATCGAAGACAGTGTAGAGGCCAGAGTGGTCAGCAGACTTCAATACCTTTCAGCGCCATTGCTTTGCCATGACCAAATGGATAGTTGGAGGAATTTCGGACCAAGGGGGAAAGAACTTTAATTGATGTTGAGGATAGCCCCACTCCATCGATCTAGCTGCACTCGGGCTGTCAGCTGCGTACTCCACACCCATAAGATAAGCAGAACAAAGACGTTGGAGTCATCGTTGATCACTCGTACAGATGTCTTACCATTCTTCACTGCCTCCAGAAGATAACTAATGATAATAATAGCTGCTTCATCATTGCTGTACACGCCCTCCTCTCTTCCAACCATTGTCACACTGTTGCCCAAATTGAATGTGGAGAGAAACCTGATGAGAGCCTTCTTATTTGCCTTGCTCTTCATGATGACATCGCGGCATGAGAGCTTGCTGGATATTGTGATATTGTAGTCAACGGCTTCTTCACCTGCACGCCGGATTCATTCGTTCATGGTCCTTTGCTGATGGGTCATCATAGCCCATTTGCCCATATACTAAAACATATGTGTATACACCAAAATCGTGTCTCTGGCATATTTTCGGTAAAAATGGCGACCATTTTTAATTTTGGTTAGGTGTTCATAGTCAGGCAACACTGGGATGGACATAGGTATGGACACCAAAAGCATGTCTCTAGCATAAACCAATCAAACGTTATGCTCGATTTTGGCTATTTTCGGTAAAAATGGCGGCCATTTTGAATTTTTGTCATGTGAACATAGTCGGACATCATTGGAAATGGTTCGGTTGAATTCCTTATAAGCCAAAACATGTGTATAGACACCAAAATCATGTTCGTAGCATGCTCCAGCATGTAACACATCTTCTAATTTAACATAGGTTAACGGTAGCCATCTTGGATTTGCCTGGCTCCCACAAGTTCCCCAAGGATGGCGCGTTGCCATCCCTCTGATTTGAGTTGAGGGACCCACAACCTACATGATTCAGCAAAAACACTTACACTACCAATAATTTCCGGGTTCCATACTGAACATAGTAGGGCGGCAACTCGACTGCTAGCTAATAGTTAAGTTTGAGCTTACAAAACTGACAGGAAACATGCATTAAGTGTGTTGAATACTCCAGTCATAATGCTTTGGAAATGCCAGTAGATGATGCAAGGATTACATTACAAAGACATGGTTCTGAAACTACGAATATATTTAATGGGTCGTATCTTACGTAAACTGTCTAATTACCTCTATTAAATGAATTCAATCTATTAAAATGATACCTTGGCTGTGGAAGTCCTATTGTTTAAAACCTGCAAAGCACTCATAAAGCACTCATGTCATTCACAATTTCGTGCAAAGTGTCAACTTGCAAAGATTGTAAGCAATATTAAATAACCGTAACATTAATGAAACACGTGTGGAACGCAGCAGCGCAGCAGTAAGAGCTACGGACACTCGGTTGAGAGAACACGAGTTCGAATCCTGTGCGGCGGTGTCGAACCTTGGAGTTCGTTTACTCTACATTGCTTCAGTTCACTCAGCTATATGATTAAGTACCAGACTACAGACAGTGGTGGATATTTGTGTACGAATAGTCTTTGGGCATTAATTGGAGCGTGGCTGAATGCTTCTCAGAGAAGTCGAGGATGTTCGGTTGAACAGGTCTGCCAGGGAGTAAAGTGTAAAGCGCTTTGAGCAGTCCTGAGGACTGGATACTACTGCACTATATAAGAACCGACCTTTACTTACTTACCTTAATGAACCTGGACAAAATAACAATCCGTGTTTGACTATTATATATAATATTTGTATTATATCCAGAACATGTCCCAGGCCCGTCCCGGCACAGAGATTCCGGCACAGATATATTTGTCCCCGTGCCGGGACGGGCCTGGGACGTGTTCTGGATGTAATACAAATATTATATATAATAGTAAAACTCGGATTGTTATTTTGTCCTGGGAGATGTTTGTCCCAGGCCCGGCCCGCCTCCCGCAGAATTTTTATAGCCCAGACCATCAAAATAAATACCCAGGCCCGGCCGGGCCCGACCCGCAAAATTTAGATGAGGCCTGGCCCCAAAGCCCCCCCCCGCGAAGGGCAGGTGTGTGTGTGTGAGTGAGTGTGTATGTGTGTGTGTATGTGTGTGTGTGTGTGTGTGTGTGTGTGTGTGTGTGTGTGTGTGTGTGTGTGTGTGTGTGTGTGTGTGTGTGTGTGTGTGTATGTGTGTGTGTGTGTGTGTGTGTGTGTGTGTGTGTGTGTGTGTGTGTGTGTGTGTGTGTGTGTGTGTGTGTGTGTGTGTGTGTGTGTGTGTGTTGTGCATGTGTTTGTGTTTGTGTACTGATGGGTGTGTATGTAAAAATAATAAGGTAATTTCTTATATAGCGCAGTATCCACTCCTTAGGATTGCTCAATGCGCTATACACTTTATTCCTTGGCAGACCTGTTCAATGGACCTCCGTCTCGACTGCTCTGGGAAGCACTCAGCCCCGCTGCAATTAAAATGTAATCCATTATAAAAGTATGTTAATTAACTTCGTGAAAGATTAAAACTAATATTTAAAATGTCATATTTTAATGTGGCCAGTGATATATATAGGGCTGGGTCTGATATGTGCGGGCCAGTTAACAGCTGCCATCTGTATTACCAAAATATGTTATATTAGATTTCCAGTAATTGTAACCATATTAATGTAACTAATTTGTTTTCAGGTCGAACATATTGATTGATCTGCTTGAGAGTTGAGATAGATTAATGCACAAATCTATGAAACTGAGACTACAGTATCATATGACAGATACACTTCATATTGCCTGGATATGATATCATGACACAGGACAATGAACTGTAAAAATATCTGCACAAAGCTTACAGTCCTGTTGACAATTTAGAAACATGTCTTCATTTTGTTAAAACATTGTTGCCTAGAGCCTGCAGGATTCTGTGAACATTGACACGCTACACTGATATGGATTTTGAGAGAGTGAACTATGATTGTTGATATAACTGACAGACTGAGCCTGCAGGATTCTGTGAACATTGACACGCTACAATGATATGGATTTTGAGAGAGTGAACTATGATTGTTGATATAACTGACAGACTGAGCCTGCAGGATTCTGTGAACATTGACACGCTACACTGATATGGATTTTGAGAGAGTGAACTATGATTGTTGATATAACTGACAGACTGAGCCTGCAGGATTCTATGAACATTGACAAGCTATACTGGTATGGATTTTGAGAGAGTGAACTCTGACAATTGACATAACTGACTGACTGAGCCTGCAAAGTACAGTATTGTGATTAACCGTCATATGCGAAGCATATGACGAGTGATGTAGGAACTCTCAGCAGTTGTGCATTTCATTCACGATATGTCGTGAACAATTTTACACATCATGTTGAAGTGCTGGACAATATTTTATGAGACACCGACACTTGAATATTGTTGTACTGAAATTGAAGTGTAGTGGTAACCAGCTACGACACAATGAACTATGATTTAAAAATTGTTTCATTGTGCAAAATGCAGGAAATTACAAAGAGCAAAGATCTCAGATTGTACAATTAATTGTGTTATGTTTATGCAATGTGTGTGTGTACATTGTATTTCTTCACAAACAACGTTCAGCGCTATATATATATATATGTATATATATATATATATATATACATATATATATATATATACATACATACATACATACATACATACATACATACATACATATCGTCATATATATATCATCATCATCATCGTCATCGGCGGTCTCCTCGTTTTCGAGTTTTAGAAGATGACATCCAACGTCCCGTGTTTTGTGTGTTTTGTTTCTTTTGTCTGTGTCCACAGTACGGGCAGCAACAATTCGTCTAAACATGGTGAATACTGAGGGGACGAGGCTCACCAGAAACTCCAACGGCCAACATATTGGGAGGCATACCTCCAACTCCCACACCCAAACTATTGAGAGTGGTTCCCCCAAGCACCCCCGTTCCGACTCACATCATAAAGCTGTATGGAGTTTGTTTCCTCTCGGGCAGAATTACATTGCAGATATAATGGGTGACAAGTTGAAACTGTCGTGACCTCTGGCGACTAACGGCGAACACAACACACACGCATACGCCTCGCGTCCTCAGTGGCAAGTTCGTTCGAGTTCACAATAGTTCTTGATGAGACTGACATTCTATGGGATTCGATTTTACAGAGAGTTCTATGACTATGAAGCTGGAAAGAATACAAAAACAATACTAACAAAACCAATAGGTGTTTAACTAGAGAGAGAGAGAGACAGCCTGAATACAAAATTGATGTACGGTAAGTAGATGCCTTGGTGGAAAAATGTTTGGAAGACGTCCGTTTTATCATACATAAGATGTTGTCGTCCAAGAAATGACGTAACCGAACCGAAAATGCAACGTCGTTTGTTTTATTGCAACACAGCCTTCGCGCATGAGTTGAAATGACCACTTCCGCTAATTATTTTCCTTTCAAAAAGGACGGCAGCGTAACCTTGGCGATATTTCGACTGTGCACACGAGTAACGTAACAAAGTTTAATATAAACATGAACGAAATAAAGATGAGTTAATGCGCAGATCCCGTACGTTAATAGGCTAGCTCCATGAAAAATCGAACGTATCTGGCAATAACGAGTGTTTGAAACAGTTCCGGAGTTCCGAGACCGTCAACTGTTCGGTCGACCTGGCAACGCACAAAACGAACCTTTGACCGCCATAGTATTTTTACACCGGGGTTAAAATACTGTATTATGTCTCTCCTCTGAGACGATCATGACACTGGGAATGCTGGGATATGTGTTTATTTCCAAATATTTGGCAAACTGGAATTAAGACGGACCATCTAACAAAACGTGTATATAACAAAACTATGCATTTACAGGGAACCAAATATTGTTCCACATTAAAGATTTGATCTTTGTGAAGAACATAAGCGATAATGAACTTTCTTGAGGAACTCATTGTTTAGTTACCACCAAAACAAAACTGTCGTCACCTGGGGCCGTTTTACCCGCCACTAAGAGTATAACGGCCTCCTAATGTGAGGTAAGTCAAGTGATCCCCAACATTATAAACTAGAAAACCAGTTTCTTTGAAAAAATAAAATAGTGTATGTACCTTTTATAGTATATATAATGAACTACCAATCGCATGATTAGTTATACGTGGCGTAAAACGGTTGTTTCATTACACCGCTGAGGGGGCCGTTTGACCCAGTCGTGGCATCATACGGAATCACTCGATTTTAACGAAATCGGACATATTCATGGTAACTTTTAACGAATTCATACTGTCCGCTAGTATTTAATTGATACATTTCATGATGGCTTACGAAGTAATACATAACAAATGTCCTGCGCAACCGGCTTTTTACGCATTTCTCCTCTTCGTGGGGATAACAACTCAACGAACACTTTACATTATAACATGTGGTTTCACCTGGTGTATGTTCTAGGTCAGTGGTTCTCGACCCATGTGCCGTGGCACACTGGAGTGCCGTGAGAGAGTCCCAAGTGTGCAGAAATTGGAAGAGAAGTGTCACATTTGTAGCAGCGAATTATCCAATAAAACGATGACTCCAAGCAAATCAAAGTGTCACCTTTCTTCATTATCACTGGCAAAACAACCAGTGACTTGCAGCAGTTGCTAGAGGAAAGTTGACTCAAAGTTCCCTTGTGAAAGGACTTAACTGCACACATCGTGAAAATCTATTGGCAAACAGCCTGTAGGATCAGCTGATATAAGTGTTGATCGAAGCCGTGAAAATTGTCCAATGGCAATCATATTTTACCTTTCCTGCATATTTTTAACTACTATGTTGGCTTATGCGCTTGTGCGAGGCAAGGCCTTGGCAATACTAACAGGAAGTATTGATCTTAAAGAAGAGTTTCCACAGTTTCGTATGTTGCACAATGAATTGCAGCATGCATGGTGCAAAACAAAAACATGGCTGATATATATGTGAACATGATATGTTAAAAGTTGTAAAATTGAAAATATGAATCATACAAATTACCCCGGATACAAATATCTCCATTGACCAACTTAGTGATTGCCTTCAAGATATCTTCCACTGGATGATTGACACCAAGTTGAAATTAAATGCAAATAAAACTGAATTGATCTTTATTGGTACTCCAATGCAGCGTAATAAACTTGATGGATATTTCCCTACGCGTACGGTACGGAATCTAGGAGTGATCTTTGATAGTAACTTCAATTTCCGACAACACATATCTCAAACATGTCGCTGCTGTTTTTTTTCTTCATATTCATGATCTTCGCCGTATTCGCCAGTATATGTCATTTTCTGTTGCTAAATCTATTGCAACAGCGCTTGTTAGCAGCAGACTTGACTATTGCAATTCCCTCCTTTATAATATCGGTAGCAAGGATATCACACAACTTCAGCGTGTTCAAAATTGTCTAGCAAGAATAGTTACAAGATCTCCTCGTTTTTCTCGCTTTGTAGCACTTTTGAAGTCTTTGCATTGGCTTCCTGTACGATATCGTATAATATTTAAGATATGTACCAATACATGATCTTCGCCGTAAGTAAGCAACCATCTCATTTGCAATAATTGCTTACTCCTGCACGAAAACCTATCCAGCTTCGATCAGCTTGTTCTGACCTACTTTTTGTTCCTAGAGTCAACACTAACATTGGAACTAGGGCCTTTTCTGTTGCTGCACCAACTCTTTGGAATATGCTCCCTCTTAGTGTTAGATCAGTTGAAAACATTAAAAAATTCCGTCGTCATTTAAAAACTTATCTTTACAAAAATCGTATCTTTATACGGTTACTGCTGCAATGATATGTGTTATTGATCATGGCCTGTGAGCCACATCTTACTTCCAGCAGTCATTCAAGCTGGCCTACTCCGAGCGGTACGATTTAGGTAGTAATCACTTTGTTTTATATACAGAAGCATTAGAACATAGTAAAAGATGCGAGATGAATTTCAAAACTCCATCAGTGAATGGTCATTCCAATCTAACTGATAGTCAATGTGAACACCAAGAAATTTTGTAGTACATGCTCTTGCAATATCAGTTCCATTTATGCTAACTGTAAGATTATTGACACTTTTTTCCGACTTATTACCATAAAGGTTGTTTTTGAAACATTTAGAGATAGTTTATTTGCATTAAGCCATGTACTTAACTTATCCAATTCTAAAGATATTATTTTGCACATTTCAGATGCATCATCACCTGTGTACAAGAAGTTTGTGTCATCAGCAAATACTATACATTTCATCACAGGTGATACTTTACGCATATCGTTAATATATAGTATAAATAAAATTGGTCCAAGTATAAAACATTGCGGTACACCACATGTTATGTTTCGACAAGTTAAATGTATGTCATTTATAGATACGTACTGTTTTCTGTTGTTCAGGTAGCTATATAACCAACTATATGCTACACCTCTAACGACATACTGTTTTCTGTTGTTCAGGTATAAAAATTGCTATTGAAGACTGTGAATGATTCATTGCTGTTGTCATTTCCTTCACCAGTTCTAATATTGCCATTGTTGTTGAGTGGTTTTGTCTAAATCCATATTGGCCATTGTACAGTATTTTTTTAACATTCAAAAAAGACATTAATCTACTACGAAATATGCTTTCAAGTATTTTTGAGAACTGAGGAAATACTGACACGGGCCTGTAGTTTGAGAACTCTTGCGCATCGCCATTCTTGAATATGGGGATAACTCGAGCAATTTTCATATTATCTGGAAAAAACTCCTTTTTTAGCGAATTGTTGAATATGTATTTTTAAGTCATCATGATCTTTTGATTTTTTCCTTTTAACATTATTTATTAGTTCCAATATCTCATCATCAGGAACCGGGTTAAGGAATAATAACTCCTCTATCTTTTCATTCATGAAATGTTTAAAATTAGTGGAGGTTTCCGGAATCATTTTGGCTAGTGCACGACTTATATTTGAAAAGAACTCATTAAAACCATTTGCGATATTCTTTCTGCCACTGATTTTATTTGTATTATCTTTAAACTGATTAGTGTATTCCGATGCCTTTTTCTTTATATTAATTAGAGTATTTAAGATTTTCCAAGTTTCTTTCGAGTTCTTCTTGTTTACTTCAAGAATGTCGAAGAAGTATTGTTTTTCTACGAATCTCAATGTGGCTGTCAGTTTACTTTTATATTTCTTGTATTTTCCTGTTTAGCATCTGTTCTGTTTTTTTAGAATTGTCTAAATAGTAGATTCTTTTTCTTACATGCACTTTTTAAAAGAATTTGTCATCCTTGGTTCATCCTGTCTTTTTTCTTATGTGTTTCGTGTGTTGGTTACTGACTGCACACTTTGTGTTATATAAATCTATAAACAAGTTGATAAATTTATTATATGTTGTGTTGACGTCCTCATCTGTCATTATGTTATCCTCGTTACATTTCTCTAGGTCTTTTATGAAAGCACTCATTTTCTCCTCATTAACTATACTCTCTTCTTAATGTGTGTTTCTGTTTTTGTTTCTTGGTGTATGTATTCCGTCACAACATATACAGGCAGATGGTCACTGGTGTTATTTATTATGATACCACTCTCTTTGTGTGAACACAGGTCTGTTGTAAAAATATTATCGATTTGTGTTTTTGTGTCGCGTGCAATTCTAGTGGATCTGGTTATCAGTGGGTAAAAGCCCAAACTGTATAACTGATCAACAAAGTTATTTGTTTCAGCATGTTTATCATACTGCATTAAATCAACATTAAAGTCGCCACAGAAATATACTGTTTCAGTGTGGCATTTGCTAAAAAATGGAATTTATATGTTTATTTAACAATGTCAGGTCTGCGTTGGGTGCTCTGTATATGTTCATTTAGCAGTGTCAGGTCTGTGTTGGGTGCTCTGTATATGTTCATTTACCAATGTCTGGTCTGTGTTGGGTGCTCTGTATATGTTCATTTAGCAGTGTCAGGTCTGTGTTGGGTGCTCTGTACATGTTCATTTATCAATGTCATGTCTGTGTTGGGTGCTCTGTACATGTTCATTTATCAATGTCATGTCTGTGTTGGGTGCTCTGTATATGTTCATTTAGCAATATCAGGTCTGCGTTGGGTGCTCTGTATATGTTCATTTAGCAATGTCAGGTCTGTGTTGGGTGCTCTGTATATGTTCATTTATCAATGTCAGGTCTGTGTTGGGTGCTCTGTATATGTTCATTTATCAATGTCAGGTCTGTGTTGGGTGCTCTGTATATGTTCATTTAACAATGTCAGGTCTGCGTTGGGTGCTCTGTATATGTTCATTTAGCAATGTCAGGTCTGTGTTGGGTGCTCTGTATATGTTCATTTATCAATGTCAGGCCTGTGTTGGGTGCTCTGTATATGTTCATTTATCAATGTCAGGTCTGTGTTGGGTGCTCTGTATATGTTCATTTAACAATATCAGGTCTGCGTTGGGTGCCCTGTATATGTTCATTTACCAATGTCAGGTCTGTGGTGGGTGCTCTGTATATGTTCATTTTGCAATGTCAGGTCTGTGTTGGGTGCTCTGTATATGTTCATTTATCAATGTCAGGTCAGTGTTGGGTGCTCTGTATATGTTCATTTATCAATGTCAGGTCTGTGTTGGGTGCTCTGTATATGTTCATTTAGCAATGTCAGGTCGGTGTTGGGTGCTCTGTATATGTTCATTTATCAATGTCAGGTCTGCGTTGAGTGCTCTTTATATGTTCATTTAGCAATGTCAGGTTTGTGTTGGGTGCTCTGTATATGTTCATTTAGCAATGTCAGGTCTGTGTTGTGTGCTCTGTATATGTTCATTTATCAATGTCAGGTCTGTGTTGGGTGCTCTGTGTATGTTCATTTAGCAATGTCAGGTCTGCGTTGGGTGCTCGTTATATGTTCATTTAGCAATGTCAGGTTTGTGTTGGGTGCGCTGTATATGTTCATTTAGCAATGTCAGGTCTGTGTTGTGTGCTCTGTATATGTTCATTTATCAATGTCAGGTCTGTGTTGGGTGCTCTGTGTATGTTCATTTAGCAATGTCAGGTCTGCGTTGGGTGCTCTTTATATGTTCATTTAGAAATGTCAGGTTTGTGTTGGGTGCTCTGTATATGTTCATTTAGCAATGTCAGGTCTGTGTTGGGTGCTCTGTATATGTTCAATTAGCAATGTCAGGTCTGTGTTTGGTGCTCTGTATATGTTCATTTATCAATGTCAGGTCTGTGTTGGGTCCTGTATATGTTTATTTATCAATGTCAGGTCTGCGTTGGGTGCTCTGTATATGTTCATTTAGCAATGTCAGGTCTGTGTTGGGTGCTCTGTATTTGTTCATTGAGCAATATCAGGTCTGTGTTGGATGCTCTGTATATGTTCATTTAGCAATGTCAGGTCTGTGTTGGGTGCTCTGTATATGTTCATTTATCAATGTCAGGTCTGTGTTGGGTGCTCTGTATATGTTAATTTAACAATGTCAGGTCTGCGTTGGGTGCTCTGTATATGTTCATTTAGCAATGTCAGGTCTGTGTTGGGTGCTCTGTATATGTTCATTTATCAATGTCATGTCTGTGTTAGGTGCTCTGTATATGTTCATTTATCAATGTCAGGTCTGTGTTGGGTGCTCTGTATATGTTCATTTATCAATGTCAGGTCTGTGTTGGGTGCTCTGTATATGTTCATTTAACAATGTCAGGTCTGCGTTGAGTGCTCTGTATATGTTCATTTAGCAATGTCAGGTCTGTGTTGGGTGCTCTGTATATGTTCATTTAGCAATGTCATGTCTGTGTTGGGTGCTCTGTATATGTTCATTTAGCAATGTCAGGTCTGTGTTGGGTGCTCTGTATATGTTCATTTATCAATGTCAGGTCTGTGTTGGGTGCTCTGTATATGTTCATTTAGCAATGTCATGTCTGTGTTGGGTGCTCTGTATATGTTCATTTAGCAATGTCAGGTCTGTGTTGGGTGCTCTGTATATGTTCATTTATCAATGTCAGGTCTGCGTTGGGTGCTCTGTATATGTTCATTTATCAATGTCAGGTCTGTGTTGGGTGCTCTGTATATGTTCATTTTGCAATGTCAGGTCTGTGTTGGATGCTCTGTATATGTTCATTTATCAATGTCAGGTATGTGTTGGGTGCTCTGTATATGTTCATTTATCAATATCAGGTCTGTGTTGTGTGCTGTATATATGTTCATTTATCAATGTCAGGTCTGCGTTGGGTGCTCTGAATATGTTCATTTATCAATGACAAGTCTGTGTTGTGTGCTCTGTATATGTTCATTTAGCAATGTCAGGTCTGTGTTGGGTGCTCTGTATATGTTCATTTATCAATGTCAGGTCTGTGTTGGGTGCTCTGTATATGTTCATTTATCAATGTCAGGTCTGCGTTGGGTGCTCTTTATATGTTCATTTAGCAATGTCAGGTCTGTGTTGGGTGCTCCGTATATGTTCATTTATCAATGTCATGTCTGTGTTGGGTGCTCTGTATATGTTCATTTACCAATGTCAGGTCTGTGTTGGGTGCTCTGTATGTGTTCATTTATCAATGTCAGGTCTGCGTTGGGTGCTCTTTATATGTTTATTTATCAATGTCAGGTCTGTGTTGGGTGCTCTGTATATGTTCATTTAGCAATGTCAGGTCTGTGTTGGATGCTCTGTATATGTTCATTTATCAATGTCAGGTATGTGTTGGGTGCTCTGTATATGTTCATTTATCAATATCAGGTCTGTGTTGTGTGCTGTATATATGTTCATTTATCAATATCAGGTCTGTGTTGGGTGCTCTGTATATGTTCATTTATCAATGTCAGGTCTGTGTTGGGTGCTCTGTATATGTTCATTTATCAATATCAGGTCTGTGTTGGGTGCTCTGTATATATTCATTTTGCAATGTCAGGTCTGTGTTGGGTGCTCTGTATATGTTCATTTATCAATGTCAGGTCTGCGTTGGGTGCTCTTTATATGTTCATTTAGCAATGTCAGGTTTGTGTTGGGTGCTCTGTATATGTTCATTTAGCAATGTCAGGTCTGTGTTGTATGCTCTGTATATGTTCATTTATCAATGTCAGGTCTGTGTTGGGTGCTCTGTGTATGTTCATTTAGCAATGTCAGGTCTGCGTTGGGTGCTCGTTATATGTTCATTTAGCAATGTCAGGTTTGTGTTGGGTGCTCTGTATATGTTCATTTAGCAATGTCAGGTCTGTGTTGTGTGCTCTGTATATGTTCATTTATCAATGTCAGGTCTGTGTTGGGTGCTCTGTGTATGTTCATTTAGCAATGTCAGGTCTGCGTTGGGTGCTCTTTATATGTTCATTTAGCAATGTCAGGTTTGTGTTGTGTGCTCGGTTTATGTTCATTTAGCAATGTCAGGTCTGTGTTGTGTGCTCTGTATATGTTCAATTAGCAATGTCAGGTCTGTGTTGGGTGCTCTGTGTATGTTCATTTAGCAATGTCAGGTCTGTGTTGGGTGCTCTGTATATGTTCATTTATCAATATCAGGTCTGTGTTGGGTGCTCTGTATATGTTCATTTAGCAATGTCAGGTCTGTGTTGGGTGCTCTGAATATGTTCATTTATCAATGTCAGGTCTGTGTTGGGTGCTCTGTATATGTTCATTTATCAATGACAAGTCTGTGTTGTGTGCTCTGTATATGTTCATTTAGCAATGTCAGGTCTGTGTTGGGTGCTATGTATATGTTCATTTATCAATGTCAGGTCTGTGTTGGGTGCTCTGTATATGTTCATTTATCAATGTCAGGTCTGCGTTGGGTGCTCTGAATATGTTCATTTATCAATGACAAGTCTGTGTTGTGTGCTCTGTATATGTTCAATTAGCAATGTCAGGTCTGTGTTGGGTGCTCTGTATATGTTCATTTATCAATGTCAGGTCTGTGTTGGGTGCTCTGTATATGTTCATTTATCAATGTCAGGTCTGCGTTGGGTGCTCTTTATATGTTCATTTAGCAATGTCAGGTCTGTGTTGGGTGCTCTGTATATGTTCATTTATCAATGTCATGTCTGTGTTGGGTGCTCTGTATATGTTCATTTAGCAATGTCAGGTCTGTGTTGGGTGCTCTGTATATGTTCATTTATCAATGTCAGGTCTGCGTTGGGTGCTCTTTATATGTTCATTTAGCAATGTCAGGTTTGTGTTGGGTGCTCTGTATATGTTCATTTAGCAATGTCAGGTCTGTGTTGTGTGCTCTGTATATGTTCATTTATCAATGTCAGGTCTGTGTTGGGTGCTCTGTGTATGTTCATTTAGCAATGTCAGGTCTGCGTTGGGTGCTCGTTATATGTTCATTTAGCAATGTCAGGTTTGTGTTGGGTGATCTGTATATGTTCATTTAGCAATGTCAGGTCTGTGTTGTGTGCTCTGTATATGTTCATTTATCAATGTCAGGTCTGTGTTGGGTGCTCTGTGTATGTTCATTTAGCAATGTCAGGTCTGCGTTGGGTGCTCTTTATATGTTCATTTAGCAATGTCAGGTTTGTGTTGGGTGCTCTGTATATGTTCATTTAGCAAAGTCAGGTCTGTGTTGTGTGCCCTGTATATGTTCATTTAGCAATGTCAGGTCTGTGTTGGGCGCTCTGTGTATGTTCATTTAGCAATGTCAGGTCTGTGTTGGGTGCTCTGTATATGTTCATTTATCAATATCAGGTCTGTGTTGGGTGCTCTATATATGTTCATTTAGCAATGTCAGGTCTGTGTTGGGTGCTCTGAATATGTTCATTTATCAATGTCAGGTCTGTATTGGGTGCTCTGTATATGTTCATTTATCAATGACAAATCTGTGTTGTGTGCTCTGTATATGTTCATTTAGCAATGTCAGGTCTGTGTTGGGTGCTCTGTATATGTTCATTTAGCAATGTCAGGTCTGTGTTGGGTGCTCTGTATATGTTCATTTATCAATGTCAGGTCTGCGTTGTGTTCTCTGTATATGTTCATTTAGCAATGTCAGGTCTGTGTTGGGTGCTCTGTATATGTTCATTTAACAAAGTCAGGTCTGCGTTGGGTGCTCTGTATATGTTCATTTAGCAATGTCAGGTCTGTGTTGGGTGCTCTGTATATGTTCAATTAGCAATGTCAGGTCTGTGTTGGGTGCTCTGTATATGTTCATTTATCAATGTCAGGTCTGTGTTGGGTCCTGTATATGTTTATTTATCAATGTCAGGTCTGCGTTGGGTGCTCTGTATATGTTCATTTAGCAATGTCAGGTCTGTGTTGGGTGCTCTGTATTTGTTCATTGAACAATATCAGGTCTGTGTTGGGTGCTCTGCATATGTTCATTTAACAATGTCAGGTCTGCGTTGGTTGCTCTGCATATGTTCATTTAGCAATGGCAGGTCTGTGTTGGATGCTCTGTATATGTTCATTTAGCAATGTCAAGTCTGTGTTGGGTGCTCTGTATATGTTCATTTATCAATGTCAGGTCTGTGTTGGGTGCTCTGTATATGTTAATTTAACAATGTCAGGTCTGCGTTGGGTGCTCTGTATATGTTCATTTAGCAATGTCAGGTCTGTGTTGGGTACTCTGTATATGTTCATTTATCAATGTCATGTCTGTGTTAGGTGCTCTGTATATGTTCATTTATCAATGTCCGGTCTGTGTTGGGTGCTCTGTATATGTTCATTTATCAATGTCAGGTCTGTGTTGGGTGCTCTGTATATGTTCATTTAACAATGTCAGGTCTGCGTTGAGTGCTCTGTATATGTTCATTTAGCAATGTCAGGTCTGTGTTGGGTGCTCTGTATATGTTCATTTAGCAATGTCATATCTGTGTTGGGTGCTCTGTATATGTCCATTTAACAATGTCAGGTCTGCGTTGAGTGCTCTGTATATGTTCATTTAGCAATGTCAGGTCTGTGTTGGGTGCTCTGTATATGTTCATTTAGCAATGTCATATCTGTGTTGGGTGCTCTGTATATGTTCATTTAGCAATGTCTGGTCTGTGTTGGGTGCTCTGTATATGTTCATTTATCAATGTCAGGTCTGTGTTGGGTGCTCTGTATATGTTCATTTAGCAATGTCATGTCTGTGTTGGGTGCTCTGTATATGTTCATTTAGCAATGTCAGGTCTGTGTTGGGTGCTCTGTATATGTATATTTATCAATGTCAGGTCTGCGTTGGGTGCTCTGTATATGTTCATTTATCAATGTCAGGTCTGCGATGGGTGCTCTGTATATGTTCATTTATCAATGTCAGGTCTGTGTTGGTTGCTCTGTATATGTTCATTTATCAATGTCAGGTCTGTGTTGGGTGCTCTGTATATGTTCATTTAGCAATGTCATATCTGTGTTGGGTGCTCTGTATATGTTCATTTAGCAATGTCAGGTCTGTGTTGGGTGCTCTGTATATGTTCATTTATCAATGTCAGGTCTGTGTTGGGTGCTCTGTATATGTTCATTTAGCAATGTCATGTCTGTGTTGGGTGCTCTGTATATGTTCATTTAGCAATGTCAGGTCTGTGTTGGGTGCTCTGTATATGTTCATTTATCAATGTCAGGTCTGCGTTGGGTGCTCTGTATATGTTCATTTATCAATGTCAGGTCTGTGTTGGGTGCTCTGTATATGTTCATTTAGCAATGTCAGGTCTGTGTTGGATGCTCTGTATATGTTCATTTATCAATGTCAGGTATGTGTTGGGTGCTCTGTATATGTTCATTTATCAATTTCAGGTCTGTGTTGTGTGCTGTATATATGTTCATTTATCAATATCAGGTCTGTGTTGGGTGCTCTGTATATGTTCATTTATCAATGTCAGGTCTGTGTTGGGTGCTCTGTATATATTCATTTATCAATGTCAGGTCTGTGTTGGGTGCTCTGTATATGTTCATTTAGCAATGTCAGGTCTGTGTTGGTTGCTCTGTATATGTTCATTTATCAATGTCAGGTCTGTGGTGGGTGCTCTGTATATGTTCATTTTGCAATGTCAGGTCTGTGTTGGGTGCTCTGTATATGTTCATTTATCAATGTCAGGTCTGTGTTGGGTGCTCTGTATATGTTCATTTATCAATATCAGGTCTGTGTTGCGTGCTCTGTATATGTTCATTTAGCAATGTCAGGTCTGTGTTGGGTGCTCTGTATATGTTCATTTATCAATGTCAGGTCTGCGTTGGGTGCTCTTTATATGTTCATTTAGCAATGTCAGGTTTGTGTTGGGTGCTCTGTATATGTTCATTTAGCAATGTCAGTTCTGTGTTGTGTGCTCTGTATATGTTCATTTATCAATGTCAGGTCTGTGTTGGGTGCTCTGTGTATGTTCATTTAGCAATGTCAGGTCTGCGTTGGGTTCTCGTTATATGTTCATTTAGCAATGTCAGGTTTGTGTTGGGTGCTCTGTATATGTTCATTTAGCAATGTCAGGTCTGTGTTGTGTGCTCTGTATATGTTCATTTATCAATGTCATATCTGTGTTGGGTGCTCTGTATATGTTCATTTAGCATTGTCAGGTCTGTGTTGGGTGCTCTGTATATGTTCATTTATCAATGCCAGGTCTGTGTTGGGTGCTCTGTATATGTTCATTTAGCAATGTCATGTCTGTGTTGGGTGCTCTGTATATGTTCATTTAGCAATGTCAGGTCTGTGTTGGGTGCTCTGTATATGTTCATTTATCAATGTCAGGTCTGCGTTGGGTGCTCTGTATATGTTCATTTATCAATGTCAGGTCTGTGTTGGGTGCTCTGTATATGTTCATTTAGCAATGTCAGGTCTGTGTTGGATGCTCTGTATATGTTCATTTATCAATGTCAGGTATGTGTTGGGTGCTCTGTATATGTTCATTTATCAATATCAGGTCTGTGTTGTGTGCTGTATATATGTTCATTTATCAATATCAGGTCTGTGTTGGGTGCTCTGTATATGTTCATTTATCAATGTCAGGTCTGTGTTGGGTGCTCTGTATATATTCATTTATCAATGTCAGGTCTGTGTTGGGTGCTCTGTATATGTTCATTTAGCAATGTCAGGTCTGTGTTGGTTGCTCTGTATATGTTCATTTATCAATGTCAGGTCTGTGGTGGGTGCTCTGTATATGTTCATTTTGCAATGTCAGGTCTGTGTTGGATGCTCTGTATATGTTCATTTATCAATGTCAGGTCTGTGTTGGGTGCTCTGTATATGTTCATTTATCAATACCAGGTCTGTGTTGGGTGCTCTGTATATGTTCATTTAGCAATGTCAGGTCTGTGTTGGGTGCTCTGTATATGTTCATTTATCAATGTCAGGTCTGCGTTGGGTGCTCTTTATATGTTCATTTAGCAATGTCAGGTTTGTGATGGGTGCTCTGTATATGTTCATTTAGCAATGTCAGGTCTGTGTTGTGTGCTCTGTATATGTTCATTTATCAATGTCAGGTCTGTGTTGGGTGCTCTGTCTATGTTCATTTAGCAATGTCAGGTCTGCGTTGGGTGCTCGTTATATGTTCATTTAGCAATGTCAGGTTTGTGTTGGGTGCTCTGTATATGTTCATTTAGCAATGTCAGGTCTGTGTTGTGTGCTCTGTTTATGTTCATTTATCAATGTCAGGTCTGTGTTGGGTGCTCTGTGTATGTTCATTTAGCAATGTCAGGTCTGTGTTGGGTGCTCTGTATATGTTCATTTAGCAATGTCAGGTCTGTGTTGGGTGCTCTGTATATGTTCATTTAGCAATGTCAGGTCTGTGTTGTGTGCTCTGTATATGTTCATTTAGCAATGTCAGGTCTGTGTTGGGTGCTCTGTGTATGTTCATTTAGCAATGTCAGGTCTGTGTTGGGTGCTCTGTATATGTTCATTTATCAATATCAGGTCTGTGTTGGGTGCTCTGTATATGTTCATTTAGCAATGTCAGGTCTGTGTTGGGTGCTCTGAATATGTTCATTTATCAATGTCAGGTCTGTATTGGGTGCTCTGTATATGTTCATTTATCAATGACAAGTCTGTGTTGTGTGCTCTGTATATGTTCATTTAGCAATGTCAGGTCTGTGTTGGGTGCTCTGTATATGTTCATTTATCAATGTCAGGTATGTGTTGGGTGCTCTGTATATGTTCATTTATCAATGTCAGGTCTGCGTTGGGTGCTCTGAATATGTTCGTTTATCAATGTCAGGTCTGTATTGGGTGCTCTGTATATGTTCATTTATCAATGACAAGTCTGTGTTGTGTGCTCTGTATATGTTCATTTATCAATGTCAGGTCTGTGTTGGGTGCTCTGAATATGTTCATTTATCAATGTCAGGTCTGCGTTGGGTGCTCTTTATATGTTCATTTAGCAATGTCAGGTCTGTGTTGGGTGCTCTGTATATGTTCATTTAGCAATGTCAGGTCTGTGTTGGGTGCTCTGTATATGTTCAATTAGCAATGTCAGGTCTGTGTTGGGTTCTCTGTATATGTTCATTTAGCAATGTCAGGTCTGTGTTGGGTGCTCTGTATATGTTCATTTAACAAAGTCAGGTCTGCGTTGGGTGCTCTGTATATGTTCATTTAGCAATGTCAGGTCTGTGATGGGTGCTCTGTATATGTCCAATTAGCAATGTCAGGTCTGTGTTGGGTGCTCTGTATATGTTAATTTATCAATGTCAGGTCTGTGTTGGATCCTGTATATGTTTATTTATCAATGTCAGGTCTGCGTTGGGTGCTCTGTATATGTTCATTTAGCAATGTCAGGTCTGTGTTGGGTGCTCTGTATTTGTTCATTGAGCAATATCAGGTCTGTGTTGGGTGCTCTGCATATGTTCATTTAGCAATGTCAGGTCTGCGTTGGTTGCTCTGTATATGTTCATTTAGCAATGGCAGGTCTATGTTGGATGCTCTGTATATGTTCATTTAGCAATGTCAGGTCTGTGTTGGGTGCTCTGTATATGTTCATTTATCAATGTCAGGTCTGTGTTGGGTGCTCTGTATATGTTAATTTAACAATGTCAGGTCTGCGTTGGGTGCTCTGTATATGTTCATTTAGCAATGTCAGGTCTGTGTTGGGTGCTCTGTATATGTTCATTTATCAATGTCATGTCTGTGTTAGGTGCTCTGTATATGTTCATTTATCAATGTCAGGTCTATGTTGGGTGCTCTGTATATGTTCATTTATCAATGTCAGGTCTGTGTTGGGTGCTCTGTATTTGTTCATTTAACAATGTCAGGTCTGCGTTCAGTGCTCTGTATATGTTCATTTAGCAATGTCAGGTCTGTGTTGGGTGCTCTGTATATGTTCATTTAGCAATGTCATGTCTGTGTTGCGTGCTCTGTATATGTTCATTTAGCAATGTCAGGTCTGTGTTGGGTGCTCTGTATATGTTCATTTATCAATGTCAGGTCTGTGTTGGGTGCTCTGTATATGTTCATTTAGCAATGTCATGTCTGTGTTGGGTGCTCTGTATATGTTCATTTAGCAATGTCAGGTCTGTGTTGGGTGCTCTGTATATGTTCATTTATCAATGTCAGGTCTGCGTTGGGTGCTCTGTATATGTTCATTTATCAATGTCAGGTCTGTGTTGGGTGCTCTGTATATGTTCATTTAGCAATGTCAGGTCTGTGTTGGATGCTCTGTATATGTTCATTTATCAATGTCAGGTATGTGTTGGGTGCTCTGTATATGTTCATTTATCAATATCAGGTCTGTGTTGTGTGCTGTATATATATTCATTTATCAATATCAGGTCTGTGTTGGGTGCTCTGTATATGTTCATTTATCAATGTCAGGTCTGTGTTGGGTGCTCTGTATATATTCATTTATCAATGTCAGGTCTGTGTTGGGTGCTCTGTATATGTTCATTTAGCAATGTCAGGTCTGTGTTGGTTGCTCTGTATATGTTCATGTATCAATGTCAGGTCTGTGTTGGGTGCTCTGTATATGTTCATTTAGCAATGTCAGGTCTGTGTTGGGTGCTCTGTATATGTTCATTTATCAATGTCAGGTCTGCGTTGGGTGCTCTTTATATGTTCATTTAGCAATGTCAGGTTTGTGCTGGGTGCTCTGTATATGTTCATTTAGCAATGTCAGGTCTGTGTTGTGTGCTCTGTATATGTTCATTTATCAATGTCAGGTCAGTGTTGGGTGCTCTGTGTATGTTCATTTAGCAATGTCAGGTCTGCGTTGGGTGCTCTTTATATGTTCATTTAGCAATGTCAGGTTTGTGTTGGGTGCTCTGTATATATACATTTAGCAATGTCAGGTCTGTGATGTGTGCTCTGTATATGTTCATTTAGCAATGTCAGGTTTGTGTTGGGTGCTCTGTATATGTACATTTAGCAATGTCAGGTCTGTGTTGTGTGCTCTGTATATGTTCATTTAGCAATGACAAGTCTGTGTTGTGTGCTCTGTATATGTTCATTTAGCAATGTCAGGTCTGTGTTGGGTGCTCTGTATATGTTCATTTATCAATGTCAGGTATGTGTTGGGTGCTCTGTATATGTTCATTTATCAATGTCAGGTCTGCGTTGGGTGCTCTGAATATGTTCATTTATCAATGTCAGGTCTGTATTGGGTGCTCTGTATATGTTCATTTATCAATGACAAGTCTGTGTTGTGTGCTCTGTATATGTTCATTTATCAATGTCAGGTCTGTGTTGGGTGCTCTGTATATGTTCATTTATCAATGTCAGGTCTGCGTTGGGTTCTCTGTATATGTTCATTTAGCAATGTCAGGTCTGTGTTGGGTGCTCTGTATATGTTCATTTAGCAATGTCAGGTCTGTGTTGGGTGCTCTGTATATGTTCATTTAGCAATGTCAGGTCTGTGTTGGGTTCTCTGTATATGTTCATTTAGCAATGTCAGGTCTGTGTTGGGTCCTCTGTATATTTTCATTTAACAAAGTCAGGTCTGCGTTGGGTGCTCTGTATATGTTCATTTAGCAATGTCAGGTCTGTGTTGGGTGCTCTGTATATGTTCAATTAGCAATGTCAGGTCTGTGTTGGGTGCTCTGTATATGTTAATTTATCAATGTCAGGTCTGTGTTGGGTCCTGTATATGTTTATTTATCAATGTCAGGTCTGCGTTGGGTGCTCTGTATATGTTCATTTAGCAATGTCAGGTCTGTGTTGGGTGCTCTGTATTTGTTCATTGAGCAATATCAGGTCTGTGTTGGGTGCTCTGCATATGTTCATTTAGCAATGTCAGGTCTGCGTTGGTTGCTCTGTATATGTTCATTTAGCAATGGCAGGTCTGTGTTGGATGCTCTGTATATGTTCATTTAGCAATGTCAGGTCTGTGTTGGGTGCTCTGTATATGTTCATTTATCAATGTCAGGTCTGTGTTGGGTGCTCTGTATATGTTAATTTAACAATGTCAGGTCTGCGTTGGGTGCTCTGTATATGTTCATTTAGCAATGTCAGGTCTGTGTTGGGTGCTCTGTATATGTTCATTTATCAATGTCAGGTCTGTGTTGGGTGCTCTGTATTTGTTCATTTAACAATGTCAGGTCTGCGTTCAGTGCTCTGTATATGTTCATTTAGCAATGTCAGGTCTGTGTTGGGTGCTCTGTATATGTTCATTTAGCAATGTCAGGTCTGTGTTGGGTGCTCTGTATATGTTCAGTTATCAATGTCAGGTCTGCGTTGGGTGCTCTGTATATGTTCATTTATCAATGTCAGGTCTGCGTTGGGTGCTCTGTATATGTTCATTTATCAATGTCAGGTCTGTGTTGGTTGCTCTGTATATGTTCATTTATCAATGTCAGGTCTGTGTTGGGTGCTCTGTATATGTTCATTTAGCAATGTCAGGTCTGTGTTGGTGCTCTGTATATGTTCATTTAGCAATGTCAGGTCTGTGTTGGGTGCTCTGTATATGTTCATTTATCAATGTCAGGTCTGTGTTGGGTGCTCTGTATATGTTCATTTAGCAATGTCATGTCTGTGTTGGGTGCTCTGTATATGTTCATTTAGCAATGTCAGGTCTGTGTTGGGTGCTCTGTATATGTTCATTTATCAATGTCAGGTCTGCGTTGGGTGCTCTGTATATGTTCATTTATCAATGTCAGGTCTGTGTTGGGTGCTCTGTATATGTTCATTTAGCAATGTCAGGTCTGTGTTGGATGCTCTGTATATGTTCATTTATCAATGTCAGGTATGTGTTGGGTGCTCTGTATATGTTCATTTATCAATTTCAGGTCTGTGTTGTGTGCTGTATATATGTTCATTTATCAATATCAGGTCTGTGTTGGGTGCTCTGTATATGTTCATTTATCAATGTCAGGTCTGTGTTGGGTGCTCTGTATATATTCATTTATCAATGTCAGGTCTGTGTTGGGTGCTCTGTATATGTTCATTTAGCAATGTCAGGTCTGTGTTGGTTGCTCTGTATATGTTCATTTATCAATGTCAGGTCTGTGGTGGGTGCTCTGTATATGTTCATTTTGCAATGTCAGGTCTGTGTTGGGTGCCCTGTATATGTTCATTTATCAATGTCAGGTCTGTGTTGGGTGCTCTGTATATGTTCATTTATCAATATCAGGTCTGTGTTGGGTGCTCTGTATATGTTCATTTAGCAATGTCAGGTCTGTGTTGGGTGCTCTGTATATGTTCATTTATCAATGTCAGGTTTGCGTTGGGTGCTCTGTGTATGTTCATTTAGCAATGTCAGGTCTGCGTTGGGTTCTCGTTATATGTTCATTTAGCAATGTCAGGTTTGTGTTGGGTGCTCTGTATATGTTCATTTAGCAATGTCAGGTCTGTGTTGTGTGCTCTGTATATGTTCATTTATCAATGTCATATCTGTGTTGGGTGCTCTGTATATGTTCATTTAGCAATGTCAGGTCTGTGTTGGGTGCTCTGTATATGTTCATTTATCAATGCCAGGTCTGTGTTGGGTGCTCTGTATATGTTCATTTAGCAATGTCATGTCTGTGTTGGGTGCTCTGTATATGTTCATTTAGCAATGTCAGGTTTGTGCTGGGTGCTCTGTATATGTTCATTTAGCAATGTCAGGTCTGTGTTGTGTGCTCTGTATATGTTCATTTATCAATGTCAGGTCTGTGTTGGGTGCTCTGTGTATGTTCATTTAGCAATGTCAGGTCTGCGTTGGGTGCTCTTTATATGTTCATTTAGCAATGTCAGGTTTGTGTTGGGTGCTCTGTATATATACATTTAGCAATGTCAGGTCTGTGATGTGTGCTCTGTATATGTTCATTTAGCAATGTCAGGTTTGTGTTGGGTGCTCTGTATATGTACATTTAGCAATGTCAGGTCTGTGTTGTGTGCTCTGTATATGTTCATTTAGCAATGACAAGTCTGTGTTGTGTGCTCTGTATATGTTCATTTAGCAATGTCAGGTCTGTGTTGGGTGCTCTGTATATGTTCATTTATCAATGTCAGGTATGTGTTGGGTGCTCTGTATATGTTCATTTATCAATGTCAGGTCTGCGTTGGGGGCTCTGAATATGTTCATTTATCAATGTCAGGTCTGTATTGGGTGCTCTGTATATGTTCATTTATCAATGACAAGTCTGTGTTGTGTGCTCTGTATATGTTCATTTATCAATGTCAGGTCTGTGTTGGGTGCTCTGTATATGTTCATTTATCAATGTCAGGTCTGCGTTGGGTGCTCTTTATATGTTCATTTAGCAATGTCAGGTCTGTGTTGGGTGCTCTGTATATGTTCATTTAGCAATGTCAGGTCTGTGTTGGGTGCTCTGTATATGTTCATTTAGCAATGTCAGGTCTGTGTTGGGTTCTCTGTATATGTTCATTTAGCAATGTCAGGTCTGTGTTGGGTCCTCTGTATATGTTCATTTAACAAAGTCAGGTCTGCGTTGGGTGCTCTGTATATGTTCATTTAGCAATGTCAGGTCTGTGTTGGGTGCTCTGTATATGTTCAATTAGCAATGTCAGGTCTGTGTTGGGTGCTCTGTATATGTTAATTTATCAATGTCAGGTCTGTGTTGGGTCCTGTATATGTTTATTTATCAATGTCAGGTCTGCGTTGGGTGCTCTGTATATGTTCATTTAGCAATGTCAGGTCTGTGTTGGGTGCTCTGTATTTGTTCATTGAGCAATATCAGGTCTGTGTTGGGTGCTCTGCATATGTTCATTTAGCAATGTCAGGTCTGCGTTGGTTGCTCTGTATATGTTCATTTAGCAATGGCAGGTCTGTGTTGGATGCTCTGTATATGTTCATTTAGCAATGTCAGGTCTGTGCTGGGTGCTCTGTATATGTTCATTTATCAATGTCAGGTCTGTGTTGGGTGCTCTGTATATGTTAATTTAACAATGTCAGGTCTGCGTTGGGTGCTCTGTATATGTTCATTTAGCAATGTCAGGTCTGTGTTGGGTGCTCTCTATATGTTCATTTATCAATGTCATGTCTGTGTTAGGTGCTCTGTATATGTTCATTTATCAATGTCAGGTCTGTGTTGGGTGCTCTGTATATGTTCATTTATCAATGTCAGGTCTGTGTTGGGTGCTCTGTATTTGTTCATTTAACAATGTCAGGTCTGCGTTCAGTGCTCTGTATATGTTCATTTAGCAATGTCAGGTCTGTGTTGGGTGCTCTGTATATGTTCATTTAGCAATGTCAGGTCTGTGTTGGGTGCTCTGTATATGTTCAGTTATCAATGTCAGGTCTGCGTTGGGTGCTCTGTATATGTTCATTTATCAATGTCAGGTCTGCGTTGGGTGCTCTGTATATGTTCATTTATCAATGTCAGGTCTGTGATGGTTGCTCTGTATATGTTCATTTATCAATGTCAGGTCTGTGTTGGGTGCTCTGTATATGTTCATTTAGCAATGTCATATCTGTGTTGGGTGCTCTGTATATGTTCATTTAGCAATGTCAGGTCTGTGTTGGGTGCTCTGTATATGTTCATTTATCAATGTCAGGTCTGTGTTGGGTGCTCTGTATATGTTCATTTAGCAATGTCATGTCTGTGTTGGGTGCTCTGTATTTGTTCATTTAGCAATGTCAGGTCTGTGTTGGGTGCTCTGTATATGTTCATTTATCAATGTCAGGTCTGCGTTGGGTGCTCTGTATATGTTCATTTATCAATGTCAGGTCTGTGTTGGGTGCTCTGTATATGTTCATTTAGCAATGTCAGGTCTGTGTTGGATGCTCTGTATATGTTCATTTATCAATGTCAGGTATGTGTTGGGTGTTCTGTATATGTTCATTTATCAATATCAGGTCTGTGTTGTGTGCTGTATATATGTTCATTTATCAATATCAGGTCTGTGTTGGGTGCTCTGTATATGTTCATTTATCAATGTCAGGTCTGTGTTGGGTGCTCTGTATATATTCATTTATCAATGTCTGGTCTGTGTTGGGTGCTCTGTATATGTTCATTTAGCAATGTCAGGTCTGTGTTGGTTGCTCTGTATATGTTCATTTATCAATGTCAGGTCTGTGGTGGGTGCTCTGTATATGTTCATTTTGCAATGTCAGGTCTGTGTTGGGTGCTCTGTATATGTTCATTTATCAATGTCAGGTCTGTGTTGGGTGCTCTGTATATGTTCATTTATCAATATCAGGTCTGTGTTGGGTGCTCTGTATATGTTCATTTAGCAATGTCAGGTCTGTGTTGGGTGCTCTGTATATGTTCATTTATCAATGTCAGGTCTGCGTTGGGTGCTCTGTGTATGTTCATTTAGCAATGTCAGGTCTGCGTTGGGTTCTCGTTATATGTTCATTTAGCAATGTCAGGTTTGTGTTGGGTGCTCTGTATATGTTCATTTAGCAATGTCAGGTCTGTGTTATGTGCTCTGTATATGTTCATTTATCAATGTCATATCTGTGTTGGGTGCTCTGTATATGTTCATTTAGCAATGTCAGGTCTGTGTTGGGTGCTCTGTATATGTTCATTTATCAATGTCAGGTCTGTGTTGGGTGCTCTGTATATGTTCATTTAGCAATGTCATGTCTGTGTTGGGTGCTCTGTATATGTTCATTTAGCAATGTCAGGTCTGTGTTGGGTGCTCTGTATATGTTCATTTATCAATGTCAGGTCTGCGTTGGGTGCTCTGTATATGTTCATTTATCAATGTCAGGTCTGTGTTGGGTGCTCTGTATATGTTCATTTAGCAATGTCAGGTCTGTGTTGGATGCTCTGTATATGTTCATTTATCAATGTCAGGTATGTGTTGGGTGCTCTGTATATGTTCATTTATCAATATCAGGTCTGTGTTGTGTGCTGTATATATGTTCATTTATCAATATCAGGTCTGTGTTGGGTGCTCTGTATATGTTCATTTATCAATGTCAGGTCTGTGTTGGGTGCTCGGTATATATTCATTTATCAATGTCAGGTCTGTGTTGGGTGCTCTGTATATGTTCATTTAGCAATGTCAGGTCTGTGTTGGTTGCTCTGTATATGTTCATTTATCAATGTCAGTTCTGTGTTGGGTGCTCTGTATATGTTCATTTAGCAATGTCAGGTCTGTGTTGGGTGCTCTGTATATGTTCATTTATCAATGTCAGGTCTGCGTTGGGTGCTCTTTATATGTTCATTTAGCAATGTCAGGTTTGTGCTGGGTGCTCTGCATATGTTCATTTAGCAATGTCAGGTCTGTGTTGTGTGCTCTGTATATGTTCATTTATCAATGTCAGGTCTGTGTTGGGTGCTCTGTGTATGTTCATTTAGCAATGTCAGGTCTGCGTTGGGTGCTCTTTATATGTTCATTTAGCAATGTCAGGTTTGTGTTGGGTGCTCTGTATATGTACATTTAGCAATGTCAGGTCTGTGATGTGTGCTCTGTATATGTTCATTTAGCAATGTCAGGTTTGTGTTGGGTGCTCTGTATATGTACATTTGGCAATGTCAGGTCTGTGTTGTGTGCTCTGTATATGTTCATTTAGCAATGACAAGTCTGTGTTGTGTGCTCTGTATATGTTCATTTAGCAATGTCAGGTCTGTGTTGGGTGCTCTGTATATGTTCATTTATCAATGTCAGGTATGTGTTGGGTGCTCTGTATATGTTCATTTATCAATGTCAGGTCTCTATTGGGTGCTCTGTATATGTTCATTTATCAATGACAAGTCTGTGTTGTGTGCTCTGTATATGTTCATTTATCAGTGTCAGGTCTGTGTTGGGTGCTCTGTATATGTTCATTTATCAATGTCAGGTCTGCGTTGGGTGCTCTTTATATGTTCATTTAGCAATGTCAGGTCTGTGTTGGGTGCTCTGTATATGTTCATTTAGCAATGTCAGGTCTGTGTTGGGTGCTCTGTATATGTTCATTTAGCAATGTCAAGTCTGTGTTGGGTTCTCTGTATATGTTCATTTAGCAATGTCAGGTCTGTGTTGGGTGCTCTGTATATGTTCATTTAACAAAGTCAGATCTGCGTTGGGTGCTCTGTATATGTTCATTTAGCAATGTCAGGTCTGTGTTGGGTGCTCTGTATATGTTCAATTAGCAATGTCAGGTCTGTGTTGGGTGCTCTGTATATGTTAATTTAACAATGTCAGGTCTGCGTTAGGTGCTCTGTATATGTTCATTTAGCAATGTCAGGTCTGTGTTGGGTGCTCTGTATATGTTCATTTATCAATGTCATGTCTGTGTTAGGTGCTCTGTATATGTTCATTTATCAATGTCAGGTCTGTGTTGGGTGCTCTGTATATGTTCATTTATCAATGTCAGGTCTGTGATGGGTGCTCTGTATATGTTCATTTAGCAATTTCATGTCTGTGTTGGGTGCTCTGTATATGTTCATTTAGCTATGTCAGGTCTGTGTTGGGTGCTCTGTATATGTTCATTTATCAATGTCAGGTCTGCGTTGGGTGCTCTGTATATGTTCATTTATCAATGTCAGGTCTGTGTTGGGTGCTCTGTATATGTTCATTTAGCAATGTCAGATCTGTGTTGGATGCTCTGTATATGTTCATTTATCAATGTCAGGTATGTGTTGGGTGCTCTGTATATGTTCATTTATCAATATCAGGTCTGTGTTGTGTGCTGTATATATGTTCATTTATCAATATCAGGTCTGTGTTGGGTGCTCTGTATATGTTCATTTATCAATGTCAGGTCTGTGTTGGGTGCTCGGTATATATTCATTTATCAATGTCAGGTCTGTGTTGGGTGCTCTGTATATGTTCATTTAGCAATGTCAGGTCTGTGTTGGTTGCTCTGTATATGTTCATTTATCAATGTCAGGTCTGTGTTGGGTGCTCTGTATATGTTCATTTAGCAATGTCAGGTCTGTGTTGGGTGCTCTGTATATGTTCATTTATCAATGTCAGGTCTGCGTTGGGTGCTCTTTATATGTTCATTTAGCAATGTCAGGTTTGTGCTGGGTGCTCTGTATATGTTCATTTAGCAATGTCAGGTCTGTGTTGTGTGCTCTGTATATGTTCATTTATCAATGTCAGGTCTGTGTTGGGTGCTCTGTGTATGTTCATTTAGCAATGTCAGGTCTGCGTTGGGTGCTCTTTATATGTTCATTTAGCAATGTCAGGTTTGTGTTGGGTGCTCTGTATATGTACATTTAGCAATGTCAGGTCTGTGATGTGTGCTCTGTATATGTTCATTTAGCAATGTCAGGTTTGTGTTGGGTGCTCTGTATATGTACATTTAGCAATGTCAGGTCTGTGTTGTGTGCTCTGTATATGTTCATTTAGCAATGTCAGGTCTGTGTTGGGTGCTCTGTGTATGTTCATTTAGCAATGTCAGGTCTGTGTTGGGTGCTCTGTATATGTTCATTTATCAATATCAGGTCTGTGTTGGATGCTCAGTATATGTTCATTTAGCAATGTCAAGTCTGTGTTGGGTGCTCTGTATATGTTCATTTATCAATGTCAGGTCTGTGTTGGGTGCTCTGTATATGTTAATTTAACAATGTCAGGTCTGCGTGGGTGCTCTGTATATGTTCATTTAGCTATGTCAGGTCTGTGTTGGGTGCTCTGTATATGTTCATTTATCAATGTCATGTCTGTGTTAGGTGTTCTGTATATGTTCATTTATCAATGTCAGGTCTGTGTTGGGTGCTCTGTATATGTTCATTTATCAATGTCAGGTCTGTGTTGGGTGCTCTGTATATGTTCATTTAACAATGTCAGGTCTGCGTTGAGTGCTCTTTATATGTTCATTTAGCAATGTCAGGTCTGTGTTGGGTGCTCTGTATATGTTCATTTAGCAATGTCATATCTGTGTTGGGTGCTCTGTATATGTTCATTTAGCAATGTCAGGTCTGTGTTGGGTGCTCTGTATATGTTCATTTATCAATGCCAGGTCTGTGTTGGGTGCTCTGTATATGTTCATTTAGCAATGTCATGTCTGTGTTGGGTGCTCTGTATATGTTCATTTAGCAATGTCAGGTCTGTGTTGGGTGCTCTGTATATGTTCATTTATCAATGTCAAGTCTGCGTTGGGTGCTCTGTATATGTTCATTTATCAATGTCAGGTCTGTGTTGGGTGCTCTGTATATGTTCATTTAGCAATGTCAGGTCTGTGTTGGATGCTCTGTATATGTTCATTTATCAATGTCAGGTATGTGTTGGGTGCTCTGTATATGTTCATTTATCAATATCAGGTTTTTGTTGTGTGCTGTATATATGTTCATTTATCAATATCAGGTCTGTGTTGGGTGCTCTGTATATGTTCATTTATCAATGTCAGGTCTGTGTTGGGTGCTCTGTATATATTCATTTATCAATGTCAGGTCTGTGTTGGGTGCTCTGTATATGTTCATTTAGCAATGTCAGGTCTGTGTTGGTTGCTCTGTATATGTTCATTTATCAATGTCAGGTCTGTGGTGGGTGCTCTGTATATGTTCATTTTGCAATGTCAGGTCTGTGTTGGGTGCTCTGTATATGTTCATTTATCAATGTCAGGTCTGTGTTGGGTGCTCTGTATATGTTCATTTATCAATATCAGGTCTGTGTTGGGTGCTCTGTATATGTTCATTTAGCAATGTCAGGTCTGTGTTGGGTGCTCTGTATATGTTCATTTATCAATGTCAGGTCTGCGTTGGGTGCTCTTTATATGTTCATTTAGCAATGTCAGGTTTGTGTTTGGTGCTCTGTATATGTTCATTTAGCAATGTCAGGTCTGTGTTGTGTGCTCTGTATATGTTCATTTATCAATGTCAGGTCTGTGTTGGGTGCTCTGTGTATGTTCATTTAGCAATGTCAGGTCTGCGTTGGGTGCTCGTTATATGTTCATTTAGCAATGTCAGGTTTGTGTTGGGTGCGCTGTATATGTTCATTTAGCAATGTCAGGTCTGTGTTGTGTGCTCTGTATATGTTCATTTATCAATGTCAGGTCTGTGTTGGGTGCTCTGTGTATGTTCATTTAGCAATGTCAGGTCTGCGTTGGGTGCTCTTTATATGTTCATTTAGCAATGTCAGGTTTGTGTTGGGTGCTCTGTATATGTTCATTTAGCAATGTCAGGTCTGTGTTGTGTGCTCTGTATATGTTCATTTAGCTATGTCAGGTCTGTGTTGGGTGCTCTGTGTATGTTCATTTAGCAATGTCAGGTCTGTGTTGGGTGCTCTGTATATGTTCATTTATCAATATCAGGTCTGTGTTGGGTGCTCTGTATATGTTCATTTAGCAATGTCAGGTCTGTGTTGGGTGCTCTGAATATGTTCATTTATCAATGTCAGGTCTGTATTGGGTGCTCTGTATATGTTCATTTATCAATGACAAGTCTGTGTTGTGTGCTCTGTATATGTTCATTTAGCAATGTCAGGTCTGTGTTGGGTGCTCTGAATATGTTCATTTATCAATGTCAGGTCTGTATTGGGTGCTCTGTATATGTTCATTTATCAATGACAAGTCTGTTTTGTGTGCTCTGTATATGTTCATTTAGCAATGTCAGGTCTGTGTTGGGTGCTCTGTATATGTTCATTTATCAATGTCAGGTCTGTGTTGGGTGCTCTGTATATGTTCATTTATCAATGTCAGGTCTGCGTTGGGTGCTGTTTATATGTTCATTTAGTAATGTCAGGTCTGCGTTGGGTGCTCTTTATATGTTCATTTAGCAATGTCAGGTCTGTGTTGGGTGCTCTGTATATGTTCATTTAGCAATGTCAGGTCTGTGTTGGGTGCTCTGTATATGTTCATTTAGCAATGTCAGGTCTGTGTTGGGTGCTCTGTATATGTTCATTTAGCAATGTCAGGTCTGTGTTGGGTGCTCTGTATATGTTCATTTAGCAATGTCAGGTCTATGTTGTCTGTTGGGTGCTCTGTATATGTTCATTTAGCAATGCCAGATCTGTGTTGTCTGTTGGGTGCTCTGTATATGTTCATTTAGCAATGTCAGGTCTGTGTTGGGTGCTCTGTATATGTTCATTTAGCAATGTCAGGTCTGTGTTGGGTGCTCTGTATATGTTCATTTATCAATGTCAGGTCTGTGTTGGGTGCTCTGTATATGTTCATTTAGCAATGTCAAGTCTGTGTTGGGTGCTCTGAATATGTTCATTTATCAATGTCAGGTCTGTATTGGGTGCTCTGTATATGTTCATTTATCAATGACAAGTCTGTGTTGTGTGCTCTGTATATGTTCATTTAGCAATGTCAGGTCTGTGTTGGGTGCTCTGAATATGTTCATTTATCAATGTCAGGTCTGTATTGGGTGCTCTGTATATGTTCATTTATCAATGACAAGACTGTGTTGTGTGCTCTGTATATGTTCATTTAGCAATGTCAGGTCTGTGTTGGGTGCTCTGTATATGTTCATTTATCAATGTCAGGTCTGTGTTGGGTGCTCTGTATATGTTCATTTATTAATGACAGGTCTGCGTTGGGTGCTCTTTATATGTTCATTTAGCAATGTCAGGTCTGTGTTGGGTGCTCTGTATATGTTCATTTAGCAATGTCAGGTCTGTGTTGGGTGCTCTGTATATGTTCATTTAGCAATGTCAGGTCTGTGTTGGGTGCTCTGTATATGTTCATTTAGCAATGTCAGGTCTGTGTTGGGTCCTCTGTATATTTTCATTTAACAAAGTCAGGTCTGCGTTGGGTGCTCTGTATATGTTCATTTAGCAATGTCAGGTCTGTGTTGGGTGCTCTGTATATGTTCAATTAGCAATGTCAGGTCTGTGTTGGGTGCTCTGTATATGTTAATTTATCAATGTCAGGTCTGTGTTGGGTCCTGTATATGTTTATTTATCAATGTCAGGTCTGCGTTGGGTGCTCTGTATATGTTCATTTATCAATGTCAGGTCTGTGTTGGGTGCTCTATATATGTTCATTTATCAATGTCAGGTCTGAGTTGGGTGCTCTGTATTTGTTCATTTAACAATGTCAGGTCTGCGTTCAGTGCTCTGTATATGTTCATTTAGCAATGTCAGGTCTGTGTTGGGTGCTCTGTATATGTTCATTTAGCAATGTCATGTCTGTGTTGGGTGCTCTGTATATGTTCATTTAGCAATGTCAGGTCTGTGTTGGGTGCTCTGTATATGTTCATTTATCAATGTCAGGTCTGCGTTGGATGCTCTGTATATGTTCATTTATCAATGTCAGGTCTGTGTTGGGTGCTCTGTATATGTTCATTTAGCAATGTCAGGTCTGTGTTGGATGCTCTGTATATGTTCATTTATCAATGTCAGGTATGTGTTGGGTGCTCTGTATATGTTCATTTATCAATGTCAGGTCTGTGTTGGGTGCTCTGTATATGTTCATTTATCAATATCAGGTCTGTGTTGGGTGCTCTGAATATGTTCATTTAACAATGTCAGGTCTGTATTGGGTGCTCTGTATATGTTCATTTATCAATGACAAGTCTGTGTTGTGTGCTCTGTATATGTTCATTTAGCAATGTCAGGTCTGTGTTGGGTGCTCTGTATATGTTCATTTATCAATGTCAGGTCTGTGTTGGGTGCTCTGTATATGTTCATTTAGCAATGTCAGGTCTGTGTTGGGTGCTCTGTATATGTTCATTTAGCAATGTCAGGTCTGTGTTGGGTGCTCTGTATATGTTCATTTAGCAATGTCAGGTCTGTGTTGGGTGCTCTGTATATGTTCATTTAACAATGTCAGGTCTGCGTTGGGTGCTCTGTATATGTTCATTTATCAATGTCAGGTCTGCGTTGGGTGCTCTTTATATGTTCATTTAGCAATGTCAGGTTTGTGTTGGGTGCTCTTTATATGTTCATTTAGCAATGTCAGGTTTGTGTTGGGTGCTCTGTATATGTTAATTTAGCAATGTCAGGTCTGTGTTGTGTGCTCTGTATATGTTCATATATCAATGTCAGGTCTGTGTTGGGTGCTCTGTGTATGTTCATTTAGTAATGTCAGATCTGCGTTGGGTGCTCTTTAAATGTTCATTTAGCAATGTCAGGTTTGTGTTGGGTGCTCTGTATATGTTCATTTATCAATGTCAGGTCTGTGTTGGGTGCTCTGTATATGTTCATTTATCAATGTCAGGTCTGTGTTGGGTGCTCTGTATATGTTCATTTAGCAATATCAGGTCTGTGTTGTGTGCTCTGTATATGTTCATTTAGCAATGTCAGGTCTGTGTTGGGTGCTCTGTATATGTTCATTTAGCAATGTCAGGTCTGTGTTGGGTGCTCTGTATATGTTCATTTATCAATACCAGGTCTGTGTTGGGTGCTCTGTATATGTTCATTTAGCAATGTCAGGTCTGTGTTGGGTGCTCTGAATATGTTTATTTATCAATGTCAGGTCTGTATTGGGTGCTCTGTATATGTTCATTTATCAATGACAAGTCAGTGTTGTGTGCTCTTTATATGTTCATTTAGCAATGTCAGGTTTGTGTTGGGTGCTCTGTATATGTTAATTTAGCAATGTCAGGTCTGTGTTGTGTGCTCTGTATATGTTCATTTATCAATGTCAGGTCTGTGTTGGGTGCTCTGTGTATGTTCATTTAGCAATGTCAGGTCTGCGTTGGGTGCTCTTTATATGTTCATTTAGCAATGTCAGGTTTGTGTTGGGTGCTCTGTATATGTACATTTAGCAATGTCAGGTCTGTGTTGGGTGCTCTGTGTATGTTCATTTAGCAATGTCAGGTCTGTGTTGGGTGCTCTGTATATGTTCATTTAGCAATATCAGGTCTGTGTTGTGTGCTCTGTATATGTTCATTTAGCAATGTCAGGTCTGTGTTGGGTGCTCTGTATATGTTCATTTAGCAATGTCAGGTCTGTGTTGGGTGCTCTGTATATGTTCATTTATCAATGTCAGGTCTGTGTTGGGTGCTATGTATATGTTGATTTAACAATATCAGGTCTGCGTTGGGTGCCCTCTATATGTTTATTTACCAATGTCAGGTCTGTGGTGGGTGCTCTGTATATGTTCATTTAGCAATGTCAGGTCTGTGTTGGGTGCTCTGTATATGTTCATTTATCAATGTCAGGTCTGTGTTGGGTGCTCTGTATATGTTCATTTAACAATGTCAGGTCTGTGTTGAGTGCTCTGAATATGTTCATTTATCAATGTCAGGTCTGTATTGGGTGCTCTGTATATGTTCATTTATCAATGAGAAGTCTGTGTTGTGTGCTCTGTATATGTTCATTTAGCAATGTCAGGTCTGTGTTGGGTGCTCTGTATATGTTCATTTATCAATGTCAGGTCTGTGTTGGGTCCTCTGTATATGTTCATTTATCAATGTCAGGTCTGCGTTGGGTTCTCTGTATATGTTCATTTAGCAATGTCAGGTCTGCGTTGGGTTCTCTGTATATGTTCATTTAGCAATGTCAGGTCTGCGTTGGGTGCTCTGTATATGTTCATTTAGCAATGTCAGGTCTGTGTTGGGTGCTCTGTATATGTTCATTTATCAATGTCAGATCTGCGTTGGGTGCTCTGTATATGTTCATTTATCAATGTCAGGTCTGTGTTGGGTGCTCTGTATATGTTCATTTATCAATGTCAGGTCTGTGGTGGGTGCTCTGTATATGTTCATTTAACAATGTCAGGTCTGCGCTGGGTGCTCTGTATATGTTCATTTAGCAATGTCAGGTCTGTGTTGGATGCTCTGTATATGTTCATTTATCAATGTCAGGTGTGTGTTGGGTGCTGTGTATATGTTCATTTATCAATATCAGGTATGTGTTGGGTGCTCTGTATATGTTCATTTATCAATGTCAGGTCTGTGTTGGGTGCTCTGTATATGTTCATTTATCAATGTCAGGTCTGTGTTGGGTGCTCTGTATATGTTCATTTAGCAATGTCAGGTCTGTGTTGGGTGCTCTGTATATGTTCATTTAGCAATGTCAGGTCTGTGTTGGGTGCTCTGTATATGTTCATTTATCAATGTCAGGTCTGCGTTGGGTGCTGTTTATATGTTCATTTAGCAATGTCAGGTTTATGTTGGGTGCTCTGTATATGTCCATTTAGCAATGTCAGGTCTGTGTTGTGTGCTCTGTATATGTTCATTTATCAATGTCAGGTCTGTGTTGGGTGCTGTGTGTATGTTCATTTAGTAATGTCAGGTCTGCGTTGGGTGCTCTTTATATGTTCATTTAGCAATGTCAGGTTTGTGTTGGGTGCTCTGTATATGTTCATTTAGCAATGTCAGGTCTGTGTTGGGTGCTCTGTGTATGTTCATTTAGCAATTTCAGGTCTGTGTTGGGTGCTCTGTATATGTTCATTTATCAATATCAGGTCTGTGTTGGGTGCTCTGTATATGTTCATTTAGCAATGTCAGGTCTGTGTTGGGTGCTCTGAATATGTTCATTTATCAATGTCAGGTCTGTGTTGGGTGCTCTGTATATGTTCATTTATCAATGTCAGGTTTGCGTTGGGTTCTCTGTATATGTTCATTTATCAATGTCAGGTCTGTGTTGGGTGCTCTGTATATGTTCATTTATCAATGTCAGGTCTGCGTTGGGTTCTCTGTATATGTTCATTTAGCAATGTCAGGTCTGTGTTGGGTGCTCTGTATATGTTCATTTATCAATGTCAGATCTGTGTTGGGTGCTCTGTATATGTTCATTTATTAATGTCAGGTCTGCGTTGGGTGCTCTGTATATGTTGATTTATCAATGTCAGGTCTGTGGTGGGTGCTCTGTATATGTTCATTTAACAATGTCAGGTCTGTGTTGGGTGCTCTGTATATGTTCATTTATCAATGTCAGGTCTGCGTTGGGTGCTGTTTATATGTTCATTTAGCAATGTCAGGTTTATGTTGGGTGCTCTGTATATGTTCATTTAGCAATGTCAGGTCTGTGTTGTGTGCTCTGTATATGTTCATTTATCAATGTCAGGTCTGTGTTGGGTGCTGTGTGTATGTTCATTTAGTAATGTCAGGTCTGCGTTGGGTGCTCTTTATATGTTCATTTAGCAATGTCAGGTTTGTGTTGGGTGCTCTGTATATGTTCATTTAGCAATGTCAGGTCTGTGTTGGGTGCTCTGTGTATGTTCATTTAGCAATGTCAGGTCTGTGTTGGGTGCTCTGTGTATGTTCATTTAGCAATTTCAGGTCTGTGTTGGGTGCTCTGTATATGTTCATTTATCAATATCAGGTCTGTGTTGGGTGCTCTGTATATGTTCATTTAGCAATGTCAGGTCTGTGTTGGGTGCTCTGAATATGTTCATTTATCAATGTCAGGTCTGTGTTGGGTGCTCTGTATATGTTCATTTATTAATGTCAGGTCTGCGTTGGGTGCTCTGTATATGTTCATTTATCAATGTCAGGTCTGTGGTGGGTGCTCTGTATATGTTCATTTAACAATGTCAGGTCTGTGTTGGGTGCTCTGTATATGTTCATTTATCAATGTCAGGTCTGTGTTGGGTGCTATGTATATGTTGATTTAACAATATCAGGTCTGCGTTGGGTGCCCTGTATATGTTTATTTACCAATGTCAGGTCTGTGGTGGGTGCTCTGTATATGTTCATTTAGCAATGTCAGGTCTGTGTTGGGTGCTCTGTATATGTTCATTTATCAATGTCAGGTCTGTGTTGGGTGCTCTGTATATGTTCATTTAACAATGTCAGGTCTGTGTTGAGTGCTCTGAATATGTTCATTTATCAATGTCAGGTCTGTATTGGGTGCTCTGTATATGTTCATTTATCAATGACAAGTCTGTGTTGTGTGCTCTGTATATGTTCATTTAGCAATGTCAGGTCTGTGTTGGGTGCTCTGTATATGTTCATTTATCAATGTCAGGTCTGTGTTGGGTCCTCTGTATATGTTCATTTATCAATGTCAGGTCTGCGTTGGGTTCTCTGTATATGTTCATTTAGCAATGTCAGGTCTGCGTTGGGTTCTCTGTATATGTTCATTTAGCAATGTCAGGTCTGTGTTGGGTGCTCTGTATATGTTCATTTAGCAATGTCAGGTCTGTGTTGGGTGCTCTGTATATGTTCATTTATCAATGTCAGATCTGCGTTGGGTGCTCTGTATATGTTCATTTATCAATGTCAGGTCGGTGTTGGGTGCTCTGTATATTTTCATTTATCAATGTCAGGTCTGTGGTGGGTGCTCTGTATATGTTCATTTAACAATGTCAGGTCTGCGCTGGGTGCTCTGTATAAGTTCATTTAGCAATGTCAGGTCTGTGTTGGATGCTCTGTATATGTTCATTTATCAATGTCAGGTTTGTGTTGGGTGCTGTGTATATGTTCATTTATCAATATCAGGTCTGAGTTGTGTGCTGTGTATATGTTCATTTATCAATATCAGGTATGTGTTGGGTGCTCTGTATATGTTCATTTATCAATGTCAGGTCTGTGTTGGGTGCTCTGTATATGTTCATTTATCAATGTCAGGTCTGCGTTGGGTGCTCTGTATATGTTCATTTAGCAATGTCAGGTCTGTGTTGGGTGCTCTGTATATGTTCATTTAGCAATGTCAGGTCTGTGTTGGGTGCTCTGTATATGTTCATTTATCAATGTCAGGTCTGCGTTGGGTGCTGTTTATATGTTCATTTAGCAATGTCAGGTTTATGTTGGGTGCTCTGTATATGTCCATTTAGCAATGTCAGGTCTGTGTTGTGTGCTCTGTATATGTTCATTTATCAATGTCAGGTCTGTGTTGGGTGCTGTGTGTATGTTCATTTAGTGATGTCAGGTCTGCGTTGGGTGCTCTTTATATGTTCATTTAGCAATGTCAGGTTTGTGTTGGGTGCTCTGTATATGTTCATTTAGCAATGTCAGGTCTGTGTTGGGTGCTCTGTGTATGTTCATTTAGCAATGTCAGGTCTGTGTTGGGTGCTCTGTGTATGTTCATTTAGCAATTTCAGGTCTGTGTTGGGTGCTCTGTATATGTTCATTTATCAATATCAGGTCTGTGTTGGGTGCTCTGTATATGTTCATTTAGCAATGTCAGGTCTGTGTTGGGTGCTCTGAATATGTTCATTTATCAATGTCAGGTCTGTGTTGGGTGCTCTGTATATGTTCATTTATCAATGTCAGGTTTGCGTTGGGTTCTCTGTATATGTTCATTTATCAATGTCAGGTCTGTGTTGGGTGCTCTGTATATGTTCATTTATCAATGTCAGGTCTGCGTTGGGTTCTCTGTATATGTTCATTTAGCAATGTCAGGTCTGTGTTGGGTGCTCTGTATATGTTCATTTATCAATGTCAGATCTGTGTTGGGTGCTCTGTATATGTTCATTTATTAATGTCAGGTCTGCGTTGGGTGCTCTGTATATGTTCATTTATCAATGTCAGGTCTGTGGTGGGTGCTCTGTATATGTTCATTTAACAATGTCAGGTCTGCGCTGGGTGCTCTGTATATGTTCATTTAGCAATGTCAGGTCTGTGTTGGATGCTCTGTATATGTTCATTTATCAATGTCAGGTCTGTGTTGGGTGCTCTGTATATGTTCATTTATCAATATCAGGTCTGTATTGTGTGCTGTGTATATGTTCATTTATCAATATCAGGTCTGTGTTGGGTGCTCTGTATATGTTCATTTAGCAATGTCAGGTCTGTGTTGGGTGCTCTGTATATGTTCATTTATCAATGTCAGGTCTGCGTTGGGTGCTCTTTATATGTTCATTTAGCAATGTCAGGTTCGTGTTGGGTGCTCTGTATATGTTCATTTAGCAATGTCAGGTCTGTGTTGTGTGCTCTGTATATGTTCATTTATCAATGTCAGGTCTGTGTTGGGTGCTCTGTGTATGTTCATTTAGTAATGTCAGGTCTGCGTTGGGTGGTCTGCGTTATGTTCATTTAGCAATGTCAGGTTTGTGTTGGGTGCTCTGTATATGTTCATTTAGCAATGTCAGGTCTGTGTTGTGTGCTCTGTATATGTTCATTTAGCAATGTCAGGTCTGTGTTAGGTGCTCTGTGTATGTTCATTTAGCAATGTCAGGTCTGTATTGGGTGCTCTGTATATGTTCATTTATCAATGACAAGTCTGTGTTGTGTGCTCTGTATATGTTCATTTAGCAATGTCAGGTCTGTGTTGGGTGCTCTGTATATGTTCATTTATCAATGTCAGGTCTGTGTTGGGTGCTCTGTATACGTTCATTTATCAATGTCAGGTCTGCGTTGGGTTCTCTGTATATGTTCATTTAGCAATGTCAGGTCTGTGTTGGGTGCTCTGTATATGTTCATTTAACAAAGTCAGGTCTGCGTTGGGTGCTCTGTATATGTTCATTTAGCAATGTCAGGTCTGTGTTGGGTTCTCTGTATATGTTCAATTAGCAATGTCAGGTCTGTGTTGGGTGCTCTGTATATGTTAATTTATCAATGTCAGGTCTGTGTTGGGTCCTGTATATGTTTATTTATCAATGTCAGGTCTGTGTTGGGTGCTCTATATATGTCCATTTATCAATGTCAGGTCTGTGTTGGGTGCTCTGTATATGTTCATTTAGCAATGTCAGGTCTGTGTTGGGTGCTCTGTATATGTTCATTTAGCAATGTCAGGTCTGTGTTGGGTGCTCTGGATATGTTCATTTATCAATGTCAGGTGTGTGTTGGGTGCTCTGTATATGTTCATTTAACAATGTCAGGTCTGTGTTGGGTGCTCTGTATATGTTCATTTAACAAAGTCAGGTCTGCGTTGGGTGCTCTGTATATGTTCATTTAGCAATGTCAGGTCTGTGTTGGGTGCTCTGTATATGTTCAATTAGCAATGTCAGGTCTGTGTTGGGTGCTCTGTATACGTTAATTTATCAATGTCAGGTCTGTGTTGGGTCCTGTATATGTTTATTTATCAATGTCAGGTCTGTGTTGGGTGCTCTGTATATGTCCATTTATCAATGTCATGTCTGTGTTGGGTGCTCTGTATATGTTCATTTAGCAATGTCAGGTCTGTGTTGGGTGCTCTGTATATGTTCATTTAGCAATGTCAGGTCTGTGTTGGGTGCTCTGGATATGTTCATTTATCAATGTCAGGTCTGTGTTGGGTGCTCTGTATATGTTCATTTAGCAATGTCAGGTCTGTGTTGGGTGCTCTGGATATGCAACACACAGTTATTCTTTTACCATTTTAACGTAACCTCAGCAGTTATAATTTCAGCACAATTATCTACATTTGTTGACAGATCAGGGAGATATTTGTGATGTAATGATTTGTATAGACCAACTCCTCCGCCTTTTCTGGTACTCCTAGAACTTGACACAAAGTCATATCCATCCATATTAGGTTTCTCACTACTGTCATCATTTAGCCAAGTTTCAGAAAGGGCGATGACATCGAACCCCACATCCAGTGTTGCAATATGATCCTATAGCATCTTGTAGTTTTTTGGTAAACTTTGACAATTATAATGTATTAAAGAAAAGTTTTCCAATCCCTCTTTCTTGTACCAACATTTTCAGTTCAATTGATCACCAGTATAATAATGACTATCAATGTGTAATCTGTTGTAAATGTTGATATCAGGATCAGCGTTATCACCAATACAATGTTGATTATTCTTTGTATATTTAAATGGCTGAAAGTTTAAATCTGTACATTCATCATATAAATCTGCCATATCATCATCAATGCCCACAGAGAGATGCATTAGCTCATGATTACTGACATTACTAAAAGGAAACATATTGGCTAAACAATGCATGCAGAACCAGTTGTTAAACATTCTGACGTAATCATTTAGGTCTTTAAGTGATAGTTTTGCACATTTGATATGTATCCTGTGTTTGCAACAATCACAGTATATACCATTAGTATTAGTACTACGAATATTCTGTTTACATATTATATTACATGGAGAATCCATGATTAATTTTGAGGGGTGTTTCATTCACTTTACCCTTCTCTTGATTACGTGTACAGTCTTTACTGGCTGTTATACATACCCAGTACAGCAACTTTCTCCTCCGTCCACCCAACTCGAAACAAATCGTCTGGTGATTCAATCACCTTTTTTGTTTTTCGTCCGTTCTCTTCTTGGATGCACATGATCCTTCCATCAATTGTCCACACCCTCTTGATGGTCTCGTCCCGTTTCAGTTCATGCACAAGTCTGCTTCTCATAGTAGTCAGATCTTCGTTGACGAAGACCTTTATGTAGCCGGTCAGCCCCTTCAGATTTTTCTTGCTTCTCATGATGCATGTCTTAGTGTCACGTCTCAAGATGTTTGCGATGATAGTCTTGGGTTTGGTTCCCGTTTTTTGGCCCATTCGGTGGCTCACACTCAGGTCCTTTTCGGAGATGTCAACGCACATGTCCTTGGCCACTTTCACTATAATACTATTAGTGTTCTCGTTCTTGCACTCGGCAACCCCGAATACGCGGATGTTGTCTCGGCGGCTATACTGCTGCAGCCTGTCCAATTCAAGGTTCTGTGCCTGCACCTGTGACCTGTGAGTTCACCTCCTTCTTCATCTCCTCCACCGCCTGCAGGTCCTGTCTCAGATCACTCATGATCTGCCTGGATGCTACTGCCACTGCAGTCGTGACGGCAGCCGTCATAGCTTTCACTAGCAAGCTCACCAGTTATCGCCCCCTCGTGCGTCGAGGTCGTAGAGCTGTTCTGTTTCGTCCTCGAACCTTTCGAATTTGACCGTGTGTCAATCGTTCTGCCGGGGTCTGTGTTTACAGCAGCACATACTGCATCAGCTATCGCTTTCTCAAAGTCCGTCTCTTCTTCGGCCTGTTGTTTTTCAAATTTTTTCTCGTTGGAAAAGAAATCGAGATTTTATGAGAGGATTAAGGTGTTAGGTGGGTGCAATGGGAGGCAGACATATGATGGTTTTCTGAACCCCCAGTAACAGGCAAAAATTGTCAACACCAATCCCCCTCCCTCTTCCGGTGTTGTAGTGGAGCCAACCAGGCCAGCGCACAGCAGAATAAAAGATGAAGATACGGCGGCGAAAGATATTCAGTGGTGCTCAATCTCCGGCAACCCCCCCCCCCCAGTATGAATGTCGTTCCCGCGCCACTGAGAGAAACGATTTGAAAACGAAAAAATGTACCTAAACAACGGTAATAGTGTTTTGTTCATAGTGTAACTTGACATTAATTTATCTGAAATGTTGTATAAGCAAAACGTCATACAAGATTTAACAAGATTTAACAAGATTGCCATCCAGAGAATTAACTCTAGATGGCAGGTGGACAAGGAAGCCCTTTGGCTTATCGAGAGTCCAACCCTTTTATCTACATATCCAGCCCTTCTGAGGTATGTGTCGATTTTATTTTAAAACATATTCACACTACTAGCACCCACACAATCATCAGATAATCTGTTCCATTCATTCACAGTCCTTTGTGAAAATGAGAACTTTCTCACGTCTAATCTACACTGCTCCTTTACTAATGTAACTTCATGTCCTCTAGTCTTTCTATCTTTCTTAACTGAAAAAAACACATTTCTATCAATATTTTCATAACCATTCAATATTTTAAACACTTCTATCTGATCTCCTCTCAATCTCCTGGTCTCTAGTGTTGTTAAACCACATTCTTTTAGGCGTTTTTCATAACTAAGATCCCTCAGTTTTGGTATCATTTTAGTCGCTCTCCTCTGTACTCTTTCTAGCATATCTATGTCCTTCTTGCGGTATGGCCTCCACGCTTGTATACAATATTCTAAATGAGGCCTAACTATTGTTTTGTACAGCGGTATTATTAGTTCTTTTCTTTATATGCTATATTTCGCCTAATCAATCCAAGGATTTGATTTCCCTTTGAAGCTGCAATTCCACACTGCTCTGAAACCTTCATGTCAGCACTAATTGTCAGCCCTAAGTCTTTTTCTTTTACAGTAGTACTTAGTACAGTTCCCCCCATTGTATATTCTACATATTCGTTCCCATGTCCTGTGTGGAGGCATTTACATTTCCCAAAATTGAACAACATTTGCCACTTTTCAGACCATTTGATCAACCTGTCAAGATCATCTTGTAAATGCTGTCTATCACCATCACTTTCAATCCTTCTAAACACTTTTGTATCATGTGCAAATTTCAACACCTTGCTAGCTATATCATCGTCCAAATCGTTTATATATATTAAGAATAATATAGGTCCCAGTACTGATCCCTGTGGAACCCCACTCAAAACTGATTTCCAGTTTGAAGCCTCCCCATCAACAACTACCCGTTGTCTTCTGTCAATCAGCCATTTTTCTATCCAGTTAATTATACCATTTCCTATGCCATGGGCTTTTAGTTTAAGCAGTAATCTTTGATGTGGCACTTTGTCGAAAGCTTTTTGAAAATCTAAGTAGATGATATCTACTGGTGATCCATCATCTACCCACTTAGTGATATCTTCCAAAAACATAACATATTTGTTAAGCATGACCTCGCTTTTAGAAACCCATGTTGAGATGGGTTTATCAAGTTATGTTTAACAAGAAAATCCACCATGTGATCTTTAATTAGTCTTTCTAATAATTTACAAATCACTGATGTTAAACTCACTGGTCTATAGTTCTCTGACTTGTTTCTCGAACCTTTTTAAAATAACGGTATAATGTTTGCTTCTTTCCATTCTAAAGGAACCACTCCCTCTTCTAATGACAAGTTGAAAACTGTTGCAAGCGGTATGCTAATTTGTTCTACAATTTCCACTAGTAGTTTGGGTGGAATATCATCCACTCCAGGTGATTTATTTTCCTTCATAGCCCTAATTTTCTTAGCTACCATTTCTGGGGTTACAATTAACTGTCTTAAATAGTCTGATTCTGCCCCTTGAACTTAGCCTCTGGTACTGGCAGTGAACTAGTGTCTTCTCTGGTAAACACTGAACTAAAATACTCATTTAGGTCTTCTGCCATTAAGAATCCTTCTGATATTATATTTCCAGCACTATCTTCTAGAGGACCGACCTTATCCTGAACTTTCTGTTTGCTTCGAACATACGCATAAAAACTCTTGCTGTCATGTTTTATATTACAAGCTAATTTATGTTCATAGCTTCTCTTTGAATTTCTAATTTCAGCTGTAGCTTGGTTTAGTGCTTCTTTATAAAGGTTGTAGTCTTCGTCATTGCCAGTACGTCTATAAGACTTCCACATCATTTGTTTATACTTAATTTTTCTAATGGCTTCTTTCGATAAGTATTTCTTTCTGGTCCGTTTCCCTTGTTTTTTGAAGGGAACAAATTTATCTATGATGCACTCTATTTCATTCTTTAAGATATTCCTGCATTCTGTTGCTGTCTTATCCTTCAGTGTATTATTCCAGTCTATCTTTGCTAAATATTTCCTCATTTCCTTATATCTTCCTTTGTGGAAATTTCTCCTCAACTGCTTTTTATTATTTCTTTCTGATTTTACTTTAATGGTAAAATGTATCTTGTTGTGATCACTACTTCCAAGAGGCTCACATAATTTAACATTGTCAACTAATTCATTCTGTGAGGACAAAACTAAGTCTAACACATTCTCTCCCCTGGTTGGTTCTAGCACATGTTGAGAAAGGAAACTATTTTGTACTAAAACTAAAAACTTGTGGTCCTCACTACCCATACTCTGTAGAGATTTCCATTTTATATGCCCATGGTTAAAATCCCCCATAATAACACAGTCCCGTTTGCTCACTTCCCTTATAGCGTTTTGTATTTTTTCATTCTCTTCTATGCTTATGTTTGGACTTCGATAAACTAATCCAACCGTTAACGTTGAGTTTCCTGTAACTATGTTACACCAAACAGCTTCTTCGCAATCTGCTTCTCTGTCTAATTTTATTTCATAAGCCTGGATAGATTCTTTAATATATAAAATAACTCCACCTCCCCTTCTTCCTATTCTATCTTTCCTAAACATTACATATCCTGTCAGTCCCAATTCGGCATCCGATATATCGGTGGTTGCCCATGATTCGGTTATACCTATTATGTGAGGGTCAATATCTTCTACCATAATGTTTAGTTCATTTCTTTTGTTTACTATACTCCTTGCATTTAAACAAACACATTTATACCCAGCTTCAGAACAGTTTTCCAGACTGTTCTTTGCTGAATTATTTTTGCTGCCTTTATCTATGCCTCCAGTTTCAGGCTTCTCTGCGAGTCCCCCCTGCGAATTTAGTTTAAATAGATGCAACCTGTCCCACTGTCAACAGATCGCAGCAGATTCTCTGAGAATACTGCTGCCCCTTTTCCACTTAGATGGAGGCCATCTCTCATGTACATATCTTCTCTCCCAACAAAGTACCCCCATAAATCTATGAATCCCACGCCCTCTTCCTCACACATCTGCTCAACTAGTGCGTTGATCGCCATCCTCTTACAGTTTCTGTATCTTGCCCCCCTTCCTCCCATTACTGGCAAAATTCCTGAGAGAATAACCTGTTCCACTCTTGTCTTCTTTAGCTTCCTCACTAGATGTCTGTACTTCTGAACTATACCAGTTGTTCCCTCCTTGTCTGCATTGTTTGTCCCAACGTGTACTAGTATAGACCCTCCCTTGCCATGCCCCAATACCTTCTCTACCCTTTCGGTCACATGCTCTATCCTAGCCCCCGGTAGACATACAACAACGTCCTTCCCCTCGCATATAGTCTTGTCTGTTTTTCTCAGAATTGAATCGCCCATAAACACTCTCTCTTTTCTCCTTGCCCCCTCAATCACTGCCTCGGAGTAGCTCCTCCGGTTTGCATATGTCTGGTTGTTGTCTTTTCCTCTTGTCGTCTTCTCTCCTGTCACATTCTCTTCCATTCCCTTCTTTCCTGTCGCGTTTTCTCTCGTCCCCTTTTCTCCTGTCATCTTCTCTTCTAGCACATTTATTATCACTTCCTTTCGTCCCTTCTTCTTTCCTCCCATCACATTTTCTTCTCTCCTCTCCCGTCCCTTTTCCCCGGCTACCTCCTTCACTACAGTCACTTTCTCCCCGGTCACCTTCACGCCTGTCATGTTTTCTGTTTTTTGCTGAACACTGTCTTCTTCCATCAGTCTTCTGTATCACAGTCTTACCAATTGCCTCTGTGGTATCTACCTCTTCACCACCTGTATCGCTGTCGTGTCTCTCCTCGTTCTCTACAGTCTGACTACCTGCTGATCTATCTCCACTGGCCCGTTTTCTTTTCCTCTGCCGAACACTTTTCCTCCGTCCCTCTGTTTTCTCAATGTCTTGTTCCTTCACACCGGTCACCTTCCTTCCTCTCAGTCTCCTTTCTTCAGTCTCCGTGTCACAACTCTGCTCCTTCTGTGTTGTAGAATTCTCAACTCTCTCCGCGTCATCCCTCTCTGCTCCATCTATTTCTATGTTGAGTCTCGCCTCCATCTCCTTCACTATATCCGTCAACTTACACACCTCCTTCATCAGACATTCCACCCTCAAACACCCCATACACCGAAAGGTGAATCCGTCATCTTTGGTCTCTGCCCATGATTTTGGACAGCCAGACAACGCAAAATCCACCCAGCTCTGGCAGTCGTTGCAAACTAGGTGTCGTTTTGCCCTGAGTTGCCGCTTGCAAGGTGCCATATCAGAATTTATTTATGTTCAAAGTAGTTTTATGTAGTCTTTGAAAAGACTTTTCTGTGTACAATTTACACCAGATTGTTTAGGTTATAGTTAGTTATATTTGTTAACACACAGTGACACACCGCGCCTTACCTAGTTACGATGTCGATGACAATGTATTCAAGTTAGGCTTAGATACAAGGTAGTCTTTACAAAGACTGTTTCCTGTGTACTAGTATACACTTTAAAAGATTGCTATTTCAGGTTTTAATTACTCATCTAACTACACCGATTATCTCAAATAACGCTATTCTATTGTCGTTCACGGTACGCCAACTTCGCCAGTGACCTACTTTGTAAACAACGTTCCGATTACATTAACGTCCCCAATTATCGCTCGCAAATCGCCTACTTTTAATCTACCCTAGATTACTCCCTCTAGCTAACTTTTAACAAAAAAATATTGCTTAATATATATCTATAATTACGTTATGTATCCTATACGCTCAATAATATCACTTATCTTGATCAAATATCCTTATATTTTCGCAAGTTTGCTGCACCAAATTCAAATCAATTCACCACCGGAAGTCCCCCAAATGCTGCTCATACTGACATGATTATAAATAAAAAAGTCTTTAATCTGCCTTCCAGTTAGAGATTGTTTAAAGAAAGTAGAATACACGTTGACATTTGGTTTGGTGTTTCGCGAGGACTGAACAAACCTGAAAGCGTGCCGTGATATCAAAAAGGTTGGCAAGCACTGCTATAGTTATAAAAACCACACGCAGACGACTTTGGTGCAGAGAGGTCTACGAGTTAATTCAATAAGTGCGTTTCAGACACACATAAGTTATTTTTATAAATGCGGCGTACTTCTTTATTTGCATAAAACGAAGTGTAATTTTCTTACAACACACAATGAAATTTGTTTGTTCGGAAGACGCGTAATGGCGATAAAACGGATCGGTGGACAATGTTACAAATGCGTGTGCGTGCGTGCGTGCGTGCATGCGTGTATATGTGTGTGCACGCGTATGCCTTTGTGCAGCTACGCGCCATACTTCGTGTCTTTGCATGTGCCTCCACTCCGAGCTCCACGGCTGCGATGTTAAATGGGCGACACCTGACCGCAGTAATCATTTACTGCGCTATCGCGCTCAACAAAGCTGCGACGATGAAGATACGTCACACCTGAGGTGACTTCTTTATTTCTAATCACTGCCCGGCTGTTTTAGTGCGCATGCCCACGCAGGTGATATTATTACCTGTCGTGAGTGCCAGATGGTTTACTCTGGTGTGATACGTTGGCAGCAACATCAGACAGCCGTAGAATGACGAGTCGTGCCCGTGGGAGATTCCCAGCGGTTAGAGGAAACGGACCAGAGCGACGCATCTGAAGAAATCATGGTACTTACAATTGCTATATCCTCTTAAAAGGGTTCATTTAGAGAAAACATAATTATACGGAGAGTCTTTTTGTGATTTGTTTAGTAAAATACTTTATTGTCATACGTGTTTAGCGCCAAAGAAGGGCCTTCTTATCTTGTTTTTACTGTTGTTCTTGTTGTTTCTGTTAATATATAGCACTACTATTACTTTTAGTAGTAGTAACATTGTGTTATTAGCTAGAAAAATAATACAAATCGTATGGTATTAAGTGGTGTATGAAATGTAACTATTTTACAGCTATCAATGAGTTTCGATAACCCGGTGTAATACATTAATAACCGCCAATTGCCTTGAAAGAAAGTAAGGTTAACGCAATGGTGTGGCAGAATCTCCTTAGCTTATTTGTGTATAGGAAGATAATAGAACAATGTCTGGATAACGTATTCCTTAGTTACATTCGTCTTTTGTATCTGTAGTTGATGCACCTGACTGCCGTCTTGTTTCTTCTTATCGCCACTAGAGGTAAGTGACGTCAGTTCTATGACTTCGGAATAACATGTTAATATATGTATTTATTTAAAAGTTTTTATGATCTCTGTTTTATAAATTGTTTTTAGTAACTATATTTAAGGTAATGTTACATTGTTTTATATATTTATTTCTTAGTTAGCATTTCTTTTTATATAAAATACTATTATATATGTGTGCTTGCATGTAAAACGCCCGAGAACAATTTTAATTGATCGGGCGCTATATAAGTACTTTTATTTATTTGTTTTATTTATTTATGGTCGTTGGTTAAGAATCACCATTAATTTAGTAACAGAAAATAATTAGTTGAAAAGGAGCCGATTCGGTAAATGGATAGCACAAATAGTGTATAAGAAACTATTCATTTTCTCAGTGGAGATCGTGCGGTGATCGAATGGTAGAGCGCCGGACTCTCAGTGGAGATCGTGCGATGGTCGAGTGGTAGAGCGCCGGACTCTCAGTGGAGATCGTGTGGTGGTCGAGTGGTAGAGCGCCGGACTCTCAGTGGAGATCGTGTGGTGGTCGAGTGGTAGAGCGCCGGACTCTCAGTGGAGGTCGTGCGGTGCTCGAGTGATAGACCGCCGGACTCTCAGGGGAGGTCGGGCGGTGGTCGAGTGGTTGAGCGCCGGACTCTCAGTTGTTCCATTCATCCTGCTGCTGTTGCAAAACTAATGGCAATTTCGTTAATCTCACGTTGTTTATGTCTTTCGGAGAAGTCACTAAACCGTTGGTTCATTCTATCTGATGTCTATGCCAATGGAAATAGCATGTCCCACACAGGGGGTAAATGACAAATATGTAACTTGTCATGAAATGATCGAATGGTAGTTTTATCTGTAACCCAGTCCATCTGAATCCAGCATTTCGAATTGTTTCGTTGTCGGGCTTTTGAGAGGCAACGTCGTCGCTGAGTCTCTACAAGGTTCAGCAGCACTGGACAACAAACGATTGTAATAAGATGCATTCTTCGAGGATATGTTGGTGTTTGCCGAAGTACGGTGAGAAGAGCTACTGCCGGTCATGCAGACTAGTCATCGCGTTGAATAAGACTTATCGTGACCTTTACCTGCAAATCTTGTGAACGTTAGTAGCGTGAACACATTTTAAAGCAAAATTAGCTAACGAACCAAACTCTCGAAAAACCATTATATTCCCAATCCAGATGTTTGAGTAGGGCCGTGTTGGAGTTGCCATCGAGACATCCGTTGTCTCGACTTACGACTTGACATTCAGAGAGATGACTAGAGACTCGGAGATCATTGAATTGACACTTGACTTGCCATTATGTTTTTTAGTGTAATCAGAAGTCACATCTGGCTGCTATCTGATAGTGGCAATACAGCAAGGACAACGCTTGTCACAAACAACAGACAGAACCAGATGGTGCATCAACTTATATCACTAATCACAATCGTAATATCGTTAATAAATTTGACAGGATTGTCATTAATAAATCACTAGATATGGACAGCAACGGGCATGTGTTTCTACACGACTTGACTTGGTGCTTGAACAGTGAAGTAAAGTGAACCTTAATTATTTGACTTGACTTGACTTGGTACTTGAACAGTGAAATGGAATTAACCTAAATTATGTAGCACTTCTGAACTTAAACAGTGAATTTGTGTGAACCCTAATAATAATTTGACTTGACTTGAGTGAACCTAAAGTTTACTTGACTTGAGACTTGGACTGAGCAGCAGAGTGAACCTAAATGATTTCACTTGACTTGTGACTTGATCAGTGAAGTGGAGTGAACTATAATTATTTGATTTCATCCGATTTGGTTCTTAAACATTGACATGGGAAGAACCTAAATTATTTAACATAACTTGTGAACTTAAACAATGACACGGAGTGGAACTAAATTATTTGACGTGATTTATCACTTGAACAGTGAAGTGAGGTGAAACCTATTGATTTGACTTGTGACTTCAGTAAAGTAGGGTGAACCTAAATTATTTTACTTGACTTGTCACTTGAACAGTGACGTGGGGTGAATTCAAATAACTTTACTTAACCTAAACTTGAGGGTCAATGACTTGCGACTTGACTTGCAAGTATTATTATACTTGACAATAATACAATTGGTCATATACGTGATCTACTGGTGTGTGACTTGCCAACAGGTGTGTTATTTAGTGGATTTAAAAACAAGACTCAGACATAACGGTGCCCTGCAAAGATTATTAGCATTTGTTGTATCAGTTCAAGTAGTCAACTGTTGAAATATGACCATCTCGGTTACGCATGATTTGTCATTGTTTGTAACTCAGCGTAGCCTATCGAAAAGAACAATTGCTACAATAACTGATATCATTGTAAATTTACCGATGCGTGTAATACAGTGGTTGTCATGGCAACACGCCGTGTCTCGCTTAGACGAATAAACGCAACGCAAGTGATATATCGCCGTCGGTTTTCCAGCAATCGTCCGCGCCATTGTATCTCTACTGCGGAATGACCAACATACGGCGGAATTATCCGCAGATGTAAATGGCGCGAGACAATAGCGAACGAAATCGCGGCGGAAATTATTTCGCCATATTTCCGTATTAAAGTACCGATATAATCAGGCGGCTTTGTCTTCGACATTCTGCATACGAAAGCGGCTCGTAGCGCGCTGCCATTTGTTCCGATTGCTGTGCCATTAAAGTCGCGTTAGCATAACAAGTGCGCGTCGCGATTCCGACGCTAAAACGACTCTGCGTGACGTGTGTATGCAAGCCGTCTATAAGCAGCAGAAAACCGATGTTTCGGGATCGTGCGTGGACTGAGCATGTGAGAAAAGCAGTAAATCGAGAAACTTGAAACATCGTATCATAAAATAACAGATGAGTCGTGGTGATTTTTGCGCAACAATCTGTCGCTGCTTCATGCAGCGTGTATTGTAATACAATTAGCGTATGCTACATGGTTGTCATCGAGTAAAAGTTGGCGTGCATGTGAAAACACGTGTGAGTTTCTATTGAAATGGATATACGGGGAAGAAAAGCTAGCGATGGTAGTGAATAATGCGCGAAACATTAAATGGCTTTGTTCATAATAGGGTAACAACAATAATATATTGAAATAATAATAATAATAAAAAGAAGAAGAAAAAGAATATGAAGTACACGACGAAGAAGGAGTTCAATAAGGCCTAACCCGTCTTTAATAACGTTCCTAAAGCCGCGTGGGAGTTGTTGCTAAATAAGGAATCGACTTGTGTAAAAAAAGCCGCGTTTGTGCCTACTCTACAACTATTAATATCTCCCAACACTAACATGACAGTACCAGGCAGACGGAGACAGGGTGGGTTTTTATTTTGATGGTACACGTTTTGTTGCTGTTAGAAAAATATTAAAATGCATAGTATCGGACATGTTTCGCTGCTACACCCTTTGTTCTGTCGGCAGTCGTTAAGTGACGTTCGGTGTTTGTTGCTCGCATGGCGGCCCTAATTCCTGTCAAAAACGCATGTTGTCGCGCGCCAACATTGACTTCAACTTCCAGCGGTTCCGTTAGACGCGACAGGTAGATATAATAATTGACGAATTGCTACATTGCCGCAACAAAGGCTGGTGAGCAATGGCAGTGATGCGATGTCGGGGAAAACAAGCAGTGGGCACAATGTGCATTGAACGGGCACAATGCGCAATGAACGGGCACAATGCGCATTGAAAGGGCACAATGCGCATTGAACGGG